>VZTI01003963.1:150412-192345 GCA_013397865.1 Struthidea cinerea | reverse complement strand
TATTCCATGGGTGTTGGTGTATTCCATGGACGTCAGTGTATTCCATGGACGTCGGTGTATTCCACGGATGTTGGTGTATTCCATGGATGTTGGTGTATTCCACGGGTGTGGGTTTGATGGCAGCTGGGAGGTGGATCAGGATGGAGGCGCAGGGATACTTGGGCCAGCTTTGGTTCCAGTCCCTCTGGCATGGATCAAAACCAAACTGGTTCTGCTCTCCCGGCTCAAGGGAAGTCCATGGAATTCCATGGGGAATTGGGATAGAACAGCACCTGGAGAGCCTGAACTGGAGCTAAGTTCCCATCAATACCCACTTCCATGGAGTGTGATGTTGGTAACTCACATGTCCATGGAATTACAGAATTATCCCTGAGAAGTGGATGGAGGAGTCAAGGATCTGTTTCCATAATTCCTCAGGAAAACAAGGATCCTGCCTGATCCCCACGGGCAGGAGAATTCCACCACTTCCCCGACTCCTTAGCAAGGATGTGCCTCCAGCCACATTTGCAAACGAGGCTGTTTAGGAGACAGAGGGCTGAAGTCAGGATTAAATTCCAGCCCTCCTGGGCTCTGAAAAAATGCAGGACGCTCCCGAGCCTTGTTCTGTTGGAAGCTTTTCCTGGTATTCTCATCTTGTTCCCACTGCCGTGGGAAGGGAACATTCCCTGGACCAGGCTGTAAACCAGGCCAGACACAGGAGGTCACAGGTTTATGTCTCTTACTCCCTTCTATTTGTAAAGATTGTTTTATTCTTATTACTGAAGAGTCAGGGAGGAGAAAGGGGTTGGAGTTCCACCTCAACCTGAGGAAAAATGTCTTTCCATGGAGCCCTGGAACAGGGAGGTGATGGATTCTCCCTCCCTGGAGACATCCCAAACCCACCTGGATGTGGAAATGGGCAGGAGGGTTGGATTGGGTGATCTCCAGAGTTCCCTCCCAACCGTAATAATTCTGGGATTCTGGGATGGTGTTACAGGCGAGGTCCAGGCTGTGTTTGTGCCACAGGAACAAATCCTGCCAGAATTCTGGGATGAGCACCTGGCCACTGGGTAGAACCTGTGGCGAGCTCAGACTTTGGCAGAAATATCAAGTCAGGCCTAGAACTGCTGCACATTTTGGTTTTGCTGCACCCATAGTTGACTGTTGAAGTGCTGGGGATTTTTTTTACTTGATACAGCCCAGAGAGGCTCATTCCATCCCTGGGACTGTGACAGAGTCCTGGGATTGAGGACCCAGTGGGTGCTGCTCAGTCAGAGGGGAAGCAGAGGCCAGGTCAGGACATTTGAGTGACCCAGGAAATTGGAGCAGCCACCCCACACGACCTCCTGCAGTGGCATCTTCTGAGCCCGACTGTTGGAGAAAGTTCCATTTCCACTGCTGTTTGTTTTGGCAGGAAAAACCTCTGTTTGACACACAACCATCCCTGGAGGTCACGGAGGGCAAAGCTCATCCCCAGGCCGCGCAAAAAAACCCGGAGACTTGGGGTTATGTGGGGCTTCCCACACGGTTAAAAGCAAGGCCGAGTGATCATTTCCAACCCAAGGAAGGCAAACAAGCGTGTCAGCACAGGAGTTAAGAAATCCCTGCCCATGAAACCTGGGATGTGTTGCATGAGCACGGGAACATTCCTCGTTTCTTGTTTCCTCCCCCTGCCTTGACCTCGGGCCCATTTGCGATCCCGTTGCGCAAACAGCTCTTGCAACCCAGCTCCTGTTTCCAGCAGAAAATCCTCGCCTCTGGAGGGGCAGGCAGAGGCCAGCCCTGCCCTGAGCTCTGGGGTGAGGGTCTGGTGGCACCCAGGAGACCTGGCACACCCGGGAATGCTCTGGATCCTGCACTGAGCCTGCTCCGAGCTGGGCTGGCTTCCCAATATCCCCCATCCAGCACCAGCTCCCTCAGGAAGGTGCTGGAAGCCAGGGAAAGCCCTCATGCTGGTCTGCTGGGTCACACATGGTCGCTTCTCTCTCAGGGATGGCTCCCAGGATGAGGAGATGTGGGATTTGGGAGATAATCTGCACTCCAGAACTCTGGGTATTCCCATGGTCAGGGAGGGTGCGGAGTGACAGCAACGGGGGGATGGTTTGAAGCTGAAGGAGGGCAGGGTGTGGCAGGACATGTGTGTAGGTGCTAAAAAGCTAAAAGCAGAGAAATTCTTCAGCCTTTTCTCAATATTCTGTGAGCAGACTGTCTTTCCTATGTAAACTATTTTGAACAAGATCACAGTTCCATAAACTTCTTGCACCTGCAAGCTGTTTTGCAAGATTGTTATGGCTTTGACTTTGAAAATATTTTGGAATAGGTCTCTTAGGACTTGGCCAATCCTCTCAAGGGGTGGATGGCCGAGGAACCAATTACCTATTGCCACTCAACACACTTTTTGCGATCTATCCTATATAGTAGTCAGAAAATTATTAAAGCAAGAAGCTTCAGCTTCCACTTGTTCATGAGCCTGGACTCTGTGTCGTTTTCTTTATGCGCCTCGGACGTAACAGCGACACACGTGTACCCCCTCTCTGCCACAGATGGCTGGTGCGTATGTAAGAGACAACTCGGGCAGGTCACAGGCCCAGCACGGGGTATCTCTGGTGCCAAAAGGGCTCAGGCCCCTGCAGCAATGACACACGGGCAAGGACCTCGCTCATCAGATGGAGAAAGGCAAAGCCGTTCATTGCGCAGCCAGAATTCCCTAAATCCCAGCACCCCACAGGATATCACATCCTATAAACAGGAGAGATGTTCCCCACAGTGTCCCCCAATCACCTGGGGCATTGCACAGATTTTACCTATGATGGTAATAGGCAAACAATGCCCTATAAGGCCACAAACTGCAATGAACACTTCTCACAGGCCCAGTCTGTCCATAAACACACAATCCTCTCTCAGTCCATCCCCGGTGACCTGGATGCACTCCCAGGGTCACCTCCGGGCCCAGGACAGAGCCCCTCTCTCTGATCCTCAGGGCTATCTCTCCACCACCACCCAGTGCACCCCAACAGGCCCCCAGCTAAGAATCAACATCTTAGTCTGGAAAGCAAATCTGGGAAGAGATGAAAGAAATATTCTTGACCAAAGGACACGGTTCTTATGTCTACAAAAGCCCACACTGTTATCACAGAGGCAGAAGTCCCTCACACACTCCTCTGGAACGTGTGAGAAGATTTCTCCCCAAAGCTGGACACAGTTTTGAGGCTACTTTTCTGGGAACTGAGGGAAAGGACTCCGATGTGTACCCCATCAAGAACTGGATGGTGAGAAACACAGAATCCCAAGTTACACTATTTCTCAGCTAGCTGTAATTTTAATGGAACCTTTAACTCCACGTGTATGTACTAGCATTGTCTTCTGTCTTATTCCTGTGTGGTAATAGTCTGTTTTAAGTCTTAAGTCTGTTAGTTTTGTGTCTATTAATAAATAATTCATTTTATAATAGACCAAATCAGCCATTATTAAGGAACTTGCAGATGAGAGTGGATTTTGGGGTGCTGGCCATCCCTATAAAGCTACTGCCTGCTGCCAGAGGCCTGGGCAACAGACAGGAGCTGATTTAAACTTACATCATCCTCCCATAACACAGGGCTGGATGGGATCTTGGGCAGGAATTGTTCCCTGGGAGGGTGGGCAGGCCCTGGCACAGGGTGCCCAGAGCAGCTGTGGCTGCCCCTGGATCCCTGGCAGTGCCCAAGGCCAGGCTGGACACTGGGGCTTGGAGCAGCCTGGGACAGTGGGAGGTGTCCCTGCCCATGGCAGGGGTGGCACTGGATGGGCTTTGAGGTCCCTTTGAACCCACACCATTCCAGGATTCTATGAAGTGCAGCAAATCCATGGAGATGGCAGCAGGCTCCTCCCAGCTCCCTGAAATCCGCTGGGCCCTTCCCGTTGCCGTTCATCTCCGTTTAGGGAGGCAGGGATGGTGCAATTCCGTTCATCCTGCTGGGAAGTGCCTCTTACGTCCGGGCCTGACTTTGAGCTGAAGCTGGAGCTCTGCTCTGCTCTGCACGGAGATGATTTCCTGAGCCAGAGCCTCCCCTGGGAGCTGGAGTGGATCCAGGGGAAGGTTATTCCGGGTAAGCTGCCTGTGGGATTTCAACAGATAATTCTGTGCATTTCTAGAACACCCTGGCTGGAGAACAGTAATCTTTTAATTGGATTCTCTCTGGATAATTACCCTGCTGGAGGTGCTCATGTCCAGCTCTCTAGAAACACATCCTGGCGTCTCCATGGAAGGCTCCAGAAACAGCTCCAGGAAAAGGCCAGGAAGTGTTGATTCACCTTGGAATTTCTACCAATACTGTGAGTGTGGTGGCCAGAAAAGCATGGCTTATACATTTATCCCACCAAAGTCATGGAAGTGCCTTTTGGTCCTGCTTTTTTTTGGTTCCAGTGGCACATTTAAGAACCATGAGTGAGTATTTCTAGCGCTGCCTTTCGCTGAGGATGAAAGAAAGATAAGGAATTGTCATTTCCATCAAAATTCACATTCATTTTAAAAATAAATCAGATTTTTCACAGAGTGTCTGCAGACCCTGAGGTGTGTGTAAGTCTGGGATTGTGTGCAGTGTCCGACTCAGGGGGTGATCCTGGAACTTGATTTTCAGGAATTTGCTGCTGTTTGTGGCAGAAAAAACCAGCACAAGGTTCCTCATGCAGATTGGTTGTAACAGACAGCAGATTCCAGCTGAAAGTCAGGATTTCGTCCCACAAACGTCCAAGAGTCTGGAGTCAAGTGGGTGTTTATTTGTTTGTCTGCCCCTCGTCTGCTCCAGTGACCTCCAGCTTGTTGTCCCTGTGGAGCTGGGAATCAGTGGATTCCACGGGACAGACTCCTGGCTTTACACACTTTTTTTGGAGTGTGTGTCTCCACTGAGGTTATCCCAAAAGATATTCCAAGGGAAAAGCCAGCACTCATCTCTTCAGGGACGGAATTCAGGAGCTTTGCTTGACGAGGATACAGAGCTCCCTGACCACAATTCCCTCAAATACAAATCCAGACCTGGATTCAAACGCTGCATCCCACTCATTCATCTGTGGAAGGAGCTGAACTTCAGCTCTGGATGTTCCTCATGTTGATCCATTCCCATTTGAGCTGGGATTTCAGTGCTGTGCCATGAGCGCTGATCCCAAATGGAAAGGCTCCTCCTGGCAAACTGATCCTCCTCCAGAACAACCCCAAACATCCCAATTCCAAATCCTGGAATGATTTGGGTGGGTTGGCTGAAGAAAAAGAGGCTTGAACTGGAGGGATCCCCACCTCTGGGGGTTGGTTTTGCCAAGCCGCACCCAGAATGATCAAATTCTGCATCATTGAAATGCAAACACAATTCCCACAGCTCAGGGCTCACCTGGAATCATTAATCCCAGAAGGGAGGTCTCAAACCTCTCATCAAACCCAGAATCTCTCTTAAAACTGCTCCCTAAAACTTCCTCTTTTGTGCTTTATTCAGGTTTTAATTGTGATAAATATGCCCCATATTGCTGAGAATACCAGCACTAAAACCACATGTGGTCAGGAGTGGGTCGGGGATGTGTCACTCGTGTCCCCACGTATCAGGAGCCCAACCCGGTGGGGAGGAGATGTGTTCCCATTCCTTACTCCAAAGGCTCCGGCTCAGCCTGTGCCTGGCCCAGCACGGAGCCCTTTGTTTGACCTCCAGCTCTGCCTAAACATCCTGATAAACGAGAGGGAGCCTGAGTCGATATAAAAACATCTGGGGCACTTCTGCCAGGGAAGCAGGAGAGGATTTAATCTCATCCAGAGACACATTTTTCCATAAATCAGGACAGCGGGGACACCCCTTGGTTTTTCTCCTGGAGCACCCCAGAGGATGCAGGTCCCAACTCCAGCTGGAATCACTGCTCTAAATCCCATTTCCTATTTGAAGGGACAATTAAAGAAGCAGAATGCTTATCTTTCCCTTTGGATATCATTCCAGTGAAAAAAGTTCATGTCAACAGTCCATGGTGACCCAAAGTGGGATCCTACTGGGTTTTTCCACATCTATCTGAAAAAACTATAAACCAATAAAACTATAAAATGAAAAAAACCTATTAAAAATAAACGATAAACCAAACAGGCCATGAAGAAATGATGCTCTGACCCCATAAATTACAGGCATTTTGATTATTTGGCTGGAATGCTGGATACATTCCTGTCTGGAATTCTCTAAGGTGGAACCAGGTGCTTTAACCTGTCCTTTGACATGAGACAATGATTTTAAACTGACAGAGAATGGAATTAGATGGGATCTTGGGCAGGAATTGTTCCCTGGGAGGGTGGGCAGGCCCTGGCACAGGGTGCCCAGAGCAGCTGTGGCTGCCCCTGGATCCCTGGCAGTGCCCAAGGCCAGGCTGGACACTGGGGCTTGGAGCAGCCTGGGACAGTGGAAGGTGTCCCTGCCATGGCAGGGGTGGCACTGGATGATTTTTAAGGTCTTTCCAACCCCAACCATTCCATGATTCCATGATTCAGTGACCCCCAACACCAGCCTTAGAGTGACCGCTCTTTGCTCTTCTGACGACCTCGGTGCTTTTTAAACCCTACAGGTTTTTAGGAGATACTTGCTGAAAATCCAGCTTTGCCAAACAATCCAGAAGCTTCCACACGTGCTGGGCGTGGTGTGAGATTTTCTGTGGCAAGCTGGAACTTTGAAAGGAGCCTGGTCCCAGCAGAAGGAACAGCACGAGCCGTATGCTGCAGCATCCATGGATGGTGGGAGGCTAAGGAAGGGTCAGGACATTTCTCAAGGACATAGGGACAGAGCCTGGCTGCTGGCACAGCTCTGCCAGCCCAGGAGGGCTGTGATTCTGTTTTCCTGATGGCAGGACCACCATGGATTCCATCAGTTTGAAGGAAAACATGGATTTGCTGAGTCTCGTTCAGGAAAACAAAGGAAAGTGTAAACCTTCAGTGTGTGTTATCCGTATTTAAATCAGTGGGACTGAGGAACCAGAGCAGCTCTGAGAATTTGGGTGTGATTTGTCCCATGAGACTGAAACTCTCACAATGGGCAATGGAACTGGGGAAGGGCTGGAGATAGGAGAATCCCAGGATCCCTGAGGCTGGAAAAGCCCTCCCAGCCCAGCGAGGCCAAGCTGGGCCCGGTGCCCACCTTGTCCCCAGCCCAGAGCACTGAGTGCCACCTCCAGGCCTTCCTTGGGCACCTCCAGGGATGGGCACTCCAACCCTCCCTGGGCAGCCCCTGCCAAGGCCTGACCTCCCTTTCCATGGGGAAATTCCTGCTCCTGGTGTCCAAGCTGAGCCTGCCCTGGCCCAGCCTGAGGCCGTTCCCTCTCCTCCTGTCCCTGTTCCCTGGGAGCAGAGCCCGACCCCCCCCGGCTGCCCCCTCCTGTCAGGGAGTTGTGCAGAGCCACAAGGTCCCCCCTCCTTTTGAAGGAGTGAAGGAATCTCCCCTGGAAGGGCAGCTGGAGCTGGACAAGCCTGCCGGGAATACTGCAGGGAATGGAGGGAGCCCCTTGCATGGGAACAACTCCCCCAGTTCAGCCGGTGCTCACAGAGGGATCCTTGCCCACACCTGGCGTTACTCCAGAGGCCATCCCGGAGCTCGGCCGGCTCCTGATTTACACCAGCTGGGATGCACTTGGCCCTTGCTCTGAATCCCGCTGAGTTACCGGGAGTCCAAGCGCAGAACTGGAACCAGCATTTTCCTCGTTTCAAACTGGCCGGCGCTGGAATTCGGCCACCCAAAACCTGGCCCCTGCTGCCCCTCCGAGCTGGCACCTTGGGCTCCTCACCCGCTCCTGCTCCCCGCCTTCCCCTCGCCACGGAAAAAGCAGGATTGGGCTGCTCCAGCCCGGCTGGCGTTTTCGGGAGCCACCACAGCGTGTCCCCACAGAGCCGTGCTTCTTCCATCCCTCCAGGATCCCTGCTCCTTCCTGCAGGAACGCGTCCAGCTGCGAGCTCGTCTGCATGGCCATAAATACACCCTGCTCCAGCCACGGCTTCCCTGGGCAGAGCCGGCGGGAGAAGGATCCTGACCTTCAGCCGTGCCCGATCCACCCGGGTCGGGCCTGGTTGAGGCGAGGACGGAGTCGTAAAAAAAACCCCAAAACCCAACAAAAGCCAGCAGGAGAGAAAACCCAACAGCAGGGAAAGGTCACAGCTCAAGGTCTGCTGCTCATTACTGAGGAATAACACCGGGAGCCGGCCTCATTTGCGTAATGAGTTTCATGCCGGGCCCTGACACGTCCCAAAACCAGCGGCGGACACGGAGCAGGGGTAGGTTTGAAATTAGGGAGGAATTGTTGCCTGGGAGGGTGGGGAGGCGCTGGCACAGGGTGCCCAGAGCAGCTGTGGCTGCCCCTGGATCCCTGGAGTTGTTGCCTGCAGGGATATTTCATGGAGAGGAGTTGCAGCAGCTGTGGGATACAGGGAGGCCTCTGGCCAAACTGTAGGAAAGGCAAATTGGAGGAAAAAAGGGAAAAAATATGAAGGGATTCCTTCAAGACCGGGAGGAAGAGCAACCATGTGAGATGGGGAGAGAGACTTCTGCCTCAGCTGTGAGGAGTGTCAGGAAGCCCGGGGACGGGAAAACCATCCTGGAGGGAGCTGGGAAAGGGGCTCAGCCTGGAGCAAAGGAGGCTCAGGGGGGACCTTGTGGCTCTGCACAACTCCCTGACAGGAGGGGGCAGCCGGGGGGGGTCGGGCTCTGCTCCCAGGGAACAGGGACAGGAGGAGAGGGAACGGCCTCAGGCTGGGCCAGGGGAGGCTCAGCTTGGATACCAGGAGCAGGAATTTCCCCATGGAAAGGGAGGTCAGGCCTTGGCAGGGGCTGCCCAGGGAGGGTTGGAGTGCCCATCCCTGGAGGTGTCCAAGGAAGGCCTGGAGGTGGCACTCAGTGCTCTGGGCTGGGGACAAGGTGGGCATCGGGCACAGCTTGGCCTCGCTGGGCTGGGAGGGCTTTTCCAGCCTCGGGGGTTCTGTGAACTGCGTGAGGGACGCCATGGGGTAAATGAGGTGGAGCCAGCACTGCTGAGGTCAGGGGGTGCCTCCAGCAGTGACACCGGGCAGACAGAGCTGGGGCACAGATGTCACACAGGTGCCACTGCCGGGCGCTGAGCAGCAGCACTGAGATCCCTCCTGCTGGAGGGTCAGGAGTGGGCTCCAGCTACCAAATCCAATGGGATTTTTTCTTTCAGGTCACGCCACTGCCCTACAGATCTGCCTGTTCCTGTTTTGATCAGGGCACCCCAACAATCCCCCCCGGGCATCCCTGGCAGTGCTGTCCAAACGCTCCTGGAGCTCTGGCAGCCTCGGGGCCGTGCCCATTCCCTGGGGAGCCTGGGCAGTGCCCAGCACCCTCTGGGGGAAGAGACTTTCCCTGCTCTCCAGCCTGAGCCTGCCCTGGCCCAGCTCCAGCCGCTCCCCGGGTGCTGTCCCTGTCCCAGGGAGCAGAGATCGGAGCTGGCCCTTGGGAGGAGCTGCCATGGGACCCTCAGGGTCACAGAGCTCCTTGCCACGGGGCCAGCAGGGAACTGAGGACCCTGGGGCTGCTTAAACTCTACTTTTTTTTGATCCTCTTGATTTTTGTCATCTTTGGGAAGAGGTGCTGTGACCCCCCCTTTTTTCCAGCCTCTGTCACCACAGAGTTTGGGAAGCAGAAGAGCAAATCCCCCTTATCCTGGAGCCACTGCCATGAGCAGCTGGCACAGGGATCTGAGCTGTGCCTTGCAGCTGGGAGAAGGAAAAGGTCAGGCCAGCATGTGATGACCCCCCCAGCTTCCTGCCAGTGCCGTGACCTTCTCCCTGGGCACAGGGAATGTGAGCGACCTCTGGAGCTGCACATTGCCCATGGTTCCAGATGTGCAACGAGATGGGAGCTGACTTTCAGGAATGATTCCTTGCCAGAAGCTCCTCTGTGTGAGGCCAGTGCTGATTGCTGGTCCTTGACCACAGGATTACACTTGTCAGCCACAAAGGGTTTTGACCACACGTGCCTCGCTCTGCACTCGCTGACCTGCAGGACAGCCCTCACCTCTGTCCCTGCTGTCTCACCCCATGGACACGGTGTTCCCACCCTGTCCCATCGCTGCAGGACCAGCTGCTCCCCCCTGGGGCAGGGTGGTGAGGAAATGCCCCACTTGGGGCGTTCAGCTGGAGGAGACTGAGTGGAGACTCATTGCAGGTACAACTTCCTTGTGAGGGGAAAAGGAGGGCCAGCTCCAATCTCTGCTCCTGGGACAGGGACAGCACCCAGGGAGCAGCTGGAGCTGGGCCAGGGCAGGCTCAGGCTGGAGAGCAGGGAAAGGTTCTTCCCCCAGAGGGTGCTGGGCAC
Source organism: Struthidea cinerea (assembly GCA_013397865.1). Lineage (NCBI taxonomy): Eukaryota > Metazoa > Chordata > Aves > Passeriformes > Corcoracidae > Struthidea > Struthidea cinerea. The sequence goes on along the minus strand of VZTI01003963.1, from coordinate 182,056 downwards.
TGCCCAGGCTCCCCAGGGAATGGGCACGGCCCCGAGGCTGCCAGAGCTCCAGGAGCGTTTGGACAGCGCTAGCAGGGATGCCCGGGGGGGATTGTTGGCGGGTCTGTGCAGGGCCAGGAGTGGATTGATGATCCTGTGAGTGCCTTCCAACTCAGGATATTCCATGATCCTGTGATCTCTCCCAGGCACTCAGGACACATTTGGCAGCAGCTCGGGATGGGGCTGGACTCCCCATGGTCATTTGGGTGGTCGCACAGAGCCGATAACGATGGCAGTGCAGATAATCCCAGTGTGGGGCTGATACCTCGTGCCAACAGCAGGCCAGCAAACACCAGGCAGGGGTGGCAGCGGGGACCTTCCAGGAGGGACAGGGCCGGTGGTGTCCTGAGAGGCCCAGGTACAGCCAGACCTTCTGTGAGTGACAAATTTGGGGAGCACCGTAGGGCAACACTCATCCAAAAACGGGGAGACGCTTTCCCACGTCCTGGGCAATGGGAACAGGGAATGATCCATGCAGTGCATGGCCCTGCCGAGCTCCCTGGGGGCACTGCCACAGGGGACATGTGGCAAAACCACCCAGCAGCTGCCCTGGCATGCGGTGTGGGATCACGGGAAAGCCAGGCTGGAGGTGCCCTCAGGAGCTGTCTGGTCTGGCCTCGTGCTCCAGAGAAGTCCAGGCTTGAGCTGGACTGAAACGCTGCTGGGATCTGTGGGAGAACGGCCGTACCTATGGGATTTCCTCCAGGGAGATGGATGGGGTGCTCTGCTCCTGCCCCAGAGCAGCTCCAGGTGCAGCACAGACAGACGGGGATCCCTGGCTGTCCATCCACTGCTCCTGCTCTGGAACTGCCGCTGGAATCGCCCGCCCTCGCTGGGGGCAGTGGCTGTGGGACTCCTCCCTGTCCAGTGTCACCCGTGCAGTGACAACTTCCTGTGGAGCTGCGACTTCCCACCACTTCCACTGCTGCTCATTCCTGATGAGTTGCTAATTATTGTTCGTTAATGAAGGTGGCCTAGAAGTGTCTTCTCAGCAGTACAAACGTGGAAGTGTTCCAGGCCAGGCTGGACATTGGGGCTTGGAGCAGCCTGGGACAGTGGAAGGTGTCCCTGCCCGTGGAATGGGATGATCTTTAAGGTCTGTTCCCACCCACATCAGTCAGGGATTCCATGATTCCCTAACAGGATATAGTCCCACAATAATTATCCCTCTAAGCCAGGCTCCATGTAGGATTCCTCAGCTGCTATTCCAGCTCCAAGCCCTCCAGACATCAGGGAGATGTTTTAGGCAGGAAGAAGAAAAGCAGTGGCACCAGGAAGATTCCAGCTCTTTTCATCCCACTGAATTCTCCTGGTTTAACTGGACAAACAAACTCCCTGACACACAAACTCACGAGACACATTCCAATAAATGATTCAAAATTTAACTTCAGCTTTTCCAAACCCTTGGGGATAACCCAGCTCCTGGGTTTGTGCTTACACAGGGAAAAAGGGCCAGGAATGAGTTGGGGTGACTGCTTGCTTGGGCTGTTGGACACGAATTGTCCCCTGCAGACACAGGGATGAGTCCAACAGCTCTGGCTGTGCTGTCAAACCCCCGCCGTCAGCAGATTTGCCCTCCTCAGAAATGTGGTTACACCGTTTTCACCTCAATCTGGAAAAACAAAAGTGGGGTTTTTCCACTCGCCCATAAAGAAAAAAGCAACGTCTTTGCTCCAACTTTCGCTCACCCAGGGAAATTTCACCTCCAGGCAAACACCACCCATGGAAAACTCCGTGTGCAAAGGTGAGTGTTTTGGAAAGTCAGGAGAGTGTGAAAAACAGGGCCCAGAATGGAAACTATTCCTGCAGTGGTAGGCAGAGGATTGGATTCCCATCTTGGGTTCCTTCTCCACAGTGTCCCCAGCCAAGGCTGTCACACACCGAGGGCAAACAAAGCCAACAATGAGCTGCCCAAAATTCAATGTTATTCCACAGAACATAGTTGAGGTGAGGGGAGTTATGTGGGATGGAAGCTGAGGTTAAGTGAACACAAAGGAGAAGGAATTCGGGCACTTTGGGGGATGTGTAGGGAATATTTTTCCTTCGCATCTGGTGCAAATTGCAGATGGCCAGGCACAGAATCCATACCCTGGGCCAAGCCTGTGGTTGGGCTTAAAAACAGGGCAATTGTCTTCGAAAACTAAATACTGTTTCTCTAGGATTTGTGGCTGTGTAGCCTCGAGATATTCCCGAGGGAATACTGGGAGTGCCAGGGTGAGGTGAAATGACCCTGCTGAGGCCAGGCTGGAAGGTTTCAGAGAAAGGCTCCAGGGCCTCTGAGCTGAGGTCCCTGAGGAGACTCGTGGAGGTGGCACTTCCAAAAAAAAGGTGTTGGTTGAGGAGTAGTGAGCGCTTCCCATCCCACCTTTCCTGCACTCTCTCCTTCTTCCCTGGCTGCTTGATTTTGGGTTTTTTTAAACCCTGCAATTTCTTAGTTTGTCCTTCCCTGTGCGCTGAGGGGGACGGGGAGGCTGCAGAGATCCACAGGCAGTGGCAAAAGTGCTGCTTCATCTCAGAATCCCGGGATCCCTGAGGCTGGAAAAGCCCTCCCAGCCCAGCGAGGCCAAGCTGTGCCCGATGCCCACCTTGTCCCCAGCCCAGAGCACTGAGTGCCACCTCCAGCCCTTCCTTGGACACCTCCAGGGATGGGCACTCCAACCCTCCCTGGGCAGCCCCTGCCAAGGCCTGACCTCCCTTTCCATGGGGAAATTCCTGCTCCTGGTGTCCAAGCTGAGCCTCCCCTGGCCCAGCCTGAGGCCGTTCCCTCTCCTCCTGTCCCTGTTCCCTGGGAGCAGAGCCCGACCCCCCCCGGCTGCCCCCTCCTGTCAGGGAGTTGTGCAGAGCCACAAGGTCCCCCCGGAGCCTCCTTTGCTCCAGGCTGAGCCCCTTTCCCAGCTCCCTCAGCCGCTCCTGGGGCTCCAGCCCCTTCCCAGCTCCGCTCCCTGCCCTGGACACGCTCCAGCCCCTTCCCTGCTGCTCTTCTCCCAGCCACAGAGTTCCTTCCAGCTGTGCTGGTGATGAGCAAGGGTGGAGAAAATCCTGGGAGCCACGAACACTTTTTATTTACCTTGTGTCAATCTCAACTGCCCTGGAGCCAAAATTCCCAATTTTCCTGCTCCTTTCCCACCATTTTTTTTACACTTCCACAGCTGGGCCAGTAATAATTTAAAATAATCCCATTTCCAAGACACAGCAGTGGCTGTGGAAGTTCGTTGCTGCATTTGGGATCATCTCAATTTACCCCGACGTGATTTAAAATTCTTTTTGTGCTCTATAAATGGGTTCCCATTAAATCCCCCATAATATTCCTTTAACCCCAGGTCAGTGTTTGGCTTCCAGTGCCCATATTTAAATATGATTAGAGGAACTCTGCCTCCTGATGAAGCAATTCCATATAAAGCGAACTTACTGTAATTTAATTTCTCTTTTGAACTGGAGGCAGAGTCTGAATCCACATTTATCCCGTGGAACTGAGGGGGTGGGAAAGAGATTTGATTACGAGAATAAATATAAGATCATATGATTGAAAAATTAATAGCTTCCCTTATCCGACTTTAATCTGTTTAAATAACTTTAGGAACGGCTCAAGGCCTGGAATATTTGACTATTCCATAGTAAAGCAGCCACCCAGCTTAGCAGAGTTCCCCGTGGAAAATCCTTGATTGACTTTCTCCCTGAAAACAGAATATTTAGGGTTTCAAACAATACCTCGATGCAGCGTTTTTTGACATCTTTTGACCAGCTGAGAATTTACTGGGATTTTTTTCCTGTGGGGGAAAAAAAAAAAAAATCATGTGGCTATTTCAGTGGAATGTTTGTTGTTAGCTGAGGTCAGGCTCCAGGGCTAACTCGTGTTTGATATCCTGGATAAATCCACACTGGGAATTGGACAGTGCTGCAGCCAAATCCCAGCAAATGGATCACAACAGGTCTGTTCCATTTGGTGGGGAGCAGTTTTTCCAGGGAAGTTTAAAGGATGTAACTCTGCTAAGTCCAGTTAAAAATTTAAAGCACATTTTCCCCCCAACATGGAACTTGTGCAAAACCTTTGTGTTCCATGGAGAAACCTCTGTTTGAAGGAACGCTCCAGTATTATCAGTCAAACCATGGAATTGTAGAATTCCACAATGGTTTGGATTGGAAGGAGTTTAAGGATCATCCCATTCCAACCTCCTGCCATGGCAGGGACACCTCCCCCTGTCCCAGGCTGCTCCAAGCCCCAATGTCCAACCTGGCCTTGGACACTGCCAGGGATCCAGGGGCAGCCACAGCTGCTCTGGGAATTCCATCCTAGCACCTCCCCCCCCTCCCAGGGAACAATTCCTGCCCAAGATCCCATCCAGCCCTGCCCTCTGGCAGTGAGAAGCTATTCCCTGTGTCCTGTCACTATTTGCAGGGATAAAACCCCCCTCTCCCTCCTTTTATAACCCCCTGAAGGCACAGGAAGGCCTCAGGGAGTTCTCCTGGAGCCTCCTGTTCTGCAGAACATGGAAAACCAAACCCACAACCTGAGGACAACCTTGGGAAAGAATCCCCACTCCAGGAGCTGGAAATGTGGATTGGGACTGGCAGCTCCTTTTTGGGATGCCCACATTATCCCGTCCCTTCCCAGAAGGAGGCAGGGAGCAGGAAATCCACCAGGAGCGGCGAGATTCCAACAACTGGAGCTCCTGGAACTGTCAGGAGTTTCCTGCTTCAGTTGCACTGATCTTTAATTTATGGATGAGGTCCAACGGTTCTGTGAGAGCTGGGGAAGGAAAACCACCTTTGAAATCTCTCTTTACCTGGAGCTGAATGCCAACAGAATGGATTTATTTTCCTGGAATGGAGCATCCAGTGGTTCATCTGTGGGAAGAGTGGAAGGGCACAGGATGGGGTTCACCCCTCCTGCCTTCTCCAGGATTTCCCAGTTGGGCTGGAGGCTGTGGCCAGAGTTTATCAGCTCCAGACAAACCTGTCCTACCTGGATTTTGTCCAAACTGTCTCCCAACGGATTGAAACCTTTGGCCTCCTCAGTATGTTGGGATCGAGGCTTTCACAACTTAATTACACCTGGAATTAAAAAGTTCTTCCTTTGGTCTGTTTTAAAACCTCTGCCTGATGCTTTGATTAGAGCTTCTCCTTTCTTGTTTTATTACCAGGAATGATGAGTAATCCTTCCCTGTTCCTCGTTCCTCAGGATTTTATGGACCTATATTCCCATTCATCTCTTTTCCAATCTATTAATCCTTCCTACATTTCTCAGCAGCTTTATTTCCCTCCCTTCTCTTTTCTTCTGGTTGCACATAATGGGTGTGAACAGAGCCAAACCCCTTTTTTTGGGGGTTTAGTTCCTCTCTAATCATTGCTCCCTGGCTTCTTCCCTTTTCCACCACCGCTGAACACTGAGCTGCCTTTTCAGGGAATTACACAGCAGATCCCAGATGAACTTCCTGAATAGCAGCAGCTCAGAATCCCAGAATCCTGCAATGGCTTGGGTTGGAGGGACCTTAAAGCCCATCCAGTGCCATGGGCAGGGACACCTTCCACTGTCCCAGGCTGCTCCAAGCCCCAGTGTCCAACCTGGCCTTGATAATCCCCTGGGCAGCAGGAAAGGGATTGGGATTGTGCCCCTGTGCCCTGCTCAGGTGAGACCCCACCTGCAGAGCTGCCCCAGCCCTGGGGCCCAGCACAGGGAGGACGTGGAGCTGCTGGAGAGAGGCCAGAGGAGGCACCAGGATGAGCAGAGGGATGGAGCAGCTCTGCTGGGAGGAAAGGCTGGGAGAGCTGGGATTGTTCAGCCTGGAGAGGAGAAGCTCTGGGGTGACCTCAGTGTGGCCTTGCAGGGCCTGAAGGAGCTGCAGGAACCATGGAGAGAGACAATTGCCAAGGGCTGGAGGGCCAGGACACAGGGAATGGCTTCCCAGTGCCAGAGGGCAGGGCTGGATGGGATCTTGGGCAGGAATTGTTCCCTGGGAGGGTGGGCAGGCCCTGGTACAGGGTGCCCAGAGCAGCTGTGGCTGCCCCTGGATCCCTGGCAGTGCCCAAGGCCAGGCTGGACATTGGGGCTGGGAGCAGCCTGGGACAGTGGGAGGTGTCCCTGCCCATGGCAGGGGGGGATGGGGCGATTTTTGAGGTCCCTTCCAACCCAAACCATTCCCCGATTCCGTGATTCAGTCCCTCAGGCTGTCCCCTGCACAGAGATCCTTCTCCACGGGAACTTCCATTTGATCCATATGGAAAACCCTGACACAATCAAGGTCAGGGCTGCAGTTGTTATGAAGCCCCTCTGACCCTTTTTTTCAGGTGTTTATTTGTGCTCAGATCCCCCCTCTTGCCTCTGGAACTGGAGCTGTGGCAGTGAAAGGATTTCTGTCCCTACAGCCACGTTCCCAATCACACAGGCTCTGTCCCTGTGTTTACAGACAATCGATGTGCAATCCCTCTCTCTCTCCCTGGCTTTTCCTCAAATGAACAGCCAGAAACTCGTTCAAGCCCTGCGCTCCTGGTATTATCTAGTTGCAAGGAGCTCCGTTTTTTTGGGGGGAATCATGGCAAAGCTTTCCAAGCTTTTGCCACGAAGAAATAGTGCCCCCCTACCTGTTGGCCAAACAGCTGCTGCAGTTGGATTCCTGCTCTCTTCCTTTTGCTCCCCGTTCTCCTGGAGAATCGCTGGCTGTCGCTGACATTTGTATTGTGCCTGGGTTTATTAATTCATCAAATGCCAAGGATCTGGTTCCTCATTCTGCTGGAGCAGCTGGTTCCCATCAGCTGTTGTTACAATTGGCTTGAAAAACCTCCCAGGAGGAGCCCAGTAACTCAGATTTGTCAGATCTGCAGTAATTCATGCAAGATGGGGCCTGTGTGGAAATCCACATTTCTTAACTGCCAGGATCGAGACACCGATCCTGTGGTTGAATCCAAGATGGGACTTCCAGCAGACCCCACTTGTCACTGACAATTCCCAATTCCCACCCCCTTCCTATTGCACGGTCTGAAATCTCCTGTGGTTGCTCTCAGGCCAGAGTTCCGTGTATTTCCTTTTAAGACAGGAGAAAATCTGTTCAGATTAGAACAGAACAACTCAAACAATTCAGAAAATCACTCCAGTGCTCCTCAGACTCGGATAACTCCAGGAACATTTCCTTTAAATCCTCACATTTGGCATCTGCCGAAGAGGAGTGTGTGGTTTGCCTCGATAGGAGAGATCTGGAAATGAACATTCAAACATTTTCTGCTTTGTAATTTGGAATTGTCCGGGCTGGTTTAGCAATAACAGTGTGAGTGCAATGTTCAGGGAGCTTTTACCTCTGGTTCTCTGACTCCACACTGACCTTTTGTGATCTTTTTGACTCAGGAATTCCATCCGATGTCATTCGGAACCCACTGGCGGGCCCTGCACGATGGCAGATGCCCAGACCCTGAGGAGAAACTCAACGTTTCCTTCACAAAAACTCTGCCTCAATGCTTTTTGTTTCCTCAGCACCTCCTCACCTGCACAAGAATTGTGGATAAACCAATCCGAGCTCTCGGACAGAACCAGGATGAGGGGCAATGGCTTCCAACTGGAACAGGAAGGGTTAGATGGGATATTGGGAGGGAATTCTGTGAGGCCCAGGTTGCTCTGAGAGGTTGTGGACTCCCCATCCCTGGAAGTGTCCAAGGCCAGCTTGGGGAAGCCTGGGGTAGTGGAAGCTGTCCCTGCCCATGGATGAGCTTTAAGGTTCCTCCCCACCCAAACCATGATTCCATGATCGCCCGTGGGCAGAGGATCTGTCCTGCTGGGTACCCCACAGGCAGCTCGTGAAGGAAATTAAGGATCTTGTCCCACTTCTCTGTGCCTACAGCAGCTCTTCCAACCCGCCCTTTTCCCAGTTTTTTTCCTGGGCACAGTGTCCTTGAGCTCTGGTGTCTAAGCCTGGGTGTCCTGAGGAGCCCCAGGGTCTCCACGCAGCTCCCACAACTCCAAGAACAAGGAACATCTTTAGCTCCGTTCCCAGTGGGCACCTCCGGCTGCGGCCGCAGCAAGATCCCGGCTTCAGCTTCCCTGTGGGAATGAGGGCTGACAAAGAAAACAGAGGCAGCCTGTGGTTAAAGCTGGGATCTGGGCTCTATTCCTGGAACTGCAGCAGATTTCCTGTGTGGCTTTGGACAAGTCACATCAGCCAGAGCCCTCGGAGCTGGGGCCAAGCCACTGCTGCTCCGAATCAGGTGTTTGTTTGTTTGTTTGTTTGCTTGTTTGCTTGGCCAAACGTGGATTCAGGAGCCTGATTTTTGACATCGTGGGGGTTTTGATAAGTCTTTGGTCCCTATGTCTCAGGTCCCACAGCTCTGTGGAATTCCTGGAGAGCACTGGAGGCCAGGCCAGTTGTTTATATGTGGATTTAGGTGTGTTTAGTTCACAGGGATGATCAGGTGGGGACTCATCTCCCCGAGCCAATCGCTTCCACCTGTGGGTGAAGAAGATCCAGGAGCACAATTCCATCTCTTCAGGCCTTCCAGAGGCTCAGAATGTTAAGGGTGGAAAGGCTCTAATCCCAGAGAAATGCAAAAATAATAATTTCTACTCCTGTTTATTCCACAATCACTGAATATTCCTGTTGCATTCTCAGTGGGGAAACCCTCCAGACTTGCTGGGCAGTTGTTCTCATCCTGAAGATTTTTTTTTTCCCCTCAGAAAGAATCCCAGAATTGACCTGCTAAGTTTTTAATTCCCTCTGCAATTCTGTCAGGATCCAATCACCAGAAAATACCACGGAAGACCTTTTTAAACCGAAAAAATGCAAGGTAGGAGCCCACGCCCGCTCATTATTTTCATTCCTTGTCTTAAATAACCTGTCCAAACAAACAAATGCCTCCTAGGCTGAGACTTTCTCTGACAATTTTTAGTCCAGGCTGGATTTTAGCAGCCAACTCATAACAACAATCCCCCCTTATTGGTAGTGGCGTGTGTGCTACCAGGGTAAAAATATTCCCGATGTGCCCTCACTGGATGGGATTTAAATAGAAATGTCCTTGTGATTTTGGCTGACAGAGTCCTCGGGCAAAGCTGGCTCCGTGCAGAGGCAGAACTTTTCTTAGCACAGCCAGGGGCCGGCTGGGTTTGTGTCCAACACTGGGCTCTGCACAGGAGGGGAGAGCAGGGACAGGGATGGGGGTCTGAGCTTAGTCCCAGGCTAAGCCTGCGTGGGGGACCCCAACAGGAGACACCAGTGAGGTGTTTCACACCCCAGCAGATGGATGTTGGGTTTTTATCCAATATCCCGGAATCCCCGAGGCTGGAAAAGCCCTCCCAGCCCAGCGAGGCCAAGCTGTGCCCGATGCCCACCTTGTCCCCAGCCCAGAGCACTGAGTGCCACCTCCAGGCCTTCCTTGGACACCTCCAGGGATGGGCACTCCAAACCTCCCTGGGCAGCCCCTGCCAAGGCCTGACCTCCCTTTCCATGGGGAAATTCCTGCTCCTGGTGTCCAACCTGAGCCTCCCCTGGCCCAGCCTGAGGCCGTTCCCTCTCCTCCTGTCCCTGTTCCCTGGGAGCAGAGCCCGACCCCCCCGGCTGCCCCCTCCTGTCAGGGAGTTGTGCAGAGCCACAAGGTCCCCCCTGAGCCTCCTTTGCTCCAGGCTGAGCCCCTTTCCCAGCTCCCTCAGCCGCTCCTGGGGCTCCAGCCCCTTCCCAGCTCCGCTCCCTGCCCTGGACACGCTCCAGCCCCTCCAGGGCTCTCCTGCAGGAGCCACAACTGGGCACAGCCCTCGAGGGGCGTCTCAGTGCCCAGCTCAGAGGGACAATCCCTGCCCTGCTCCTGCTGGACTCATAATTTGGCCCCAGTGTGCAGCAAAGCCCTCAGAGATGTGGCAAACAGGAGGCCCAAAAGCAAGTGAAGGCTCTAAAAATCCTGGTGGCGAGTGAGATTCCCAAGCAAAGTGGATTAAAAATCTAAGGGAGCCTTTAAACCAAACATTGGCTTTTGTAGAACAACAAAACCAGGGCAGTGTTTGCACTCAGCCATAAAAGCTGCCGTGGTTGTGTAATCATGTGGAGTTGTGGCCTTAGGAGGAGTTCTAAAGCAGCTGCAGCAAATTAACTTTTCAAAAGTTATTATGGGCTGGGTGGAATCTAGAAAATTCCCCCATGTTGGTTTTTTTTTTTCTTTAATAGAACTGGAAAAGGCACGTTTTGGATGAGGTTTTATCTCAAGCCTCTCCCCCCGGGCAGGCACAAACCTGAAGCCTTCGAGGGGAAACGCAAAACCAGCAGCAAAGCCAAACATCCCCCTCCCCACAACGCGTGGACATCTCTGTTCCTCCCTTAAGGACCTGATCCGTGTCCCACAGGGTTCAGGGAAAGGAATCCCAGGGCAGGGAGCTGGTAGAGCCTCAACAAGGTGAAACTTTGTGGGGTGATCCCAAATGAGCGAATTCTTGGTAAAACAGCAGGGGATCCTCGAGCCAGAGAAAGGGGTGGGAAGTCCATGGAATGGCAGCCACGGCTGGCACGGGGGAAAATTCTGGATTCTGTAGGATGCTGGAGATGGGAAGTCACTGATTAAGAGGCAGCACTTGGTCTCCGGAGTTCCAGGAAGCCCAGAAAGAGCAACGCCTTCACCTGTGGAGAAGTTCCAGTCCCTTAATTAATGGCAGTGGGAATTCTACCCCTGGCTTCACTGGGAACAGCTTTAGGCTCTTCCTGGAAGAAAAGGTAGCCCAACATAAATCAACAAAAATCTCTCAAGTTTTGTTTTCCTTCACAGCGATGTTGTGGGGGTGCTTTACAGAGGGATCCTGGCCCGAGGGGACGGAGGGGAATGCTGAGAAATAAGTTCAGATTTTCCTCTAAAAATCAAGCGCAGAAAGCCACCAGTGCCCTGCCTTTTTTAGAGGATAATCATAGGAAGCTCCCCCGGATTCCCAACATTCTCCGGTGTTTCAGCTTGTCTTTCCCTTCAAAATCATTTCCAAGCGCCCCTCCTCAATCCTCTGGTGTTTTTCCCTGGGATCTTCAGCTCCTTGGCTCACCACTCTTCCCTGTATCCCCTTGCACACCTCTAGGTCTCCCTCACCTCCCTCACTTGCCCTCATCCCATCCCGCTTTTAATCCAGGTCACTGGATGATCTTGAGGGTCTCTTCCCACCTTGGAGATCCTGTGGTTTTCCCATCTCAGGGGAAGCAGGGAATTGTGTCTGGGGTTCTGTCTGTAGGAATCATGGTTCCAACGAGCCCAAGAAGGATGAAATCTTTTCCATGGAGAGCCTTCCCAAAGTGAAACCCTTTCCCAACCACTTCATTGAACACAGTTATGATCCCACTGCTCGGATCTGGATTCCCGGTAATGATCCCTTGCTGTAGGTCCCATCCAAGCCTTATCTGGAATCAGTGGAAGTTTTTGCATCAGCTCCAAGGCGCTTGGGATTTCGTTACAGCCTGGGATGGGATAATTTTGTTTTCCCTACATGAGTAGTCTTGTTCTCACTTATCCCTGCATACTTCTGCTGGGTGTTGGATCCTCCCGAGGAGAGCTGCTCATTAGCAGGAATTTTCACCCTCCAATACCCCTTCCTTAAAGCCCACTCACTGTTTTTGGAGAGTGTTCAGCTCCTCCCATTTTTTTCCTACCGAACTTTCACTCCTGGATTCATTCCCTGTGCTGGTGGCAGGATTTACCTTCGGAGCAGGGAAGTAGTTGGGCCCTGGGAATTCAGCTCTTTGCTGCGGTGAATGAAGGATTTTATGGATGCCACAGCTCACTTCTGGCCCTGGAGGGCTCAAAGCAGCTGCTTTTCCAGGTGAAATGTTCATTGTCCCTCCAGAAATGCTCTGCATCCACAGGGAACAAAGCTGGCTCACCTCCATGAAACATTCATGGCACTGCAACCGGAAGCTCCTGCTTTGTGTGCTGGATTTTCCCCACTGGGTTCCAGAGAAAAAGATCAGAAAAGAAGGAAAATCGTTGAGGCTGCAGCAGGCCCAGGTGTTAGTTGTGAGCTGACAGCAGGGGATGAGCACCAGCTCCTTGGAATCTTGTCCTGAAATGGGGAAAAATTAAAAGATCATAGGATCTGAGCTGCTCCAGTAGAGCCAGTATAGACCACTGAGGTCTGCTTATGGAATTCCTAAGTCCAGGCATGCTCCAGGCCATTTTAGTGAATAGCTGTACACAAGTCACAGTTTTCCAGGTGATTTAGGGCTGTCTGGTGCCTGAATGATCTGAAAATCCTGGGTCACTTCAGTGGCAGCCAAAAATTGCTCTGCCCAGAGCAGCTGTGGCTGCCCCTGGATCCCTGGCAGTGCCCAAGGCCAGGTTGGACACTGGGGCTTGGAGCAGCCTGGGACAGTGGGAGGTGTCCCTGCCCGTGGCAGGGGTGGGAATGGGACGAGCTTTAAGATCCTTTCCAGTCCAAACCATTCCATGATTCTTAGACACCTTTTCTGTTTGAATAAACAGAGTTCCTGCAAAAGAACCTCCGTGTGTCTCCAGGGAAAACCCACACACCCTTCTGAGGTGATTTGAGATTCCCGAGTGGTGCCTGTGCAGAGGTCTCTGCTTGTCACAAATAACTGCTAAAACCACACATCCGAACCAGTTTTAAACAAGAAAACAGCTTGGAAGGAATAAATGTTTGAGCAGAACCCCACCTAAAGCACCCCCTGCCAGCTCCACAGCTTGGTTACCCTCGGTTATTTCACTGCAGACTCTGCAGAGTAGGAGCTGTGGGGTAACAGCCACTCATCCCTTACATTTCCCCTCAATCCCGAAGCTTCTCTCCCTGTTTTCCACAGTCCATGGAGCAGCCAAGCCACTCAGGGCCTTGCCAGAGGCCGCTGCCCACTCCTGACAGGAGCCCAGTGACGCAGCTGCACTCAAACAATGGCTCCTTTTCCTCCTTGGATACAGCTCGGGAACCATCCCGGTCTTTTCTTCCCTCTCCGTCTGCAGAGAGTCATCACTGCTGGCAAGGACAGCGTGGAGTGTGATAAATCAGCATCGATCCCGCTCCAGCCTCTGCTGGAATTTGTCACTGCAGAGGGACATTTGTCAGGGCTCTGACAGGGCAGGGATTGAAGCAGTGCTGCAGACACTCAGGTTCAGTCTGTTTTTCGGGCAGGACAAGCAGGCTCTGCAGTGCAGCTCTTCCAGGAGCCGTTCCAGCCTGGAAAGGATGGCAACGGGCTTGGAATGAGTCTGCTCCCAAGTGTCCATCACCCACAGAATGAGCCAAAGGAACAACAAAATAAAGGAGAGTGGATCATGGAATCCCAGACCGGTTTGGGTTTGGATTAAAGATCATCTCATTCCACCCCCTGCCATGGGCCATGGAAGTGTCCCAGGCCAGCTTGGACAGGGCTTGGAGCAGCCTGGGACAGTGGAAGGTGTCCCTGCCCATGGCAGGGGTGGCCCTGGATGGGCTTTGAGGTCCCTTCCCCAATTCCTTCTGTGATTCGCTGATCTCCTGGTTCTCTTGGCCTTGCAGGATAATTAGAATCTCATCCTGCTGCATCATTCCCCGCTGGGAGAAGCCTGGATTTGTTGTCACTGTCACCCATGGGATGTCATTACTTCCTGTCAAACCCTGTTGCCTGAGAAACTCCATCTCCAGGTTTGTGTCTCGTTGTGGTGGGAACAGCAAAAAACTCAGCTCTGCTCCAGAGGTTTTATGGACAGTGACGGGAGGCAATAAACGGATGCAGAACAGGGATGGCAGGATATCAGGATTTCAGGATTTCAGGATTTCAGGAGAAGATCCTGCAGAGCAGAGCTGGCAGCGGGCAGAGCTCATGGCCGCTGTGAGAGAAAACAAGGAAAGGGGAGTCTGAAAGCAAATAATCCCAGACTGGTTTGGGTTGGGACGGACCTTAAAGCCCACCCAGTCCCACCCTACCCCACTGCCACTGTCCCAGGCTGCTCCAAGCCCCAGTGTCCAACCTGGCCTTGGACACTGCCAGAGATCCAGGGGCAGCCACAGCTGCTCTGGGAATTCCATCCCAGCACCTCCCAATCCTCCCAGGGAACAATTCCTTCCCAATATCCCAAAGTCAGCCTCCAGATACAAATCCATGAGAAAAGAGGATCCATAAGCTCAGACTTCCATGAAACATCCATGTCTCTGTTAAAGGTGACTGTTCCCCTGTGCTTGGATTTTCCGGAAACCAAGCTCTTCTGCCTCCAAATTCTCCCTGGGTTTAGGATGTTTTTAGGATGCTTCGGATATTTTCAGGACTTTCTATGTCTGTTTGGGTTTCTGGATTTGTGGTAGGTACAGGGAGACCTGGCCACACTTTTGTCCATCCCAGCTGTTCCCACTGTATCAATACTGCCATAAAACTGTGCCTGACTGGGACCTCACCTTGTCCAGGACCTTTCCTGGCAGAGGAACCTCAGAGTTCTGAGTCATGGCAGAGGTGCTTCAACAAGTGCTTCATTCCTGCTCTTCCCACATAATAGAAGTGTTTGGGAAATGTTGGATTTGCAGTGTCCTCTGTATCCCGAGGTTCCATGTTCTCATTCCAAATGTCAGTACTGTCATGTCCAGAAAACTGGAGAAGACATGGAAGAGCTTTCTGTGGCTAACGAGGACATTCTGGAAGATTTTTCCATAATCCAAATGTGAAAAGGGATATTGAGACTTAAGGAACAGAAGAGGAGAGGCAAAAAGTGATGGAGGCAGGGATGAGGGGACAGGAATTGTGAGGAGGATGGGAAGAGTCTGGGTCCAGTGGAGGAGCCATGGGCAAGGCAGGCAGGGAATTGGTTTGGGCAGAAGGATTTGGGCTCCTCTGGAATTTCAATTTCCTCCAGGGAATGTGTTTTATGTAAAGGAACATGGAAAAACCAAAGGAGAGGTCTCAGCCAATCAACCTTGGAAAGCCTTTTATTCCAGTGGGGTTGGATCTGCTGGAATTTCCCCCTGGCAGCAGCACAGGAGCAGGGCAGGGATTGTCCCTCTGTGCTGCGCACTGAGAGGACCCTCGAGGGCTGTGCCCAGTTGTGGCTCCTGCAGGAGAGCCCTGGAGGGGCTGGAGCGTGTCCAGGGCAGGGAGCGGAGCTGGGAAGGGGCTGGAGCCCCAGGAGCGGCTGAGGGAGCTGGGAAAGGGGCTCAGCCTGGAGCAAAGGAGGCTCAGGGGGGACCTTGTGGCTCTGCACAACTCCCTGACAGGAGGGGGCAGCCGGGGGGGGTCGGGCTCTGCTCCCAGGGAACAGGGACAGGAGGAGAGGGAACGGCCTCAGGCTGGGCCAGGGGAGGCTCAGCTTGGACACCAGGAGCAGGAATTTCCCCATGGAAAGGGAGGTCAGGCCTTGGCAGGGGCTGCCCAGGGAGGTTTGGAGTGCCCATCCCTGGAGGTGCCCAAGGAAGGCCTGGAGGTGGCACTCAGTGCTCTGGGCTGGGGACAAGGTGGGCATCGGGCACAGCTTGGCCTCGCTGGGCTGGGAGGGCTTTTCCAGCCTCGGGGATCCTGGGATTCTGGGATTCCCAGTCACCAGCAGCCAGGCGAACAAACAGCCGAAGATTTTTGTTTGCTTTGCAGATGGACAGGAGGAAATCCAGCTGCACTCAGCCTCCACAGCTGCTGGATCCAAGCCTTTCCCGGCTCCCAGAGCTCCAAGCTGGAGCTGGATCCCAGCGAGGGAGGGGTTAACCCCACACCTGCGGGCAGCTCCTGAGGTGTTTTTTCCCTGCACGCATAATTGGGCTGTGAGCTCATTTACAGCCCGTAATGAGGTCATTATGATGCCAGCGGTCGATTTTGCCAGAGCTGGCAATCCCTAATCTGCTTCCTCTCCAGCAGCTCCCGAAGGAAGGGAGAAACCCAAACAGCCATCCCAGCTAACAATGCCTTTATTTGCCCTGCTGGGACCCCACATTCCTTTGTTTATTCCCCCTCTTTCCGATGGGTTTTCCATAACAAGGAACTCACAGGAGATCAGTGCAGCACAAATCCACTCTGCCTTTTCCATGCCTCTCTCTGCACCTTCCTCGGACCATTCCTGAGAAAACCAGAGGTGAAGTTAATAAATCTTCAGGAAAAGCCCTGGCTGTGCATGGACACATCGCCTGCACACTCCTGCCTTCTTGGGGGGACAACAGTGTCCACTGAGCACAGATTCCTGGGGGAAGCATGCCAGGAAACAGCAGTGGGAATGCCAGCAAACAGGAATTTTTGTGGGAATCAGGATGTGGGAAGGGATGTGGATGGGAGCAAACAGGGGTGAAAATTCCTTTTGCCAGTCGTGGAATCATGGAATGGGTTGGGATGGGAAGGATCTTAATGATCATCCAACTCCAACCCCCTGCCATGGGCAGGGACACCTTCCACTGTCCCAGGCTGCTCCAAGCCCCAATGTCCAACCTGGCCTGGGACACTGCCAGGGATCCAGGGAATGCTCTGGGAATTCCATCCCAGGGCCTCCCCACCCTCCCAAGATCCCATCCAGCCCTGCCCTCTGGCACTGGGAAGCCATTCCCTGTGTCCTGGCCCTCCATCCTTTGGAAATTGTCTCTCTCCGTCTTTCTTTTTGGCTCCTTCAGGTCCTGCAAGGCCACAGTGAGGTTCTCCAGTGCTGGGGCACTGGTGACAGGGTTTTTGTGGCTCCTGGAGTGGGATCAAAAGGAAAATTCCAGCTCATGGAAGGGAGGGCAAGGAGGACACTGAGGGCAAGCGCAGATTGCAAGAGGAAGAGGCGACGAGTCCATCGGGGGCTGCTTTTAAAGCAGATCCTTTCTGTTCTCTGGATTCATCTGGGGCACATCCTGCACTGCCAGAGGGAAGAGGAATAACCTCGGAATTCCAGCGGATGAGCAGAACCCGGCTCTTGGATCGGCTCTGAGCACCCAGCTCACTGGTGGGAACCCTCTGGAGCTGCAGCTTCCGAGAGAAATGGGCACTGCAGGGTGGGGGAGAGGGGGAAGCCAAGGTGGGGGAGTGTCCCTGCTCCATCCCTGGGGATTGTCAGGGCCCTGTGGGGCTCAGGTGATGAAACTCTGGTCACATCCAGCCTGGAGTGGCCCTGGCAGCTGCGGGGTCCCTCCTGCGGGGACCACCTCACCTGCAGAGGTGATGCCTTAGGTTTTAAATTTCATATTTTTCAAATCCTGCACTGCCTGGTGTGTAACTCTGGAGTTTCCTGTAGCCTGTTCATTTCTGCTCTCTGTGCTGGGCAGACACAACAAAGCCTCTCCAGGCCTGCTTCTCAAGGACACTCGGACTGTCCCAGGCCCAAACTCTGTAAACCAAAAGCCTCTAAGGGGGGGCAAGCTGGGGGGAAATTACATCATTAACTGAAGCTTTAATTGGAGAATTACCCCTGATACGCAAACGAACCAAACCTATAAGAGTGTGAGGAACTCGTGCCCTGCCGTCCATCTCGGGGTCCATCCTGGCAGCAGCCTCTGGCTCCCCAGGGGTACCTTTGAAGGCCTTTCAAATAAATCCCCACCTTATTCCCTTACTCCTGTCCAGTCTCTGTTTTTAGGCATCAGAGGGACACTGGGATCTTTGGGATTTGTCCCTGGAAACAACTGGAGCCCAGCAGGACATGAAGGATGGGCTCCCGCCTGGGATGTTCGTCCTGCTTCGGGCTTGGAGCTGTTCCCAGAGCCCCTGACCAGCACTGGAACTACCAAAATCCCTCCGGGGATGCCTCCTCATCCTCCCAAAGAGCAGGGAATGCTGAACTTACTGCTTCCACCCAACACATGAGCACTAAATGCATCCTTTGCACCTGGACGTGAGGGGGATCCATGGCACAGCTTCCATGGAAAAGCAAAACACCCCCAGGGTCACAACAAGGCCCCTTTGTGCTGCTCTGTTCCCTGACCAAAATGAAGCAGCACCTTCTGGCTGTCCAGGCTGACATCCAGGCAGCTGGAAGCTCTCAGGAAAACCTGGAAGCTGCCAAGTCACCATTTCCAGGTGGGAACGGGGCCATTCCCAGGGGGAAAAGGAATGACAGATAAATAACCAAAATAACAGATGGGTGGCAGCTCTTCAGAGCAGGGAAGCTGAGACTCCTGGGGAGGAACTCCAGCTGCAGCAGAGCTGCTCCAGGGGCTCCAGGAGAGCTGGAGAGGGATTTTGGACAAGGGCTGGAGTGCCAGGACACAGGGAATGGCTTCCCACTGCCAGAGGGCAGGGCTGGATGGGATCTTGGGAAGGAATTGTTCCCTGGGAGGGTGGGGAGGCCCTGGCACAGGGTGCCCAGAGCAGCACATGATTACTAAACACTTAAAATACACTTTAAAAAATATCCTATGGATTTATCCTATCGTTTGTAAATATCCAATAGGCAAATGATCCTGGTTTTTTAAAATATATTTGTATTCCCTTCATTCAGGATGACCTGAGTCCGTGGAGTAGCCAAATGAATTCGTTGCTGCATCATCTGCGACGTTTCTGATGCTGCATCTCCGGGCCTGGAGCCAGCTGGGTTTATCTGACACCAGGAAAAGGTGAAACTTTTTCTCCTCATCCTGCAGATTCGGTCAAGAAAACTCCACATTTAAAAGGAGTCAAAGCTGCTGCTTGAGGAATGACTGGAATGTCCCCTCCATGCCCCAATTCCCTTCACAGCCCTCAAGGTTATAATTTTAAAAATTATATTAAAAAAAGGGCTCATCTCAAGAGTATCATTGAAATGCCAGTTGTGAACTGCGAATCCTGCCTGGATTCCCATTTTCTGGCTGGGTTTTAAATCTTGGAATGGGGAGCTTTGTTTGGGGCGCTCACCTACATCAGGAGCTGGCTGTGGTCCCCTGGTGCAGGAAGCCACCCTTGGCTTGGTGGCTGCTCAGGACAGGAAGGACCTTCCAGCCCTGCTGGGCATCCTTTGGTCTCATCCTGCTGCTAAATCCCACTGGAAAAGAAACCTCACCCTCGGGGAGCTGATCCTGCAGGAAATTCCATGGGACTGGATACCCTGGAAGTGCCAGTTGGGGTTTTGTTATGGAAGGAAAGCAAAATGTCTTTTTTTTCCCCCCTCAAATAACATGATAAATGTTTTCTCTTCCTTGTCCACAGGACATGGAACAGTTGGGATTGTTTGGATCACAAAACCCAATTAAAGCAGGCAGAGAAGTTGGGCTGAGGGCTGCTGCTCCCGCTCCTGCCAGCACCACCCACCTCCCTTCCCTGGAAGAGCCAAATCCCATTTCCCCAGGTGGGAGCAGCTCTCTGGAGCTCTCCAGTCCCAGCAGCTCCTCCCTGCTCAGGGCAGCCAACCTGGAGGGTGGCAAAGTCCTGCAGCACCATTCCAGCATCTCCCTGTTCCCACATCCCACGCTCCCTGCAAGCTGGAGCTGCTTGGAGCTTCCTGTTTGGAATTGGAAGCAAATATTGCCCTTGGTGTGCTCCCAGCACAGGCACTACCTGCTCCTGGCGTGCTGGGGAACTGCTGGATGTTCTTCCAAACATCATCCAGGGGCACAGCCAGATCCTGCAGGAGAGGAGGAAAAACACTGGAATGGCAGCCGTATGGATACAGGTAGTCCTGGAATCCCACTGGAAACCTCCTGGCTCTGAGCACCTCCACAGCAGGTGGGAGACCCCAGCACCGGGAAGAGCCGCTGGCAGCACACTGGAATTCCAGCAGCATCCCAGTTCTGTGGCCTGGTTATGTGAAGCTCCATGAGGTGTTTCCCAGCACCCTGAGCCTCTTTTCATCCTGGGAGAATTTTGTGATGGAATTGTCCTGCCCCAGCTGTGGGAAAAGGGAAAGGGTGGAGAGGAGCAGTGCAGAGCAGGGCAGATACAGAACCATGGAATGGGTTGGGTTGGAAAGGATCTTAAAGATCCAACTCCACCCCTGCCATGGCAGGGACACCTTCCACTGTCCCAGGCTGCTCCAAGCCCCAATGTCCAGCCTGGCCTTGGGCACTGCCAGGGATCCAGGGGCAGCCACAGCTGCTCTGGGCACCCTGTGCCAGGGCCTGCGCACCCTCCCAGGGAACAATTCCTGCCCAAGATCCCATCCAGCCCTGCGCTCTGGCACTGGGAAGCCATTCCTTGTGTCCTGGCCCTCCAGCCCTTGGCAATTGTCTCTCTCCATAGTTCCTGCAGCTCCTTCAGGCCCTGGAAGGCCACACTGAGGTCACCCCAGAGCTTCTCCTCTCCAGGCTGAACAATCCCAGCTCTCCCAGCCTTTCCTCCCAGCAGAGCTGCTCCATCCCTCTGCTCATCCTGGTGCCTCCTCTGGCCTCTCTCCAGCAGCTCCACGTCCTCCCTGTGCTGGGCCCCAGGGCTGGGGCAGCTCTGCAGGTGGGGTCTCACCTGAGCACAGGGGCAGAGTCCCCTCGCTGGCCCTGCTGCAGCCCAGGGTTGGTTTCTGGGCCGCTTCTCCTTGAGACCTGCATTTTATTTTATTTTATTTTATTTTATTTTATTTTATTTTATTTTATTTTAATTTTACTGCCTGGCATGGGCTGCAGTTCCCTTTTTCCCTGAGTGCACCTGGATTGGGAGTTCCTAATGAACAGGATTTTTGTTGCTCTTGGCCCAGGAGTGTGAGGAACTCTCTCCAATATTTCTCTGTTTTATGGATGTCCATGTGAGTTTAATAAAGTTTGTTGTCTGCTCGAGCTGTGCTGTTGTCTCCTCACTTGTAGGGAAGTTGTGCCAGGAGTTTTCCTATTGAGGTCCAACAAAACACTGACCCATGGAGCCAAAGGAATAACGGGGCCCCCCGTGGCCCTAAAGCAGCACTGGGAGCTTCATTAAAATTGATCTGGAATTCAGCAATTAATCAACACTCACCCAAGACAATGCCTGAATTAATCAGGCACAAAATGCCCCGTCCAGACCAGCAGGCCCAAGGTTTGGATAAAAACCAAGGCCAAGAGAAACTCCCAGTTCTTGGTGGATGGGGAAGGACCAGGATGTTTCAGCACATGGAATTAGCAATCAATTCCTCATTAGAATTGCCCCACCAAGCAAACGTGGAGCACATCCAAGGGTTCTGATTCCCGTTGGATCACGGGGCCCTTATTCCATCTTAAAAGCTCTTCTGGGCTCTGCAAAAAGGCAAAGAGCTCATTCAGGCCCAGGGGCTGTGGGGGTCAGTCCGTGGGATGTCATGGAGTCATGGAATTCCTGAGTGAAAGGGACCCACAGGGATCATTGATCCAGCTCCTGGCCCTGCACAGACCCCCCAACAATCCCCCCGGGCATCCCTGGCAGCGCTGTCCAAACGCTCCTGGAGCTCTGGCAGCCTCGGGGCCGTGCCCATTCCCTGGGGAGCCTGGGCAGTGCCCAGCACCCTCTGGGGGAAGAACCTTTCCCTGCTCTCCAGCCTGAGCCTGCCCTGGCCCAGCTCCAGCTGCTCCCTGGGTGCTGTCCCTGTCCCAGGAGCAGAGATCGGAGCTGGCCCTTGGGAGCTCTGCCCTCAGGCTCCTCGGCTCCCACTCCTGGAGGATTTGTCTTTTCCCTGTTGGAAAAACCACCTTTCCTGCACAAATCCCAAACTCCCTGGGTGCAGCTCCAGATGCCACTTCAGACAGAGAGAGGATGGGAAAGTCCTCCATGGACTGTCCCAAGCTCCCCTGGCAGGGCTGGATGGGATATTGGGCAGGAATTGTTCCCTGGGAGGGTGCGGAGGAGCTGGGATAGAATTCCCAGAGCAGCTGTGGCTGCGCCTGGATCCCTGGCAGTGCCCAAGGCCAGGCTGGACACTGGGGCTGGGAGCAGCCTGGGACAGTGGGAGGTGTCCCTGCCATGGCAGGGGTGGGACGGGATGGGCTTTAAGGTCCCTCCCACCCCAAACCATTCCATGATTCTGGGATTCTTTTCTTCCCTTTGAAAGCTGAATCCTCTGGCATTTTCCCCTGTGTTTCCCTGCTCCTGCCTGCGGGTCCAGGACCTGTCAAGGTCAGCCTAGGGCTGGATTTTCCAATCCTGATGGGGTATCCATATTTCTAATGTCACATTTCCAGGAGAGCCACACATTCCATACTCCACTCCTGTGGTACCAGGATGACTTTGGGTTTGGAGATGCCAGGAAAAGCTTCCCAGAATCCCTGCAGGCAGGAATTGAACATGTGGGGGCTGGAAAATAGACACAGATCAAGTATCTCATCCCTAAAAAAGAAATTACTGGAAAAAGAGGGATAAAAAAAGGAACTTTGCTGGGCCCCCCTGGAATGTGAACCCCTGCTCCCATATTCAGCGACGGGAATTCTGTGGGAATTCCTCTCTGTGCTGTGTGCTGCCCACATTTAGGGTTTTCCATGAATTCTCATCGCTATTCAGAGATTTCCTTGCAAAATCCACGAGGTCCTGGAGAGGTAAATCAGGAGCACCCAGGAGCTGCTGCTTCAGGGAGGATGAGCTTGAACTCCAGGGGAGCACTGGGATGGTTGAGTGGAATTCTTGGTGAAATGGACCACGGGATCCCACGTCCAAGGAATTAAAGCAAACAAGTGCCACACCTGGGAATTAGGACCCTGGGAATAATCCTCCTGAGGAAAACCTGCTTTTTAAGGAGTGCTGCTGGTCCTTAGGGGAATTCACTGGCTGGGAAGGATTTTCCTCCTTCCAAAGGCTGAGCTTTGGATCTGGAGTCCCCCTGGGCAGCCCAGGTGAGCCCAAGGTGCCTCTTCAGCCCCAGGGTTGGCACCACAGCCCAGAAATCCAGGGAAAACTGCAGGAAGGGAGCTCAGCCAGCTGACTCAGGGGCTTTTTTATGCTCCTGCCTTTCAGATGGACACCAAAAAAAAGCAAAAATAAAAACCTTGACCCCCTCCTTTGTGAGGAGAACGGCCTGGGAATATTTATTATTAAAAGGAGTGATGGAGCAGTTTCCATTCTTCCATTGTTCCTGCTTTTTTCGTCTTTTCTCCTTGTAAAAACACCCGAATAAAAGCAATTTATTAAGAACTGGCATCGCCTCCAAATAGTTCCCCTTGATGTGAACGCTCTTAGTGACACTGTAAAATTTATTTACAGTTTCTCTTTTTCCCTCTGCTCATTGTTTGGATGGACCATGGGACACCAATAAAAAAAAAATTAAAAAAAAAAAAATCAAGGAACTGTTTATGCTAAACAGATGGAGCAGATGGAGCATTGGTGATAAGCAGCAGCTGGGCCTGATAAGCTGCCTTTGACTCGGGGTTTTCTTCGTGCCCACAGTTTTTTGGAGCAGTTTTTTTCTGTCATTCAGCCCACTTGGAATGACAGGGGTGTTAAATGGGGAAATCTAAGTCTGTGTTACTGAAGGAGTGAAGAATAAAGGATGAGCTTCACCCTCAAAGTGCTCTCTGAGCATCCCTGTGACTCCTGATGCCTTTCCCACTTGGAAGGAAAAGCAAGACTGAAAAAATAAAAGCAGAAAACCGAGGGGAGTTTAAAGCACAACATGGAAAACCCCAACAGAGCGAGCAGAGAGTGGAAATCCTGCCTGGATCCACCTCCAGAGAAGGTCCCGGCAGGGCTGCCAAATCATGGAGTCATGGAATATCCTGAGGGGAAGGGACCCCCAGGGATCACCCAGTCCCAGCCCTGGCCCTGCCCAGACCCCCCAACAATCCCCCCGGGCATCCCTGGCAGCGCTGTCCAAACGCTCCTGGAGCTCTGGCAGCCTCGGGGCCGTGCCCATTCCCTGGGGAGCCTGGGCAGTGCCCAGCACCCTCTGGGGGAAGAACCTTTCCCAGTATCCAACCTAAATCCCTCCTGTCCCAGCTCCAGCCACTCCCTGGGGTCCTCTCCCTGTGCAGGCAGTGAAGGACACAGAATTCCCGTTCACAGGTGTTCCGTGCTGGATCCATGATCCCTTCTCCCAGGAAGGAGCCAGGCCTGGCCCGTGGGTGGTCTGAATCATGCATCCCTCTCCAGCCAAGGACATCAAAGCATGAAGGCAGGACACAGCTGGATGCTCCGGCTCCCCCTGCCCGGGGCTCTCCCGCACAATCCCTTCCATTGATGTTGTTTGGGTCTCATCCTAGCAAGGATCCACTGAACTCCCAGGGGAAGAAGAAGTAAATGGAAAGAGAGAAAACAAAACTGCCACAGTAAATTTGGTCACATATTGTCCCGAGCAGAAAGCTGGGCCAGGTGCAGAGCCGTGATTAGGATCAAGTGTTGGGAATGGCTCCAAGGGCTTTGGCTGAGCTGATTGCAGAGGCTCTGAGGGCTGTGGACAATGAGGCAACTCATTAATTTTCGGACCTTCACCTTCCTGGCAGCACATGAGTCACGGATTGGAGAAGGTCAGAGCCTGGGATTCTTGGAATGGACCAGAAGATCAGGATTATTCTGGGCTGAGCCCCAGCGTGGGCAGCAGGAAAGGGATTGGGATTGTGCCCCTGTGCCCCTGTGCTCAGGTGAGACCCCACCTGCAGAGCTGCCCCAGCCCTGGGGCCCAGCACAGGGAGGACGTGGAGCTGCTGGAGAGAGGCCAGAGGAGGCACCAGGATGAGCAGAGGGATGGAGCAGCTCTGCTGGGAGGAAAGGCTGGGAGAGCTGGGATTGTTCAGCCTGGAGAGGAGAAGCTCTGGGGTGACCTCAGTGTGGCCTTGCAGGGCCTGGAGGAGCTGCAGGAAACATGGAGAGAGACAATTCCCAAGGGCTGGAGGGCCAGGAGACAGGGAAGGGCTTCCCAGTGCCAGAGGGCAGGGCTGGATGGGATCTTGGGCAGGAATTGTTCCCTGGGAGGGTGGGCAGGCCCTGGCACAGGGTGCCCAGAGCAGCTGTGGCTGCCCCAGGATCCCTGGCAGTGCCCAAGGCCAGGCTGGACACTGGGGCTTGGAGCAGCCTGGGACAGTGGGAGGTGTCCCTGCCCATGGCAGGGGTGGCACTGGATGGGCTTTAAGGTCCTTCCAACCCAAACCAGTCTGGAATTCCCTGACATTTTGATTCGTATTTCAAAGCACTGGGAGCAGTGGTCCCAAGAGAACCATCAAGGTCAAAGCTGGGCTTTCTGCAGAGCTCCAAACCATGTCAGTCAGGAAACCATGAGCTGGTACCAGGCTTTTGAGGGAGAAACTGGTGAGAAAAAGAATCCAGGTGTTGATATCCCTGACACGTGACAAGCACAGGAGAGCTTTGTTGGGAAAACCAGGAGTGGAAAAAGAACCCAAAACTGAGTGCTCCAAAACGTTTTTGTATCTCACCTGCTGACAATTCCCAGCTTGTCCTACCAACAGAACTGATTGGGAATACTTGTCAGGACAATTCTTGGACAGAAAGAGCTGATAAATCTTATTAAAGACAATTAAAAGGGAAAAAAAAAGGACCAAACAATTCTAGGTCCTTCCTCCCCACAGCTGCCAAATAATCCACTGGATTTTCACCCCGCTCTTCCACCCCCTTGGCGTGGGGGCACTTGAAGGGTTTTGCTGGTTGCTGTTATTTCAGTTGCAAGAAAATTCCCTGTGAAGGGAAAGAAGTGTCCAGGTGAAAGCATTCCAGATATTCCCAGCTTCCCATCTCCTTGGAAAAGCTTGGGAGAAGAAAAATGGACACTTGGATCTTCTTTCCTGAGGTAGCCTTTGGCTCTTTTTCTCCGTCCTGGGTTTGGGAGGCATCTCCACCCCCTTGGGAGAGGAATTCAAACCAGAGGCTCTCCCAGGATATCCACATTTACGGAAGCTTCCCTTCCCTGGAGGAGGAGGAGAGGGAATCAAAACTTCAGGGATTGATTTAGAACTTTGTGGAGCTGAGCCAGAAATTCCAAAAAAAAAGGGGTTTGTGTGGCCATAAATCAGCTGAGCTGGTGGATGTGAGGAGACAACTGACCAAAGGAGCCACCCAGGGCTGGATGAGTGGAATTTCTGGGAAAGCCATGGAAAGAAGAGTTTGCCTTAAAAAATCCAACAGGTTCCTTAACTTTTCCTGCAGTCAAAACACCCCGCGTGAACCTTTGGGATTGCAAGGAGCAATTAATGAATTAATGGAGAATTATATCCAGATGTTTCTTCGACAAGAAACACCAGGTGAGCAAATCCTCCACATCCAACGCATTTATCCGCAAAATTCCTGCGCAAATATTCCCACAATATTCCTGATGAAAGGGAAAAAAACCTGGATAAAACCTTCAGGCACAGAGTGGGATTTTGGGATGGAGTTGGACTGGATGTGGTCCTTCCAACTCAGGATATTCCGTAAGTCCATATCCAGCATCTTTTGCCTGGTGTATCTGCTGCTCACATGGATTTTTATTTATCAGGATTTATCAGGAAAATAATATTTGTTTGATTCCAAGTTCCTTTTTTTCATGGCCACAGCAAAAAACCTGGAGCAGGAACCAACGATTCCCAGCTTTTATTTTAAAGACATTTGATTTTTAGAGTCAGAAAACCCTTCGGAAAAATAATCATGTGAAGACATTCACTCCAGATGATTTCTTTTTAATAGGGAAGGTATCTTATCCCACACGATTTTAGGAACAAATAGAGATACCAGCAGCACTTCCCAGCTCCCTGGAGATTCCTTTATTCTGCCTGGATGTGCGTTGGGAAGAGGGGCCTCTCCAGCTGTTTTCCAAGTGGTTTTCGCTGCCTTTGGATGCTGTAAGGAGGCAAAGATCATCCTTTGCGTTATCCTGAGCTCCTCCATTTGGCTTGGAGCACCTTTCATGGGAAGCTTTTTTTTTTTTGTGGAGGAGTCTCCCTATCCCATGAGGAACAAAGAGTTTGTGGGGATGGGCAAATCCAGGATCTGTTCTCCATGGATTCCGCGGCCGCTCCTGCTTTTCCCCAGCGCTCCTTAACTCCGGGGTGATTTTCTGAATTGCGGGCTGGGCTCGCCGGGCACAAAAGGAAAAGGCAGAGCCCGGGGCAGTTTCAGTTCCCAAGGAGCTGCCAGTTCCTTTCGCAATTCCTCTGGGATTTCAAAACAGACAGCGCCGAATTCCACGAACTTTCAGCCAGGGGCTGGAATTCCGCGGCTCTGCCAGCCCAGGAAAGGTTTGGAAATGGAGCCAACCCAAATTCCCCAGATTTGAGGGCGAGCAGCATTCCCTGAACAGCAGAACCAGCAATTCCCTCTTTACCTGCAAAGCCCCTTGGAAAGCAATAAATAAACAAAAAAACAGGGAAAAATCCTGTTCTTTTTTTTTTTTTTTGGGAAACCACAAGCCCTTGGATCTGCCCTCTGGGATGGCAGCAGGGTTTCATGGAGGGCAGGGGCATCATTTTGCTGCTTTTGGCCAAGTTAAAATTGGCCTTTGAATCGTTGCATTTGTATCCCAAATCCTGCACTCGGATGTGCTGAGCCACTGTTTTATTGATAAACAAATATTTATAATTTATCTATTTATTTTGAATTATAATACATGAATAAATAGAAATTATATCAGAAATGATACAATATATTTATAAAATATATAAACTCCTCCTCCTCCTTTCTTCCTTGGCTCCTCAATACTGAGGAGAGCCGGTTGTGAAGGCAGTACCATTGGGAAAACGACTGGAATAAAATGTCTGGAATATTGTCAGGATGTGGCCATGGATGCAGAGCTCAGCTTGCAGAAGTTCATCCACAGGTGTGGAAGGTTGTTTGTCATCTTTTAATTACATTGAGCTCATCCTATAAAAAGAGCTGGGGAAATGCAGGGAATTCTCCTTATTTTCCCAGATCCTGCCATCGATGCCGTTTTCTGTGAGGGAAGAAAATTTGCTTGGCTTCAAGTGGGTTTTCCTGGAGAAAACCAGACTGAGAGGACTTCAGGGTCTGCCCAGGCGTGTTTTGTCCTGAGGACAGACAGCTCATATTAATGAATTTCACCACTAATTAGCTTCGTTTCAGACTCACCCATGGAATCACGGAATCCCAGAATATTTTGGGTTGGAAGGGACCTTAAAGTTCCTCCCATTCCATGGGCAGGGACACCTTCCACTGTCCCAGGCTGCTCCAAGCCCCAGTGTCCAACCTGGCCTTGGGCACTGCCAGGGATCCAGGGGCAGCCACAGCTGCTCTGGGAATTCCATCCCAGCCCCTCCCCACCCTCACAGAGAGGAATTCCTTCCCAAAATCCCACCTAGCCCTGCATCCTTCCAGTTAAAGCCATTCCCCTTTTTCCTGTAAATGGCTCTCCAGACTCGACCTGCAGCTAATGGTTCTTCTCCTCCTGAAAGTTTTCCTGGGCTCTGGATGGTCTCAAGGATCAGGAGCTCTTCCCAGCTGGATCTTCCCTGGCTTTCTTCCAGTCTGGATCTAATCCCTGCCACAGGAATCAAGCTGATACTTGATTTCCAAATCCCTGGCTCTAAAATCTTGATTTTTTAAGAGCTGTCCCTTCATCACGTGGAGGCCTGGGTCACCCAGGTGCTTTTCCCTGTCCCATCCTGAATGAAAGGGAAATACTATGGAATTTTCTCATCTTACAACATGTTCCATTCCCATTGGATTCATTTGGACTGTCCAGTTGGAACCAAAGCTTCTCTGCTTTTTTTTTTTAAGTGCCCAGCTCCTGGAATTCCGGTACTGCAAAAGCTGCTTCAGTGGATCGAAAATGCTGGAAAAACGCTGGGATAATTCCAGTAATATTGGAACACCTGCTGCTGGAAAAGCACAGCCCTTAGAACTGGCAGAAATTCCTTCTTCCAGAGGTAGATGGATGGTTTCCATGCCTCTCTTTTCCAGATCCTGCACAGAAGGAACAGAAATTCCACCCTGGAGGGGGGGGTGACTCATGGTTTAAGAGGCTCCATCCCAAGTCCCTTTGTCCTTCTGGCTGAGGAATTAGAGTGACTCACAAATCCGTCACCTCCAACACTCCAGTGCATCCAATCTTGGAATAAGGGATGTTAGGAACGTCACCCAGCTCATCTCTGCACAAAATTCCCAGGTCCCAATAATTTTGGGGAGTCCAACACTGTCGCAGCTCCTAAGAGCAGAACTGCAGGCAGTTTTCCTTTCTTTTTCCCCGTTTATCCCTTTTTTAATGCCTTGGATGAACTTTAAAAGCGGGAGAGGCCCAAACTGGGGCCCAGGCTGTGGCAGCTGAGCATTTTAACACCACTGGAATTCTCAGGATGGATCTCATTAACAAAGGCCTAAAATAAGCACGGGAATTCCAGCAGGGGAATACAAAGCTCAGCTTATTCCTGTTCCACAGCAAAGATAAGAGCTGACCTTTCTTTCCTGGGAGAGGTGTTTTAGCAGGATGATTCCCTAGGGATGAACTTTGGGAGAGATATCCCAGTGCTTGTCGCCCTCTGTGCTATGGCAGAGTGGGAGAGAGGGACAAATTCCTGCTGCTTTCGGGGCAGCTTGTCACTGCTCAGTTATTTCCTGCTTCTTTCCAGAGCATCCAGCTGGATCCCAGTCCCACCTACAACCTTGGGAATGCAGGATGTCAACCAGTAACTCTTTGGAGGTGAAGCCCTTGGAGCTTCAGACTTTCCTGGGATGTGGGAGAGGGAGTTACACTTTTGCCAAGACAACCTGACCTTCTTTTATTTCAACCCTTCCTCTCCTTGAGTCCCTTGGGGTAGTTGGGGAAATGGGGATGGGCATCCTGGAGGCTGGACATGATTCCCATGGGATCACCCCAGCCCAAAGTTATCTCCAGGCTTTGGGGAAGAGCTGTTGCTCTCCTAAGGTTGTGAACAATCCTCATTGCTGAAAGGCTCATGAACTGCCCAGAATTTTCTGGCACAAAATGGGTTATTCCAGGAATTCCCACTGGCTCCTCCAATCCTGAAATACCAGCAGGAGAAGGCCCCAGAACCACTGGATAATCTCAGACATTCCTGAGGCTGGGTTGGCCAGTTTGGATCTCCATCCACATTGACAGACAGCCCAAATTGTCCTGGTTTTCCTTGGATCCCCTGGATTCCAAAGGTGCCTTTCCCTTTCTCTGGGCCCACAGATCTTGTTGTCAGAGGGAGAAACATCCATGATATGTCTGGAAAACCAGCAGGTGGGCGATCAACCCAAATATTCCCTCTCCCATGGAAGAAAACTTCCCTCAGAGGCGACTTCCTGCTCCACGTTTTCCTTCCCATCCCTCTCATCCTGCTCTTGTCACCCCATTCCTGCTGCTCTCTCAGTCCTTGGCAGACAACGCCCCAAAAACCCCTGGCAGATCCCTCATATCCATGAGGACTGAGCCAAACTTCCCCCTGTGGAGCTGCTGGGATGCTCCGGCTTCTCCCACCAAGTGACAAAATCAAACCCGAAGGACTCAGCTGCCACGGAAAGGAAAAGCAAATCCACCAGGAAAGGCTGGAATGGCTTCAAAGTCACACTGGGATTTAAGGGGAGCCCGGGATGGGGGTGGGCTGCGCAGGATCCAGCCGTGCCAGGATATCCAGCACATCCCTCCCGGGAGCAGGGAGAGCAAACACCTCTGCAGGGGAGGCAGGGAGGGCAGCCAGTGCTCCGGAGGGGATGGAAACCACGGGAAGCTGCCTGGGATGAGGGACAAACACGGGAGGCCAGCACAGATGAGGTGCTGGGAGCAGGAAGAGGGGTGGGAGCAGGGAATGCTCAGCCCAGCAGCTGGACAAGGAATGAATCCCGGCCGTGCGAGCACCACGTGGGACAGGGAGTGGGAATCAGGGAAAAGCACGGCCTGGAAATACCTACTGGGATTTCCAGTGTGTGAAGGGGGATGGAGAGGGATTCGTCAGGAGTGTGGAGGGCCAGGACACAGGGAATGGCTTCCCAGTGCCAGAGGGCAGGGCTGGATGGGATCTTGGGCAGGAATTGTTCCCTGGGAGGGTGGGCAGGCCCTGGCACAGGGTGCCCAGAGCAGCTGTGGCTGCCCCAGGGTCCCTGGCAGTGCCCAAGGCCAGGTTGGACACTGGGGCTTGGAGCAGCCTGGGACAGTGGGAGGTGTCCCTGCCCATGGCAGGGGTGGCACTGGATGGGCTTTGAGGTCCTTTCCAAACCTTCTGTGACTCCATGACAAGTTTGGGAAGAGTTCCCTCCCTGTGAGCTGGGCTTGCATTCCCAGCCTGGCAGCTGCTCTCTCCTTAGGGATCACATCCCAAGCCTTTCCCACAGCCAGCACAGCTTCCCTGACCCCATGTCCATGGAGAGGCAGGGAAATCCCCCCGGCTCATCCCAAAGTGCCCATGGAGCAATTGTTCCGTGGGGAGAGTAATTTATTTTCTGTTTTTCTGCATCTTGCTCTGACACTTCCAGGGATGAGGAACCCCCAATCCCTCTGGGAAAATCCCACTGGGCTGGGCTGCTCCCGTCTCCCCCTGAAAGTCCCCACAAAATGACCCCTGGTTGTGGGGGGCCTTCCAGAGGCTTTGAGAATAACAACAACAAAAATGAGCAGCACTGAAGAAACTCAACGATCCCAGAAATTCCCCCTTCCCAAGGCTGGCTCCTGCACCTCGGACTGATGGGATGCAATTCCAGAGGAGAATTCTCAGGAACATCTTGCTCTCTGTTGGGATTTGATTGCCTGAAGCTGAGGTCCGGGAGCAGGAAGGGGAGGAGGCAGCTGTGCATCCTCTCACCCTCTAAATTCAAATAACTCCTGAATTTTTGCAGCATTCCCAACGCTTTTTAATCTGGAATGTGCAAATCAAAAATTAGGAATTTAGGCTGGGATTGCTTCCCCCCCACTTCCATTGTTTTCCTCAAATTATTGCCACAAATCCATCCAGAGCACGGCAAAACACTGGAATTAAGAGAATGCAGCTGCTCTTGGAGGCTTTTAAATATTATTATTTATCATTATATAAAT
>VZTI01003963.1:98511-135402 GCA_013397865.1 Struthidea cinerea | reverse complement strand
GGGAATTTTTCGGCGGGAATTTTTGGCGGGCATCCGGGTACTTGCCCTCACCAAGCACAGCCAGCGTGTGGGGAAGAGCAGGGATCTGCTCGCAGTCTGACCATGGAAGCCTTCCCTGCCCCGGCTGGCTGCCAGGGGAAGCCTTTCCTGCCCTGACTGGCTGCTGGGTGAAGCTTCTCTGGGCACAGGGCAACACAGGTTTTTTGCAGGAATTTTCTTCACCCCATTTGTGACATATGGTGAGGCATATATACTGGTCCCTCTCACCCTCCCAGTCCGAACCATTCCATGATTCTCTGAGCTCTTCAAACCTAAAGCTTTTTTTGGGGGATTTAAGTCACCTTTCCCTCTCTTCCACGTGGATTGAGCTGGCTCTTGCTGTCTGAGATGCAGGAAGAACTCAAGGCCTGCAAGTGCAGCTCCATGGATTTCTCCCGGCTGAAAGAAGAGCTCCCAGATGCACCTCTGGACACAAACTGCACTTCAGTAGCTTGGATTCCAGGGAATTTTCACTCAGGAACTGTGGTTCCCTCTCTTGGCTGGCTTGGAAGTTCTAACAAGCCTCTTCTGGCCAATTTTTCTTCATTCCCGCCCCAGCAATTAGCTGGACAGCCTCCCTGGATTCCTGCATTATCCTCTTGTTTTCTGAGACAAATTTAATAACGTTTCCAGGAGAAAACATCTCCCAGACCAAGCTCCAGTTGCTTTTTTGCCTTTGATGCCTCCCAGGAGCAAGTCTGGACTAACAGAGCTCCCAGCAATTGAATTCCACCTTTTTTTTTGTCTGCTTCCCATCCCGGGGAGCTGCTCCAACGGGAGGTTCAGTCTCCCTGGCAAATTCCACAGCTGTGTGAAGTGTTCTCGGCCTCCTTCCACATCTGGGGCTGTAAATCCGAGCCCAGCTCAACGGCCACAAATTGCTTCATTTATCTTGGAAAGCCTCCTGTGGATGTGCCTGGAACCCAGATATTTCTCAGCTCCTCACTTCTGCTGGGCCCCCCATTTTTTTTTTTCTTCACTTCTCCCATCAAGAATTGAAGCCAAATATAGAGATTTCTTGTCCTGCATCCTGATCTAAATAAAAACTGGGCCACAAATCATATTTTTGACTTTTTTTTTTCCTTCAAGCAACTCGTGTTGTTTTCCCGAGGAGCAAATTCTCTCTCACACTTAGGCTCAGTTACTCTTGGGCTTGTTTACAGAAGGAGGAAAAAAAATCGGTGACAACTTCAGAGAGATCCTTTGGTGAGATCCTGTTCACAAAGAGTGCCCACCACGTCCTCTTTCCCAGGAAAAAACAAGCAGGAACCGATGACAGCACAACATTTCCCTGCTCGCAGTTTCTGAATCTCCCCCTCCTGTCGCTCCTGTTTGTTTTTTCAGGACACACGTATCCATTTCTGGGGGTTTCTTGCTTTTTCTCTTGCATGGTGACTCCACTCATCTATTTTTTTCCTCCCGTGAAACTTCCTCCAGAGCAAAGCTTTTGCCTCGAGGCAAGTAGTAACACCTTGCTCTAAACAGCTCAATATCCCGTTAAATCCAGCTCTTCCTCCAGCCCTTCCATCCCTAAACCCAGTTTTACTCCCTCAAGCACTCCCTGGCCTTCAGCTCCTGCAGCTACACAAAGCATCCTGATCGTTCTCCAGGGAATCACCGGGCACAGCCTGGGGACGAGCCTCACCAAAACTGGATCTGGGCCTTTCTCACACACAGAAATAAAGTTTTTGTTGTCCTTTTTAAACAGCTGCTTCAGATCATGGCCACAGAGACCTTCTGTGTGCCCCAGGTGGGCTGAGGCAGGGATTTGACTGATTTCTGCATAGATTGAACCCTGTACCTGCCTTAAAACCAGACCCTCTGCCAGCTTTTGCGCTGCTCCCAAATCCAGGCTTGGAAAAGCAGTTTTGCCTAATGAAGTTAACAGCAATTTGTAGGTTTTTTTAGTGGTGTTGCAATTTCCCCCTTGGACAAATGCACCAAAGAATTATTTCCTAGTGGGACAGGATAATTCCTTGTTCCAGAGGAAAAGCCAAGCCCAGAGTTTCATACAAGGCAGTGGGACTGGTAAAATATCAAAAGTCGAGATAAAAATACTGAGTTTTGCCCACAAATTATGTTCATTTGCACATCAGTATCTTGGATCTTGTAGGAATTTTGTCCAAGCACAAAATCAGGCTGGAGAAAAGACTAAAAGGAATTTCAGAGTATTTTATTTCACTTAAAGGCTCACAATTAGCACATTTACCTAACAAAAA
Source organism: Struthidea cinerea (assembly GCA_013397865.1). Lineage (NCBI taxonomy): Eukaryota > Metazoa > Chordata > Aves > Passeriformes > Corcoracidae > Struthidea > Struthidea cinerea. The sequence continues at coordinate 133,144 of VZTI01003963.1, read as the reverse complement.
TATCCTCCGACAGTTCTTCCTACGGTCATTGCTGGAGCACCAACTCCAGAAAAGCTGGGAAAAAAGGTAAAAAACCAAGGTGTTGCTTTTCCCAAAGGCGATCCTGCCCCTCTGCCCAGCCCTGGGGGCACCTCTGGGTGCGCAGCAGGGCCAGGGAGCTGCTGGAGCGGGGCCGGCGGAGGCTGCGCAGCTGAGGAAGGGCCTGGAGCATCTCCGTGCCCAGGACAGGCTGAGGGAGCTGGGGCTGCTCAGCTGTTGGAGCCCTGAATTCAGAGGATTTCATTCTTTCTACTCTGACAAGCAGTGATCCTCCGAAGCACACTCCATTTGATCTCAGGCCTTGGGAAAAACTTCCCGGATTGTGTGATAGCGCTGGGATTGCTGCTGTGTGATTAAAGTTATGTCACTGGGTGGAATATGTAGAGATACAGGATTTAGGTTTATGGGATAGAGTAATGTGTATATGTGGCAAGATGGAGGGTTTGGGGTGTGGATTTGTGCTGCTTCTTTCTTCTTTCTTCTTCACCAGCCTGAGTTTTCTGGTATTGGTTCAAGAAATCCGCACTGCGGGTCAGGTGTAGATACTCATTGGATTTTAAATAAAATCTCTCTTTATTCTGGTGGGTTCCATTCTGTGGTGATTTCTGATTCCATCCACTTGGAAAATTCATGGAGAAGCTTCCAGGGGGTTTGATCTCTCTTTGTTCTGGTGGGTTTCATTCTGTGGTGATTTCTGATCCCATCCGCCTGGAAAATTCATGGAGAGTCTGGCAGGGGAGTTCATTGTTGGAACCCTGAATTCAGAGGATTTCATTCTTTCTACTCTGACAAGCAGTGATCCTCCGAAGCACACTCCATTTGATCTCAGGCCTTGGGAAAAACTTCCCGGATTGTGTGATAGCGCTGGGATTGCTGCTGTGTGATTAAAGTTATGTCACTGGGTGGAATATGTAGAGATACAGGATTTAGGTTTATGGGATAGAGTAATGTGTATATGTGGCAAGATGGAGGGTTTGGGGTGTGGATTTGTGCTGCTTCTTTCTTCTTTCTTCTTCACCAGCCTGAGTTTTCTGGTATTGGTTCAGGAAATCCGCACTGTGGGTCAGGTGTAGATACTCATTGGGTTTTAAGTAAAAACATGTTACTTTGCAATCTGTAATTGGATAGATTAGCGTGTAAAAGACCTTGGAAGTAGAACTCAGGGGCCATATTCTGCCATTTCTCCACCTTGTTAACTCAGAAGGCCGTCTCTGTGCAGCTGGGTTGTAGATAAGAAACAATAAACACAAGTCTGAAGAGGACTTCACGTCTCCCGCTTTCTAATTGAAACTCTGAGTAAAACGGACTCGCGGAGAAACAAAAAAATTAAAGAAGAACAAAGCGAAAACCAAGACTCAGCCTGGAGGGGAGCCCCAGCTGAGAGGGGCCCTCAGCCCCGGCTGTCCCTGGCTGCAGGGAGGGCTCCGGGCAGGGCCCGGGCTCTGCTCCGGGGCCCAGCAATGGCACCAGAGCAGCGGGCAGGGCCTGAGCCCAGCGATTGCCCTGCACAGGAGGCAGAGCTGCTGCCCTGGGCAGGGCCCGAGCTGGAACAGAGCCCAGAGAGGGGCTGGAGCCTCCTCCCTGGGGATATTCCAGAGCTGCCTGGACACATCCTGTGCCCCGTGCTCTGGGATGGCCCTGCTGGAGCAGGGAGCTGGGCCCAGATGGGACCCACTCTGGTCCCTTCCAGCCTCACCCGTCCTGGGATTCTCTGCAAGAATTTTTTGCCTTCAAAATATTCCTTTTAGGCATCAAACTCTCGAAGTCAGGGTTAGGGAATGTTGGCTTTCCCTAGGGAAGTCAGCAATCCCTGAGCCAGGCTTTTCTCACAGCCAACTGCTTTATAGGGCAGGATTCATTCCGACCTCCAACAGGTGTTTAAATTCGGGCAAGAAAGTTGAAATTTAATTGATTTTAAAATTGTATTCAAATTAGGGCAAGAAATTTGAAATTTAATTTCTTTAATAATTTTATTTAAATTCAGGCAAGAAAGTTGAAGTTTATATTAAAATTGTATTTAAATTTGGGCAGGCTGCTCAGGGGGGATCCTGAGTCCCACCTCCAGACACTTTCCAGCTGACCCAGTTCATCCACAACCCTCATTTACCTCAGCAAAAAAAGAGAATCTTTCATCTGGACTTCTATTTCTATACTTTTCCTGCAAATTCCAGGTTTATGCCACAGATCTCTAGGAAAAAAAATAACCCTTCAAGGGCTTAATAAGGATGGAAACATCCTCACCTGGCTGAATTCCAGTTCAAGAGCTCACCCAGACCTTTGCCACCTCATGTCACACAAAGCTGCACTCCCAAATCAAATAATACTTAATCAAGCACCTTAGAGGGCTCTGAAGTAAATAATTTGCAGCATTTTAGCCCAAATTACTGCTCTTTACTCCCTGTTACTGTTCAAACAACTCCCAAAGCATCCGTGGGGTTTTATCAGCGCAGGAAGCAGGGAGATCTCAGCCCATAAAAGCTTTGGATGGGAACAACAGGGGCAGCAAACGAAGGCAGACTCTCGTGTGGGGGCTGAGGGAATGGTTACAACCAAGATGGATCATTTGGGGTAGCTGTGAGAATAAAACTGTGCATTTTTCAGTTGCTATTTCTGGCTTTCAATGCTTGAAAAGCCTCTTCCTGAACCCTTCTGGGTTTATTTGCAGGGAGACGTTTGCTCCGTCAGAGTCAAGAGGCTGCAGGGTTGGCCTAAAGTCCCTGTTTTAAGCAGAATCTCCAGGTCTGAGCATCCAGACTCTTGGGAGCAGCCAGGGAATGCTGACCCCAGGCCAGTCCCAGGTTGTCTCCCAAGGCTCTGGGAGTGGAGCCTTCCTTGGAAAAACGCTGCTTTTGTTTTTGTTTCCCCATCAACCTGGCTGAGGAGGGAAGGGGATGGGAAGAGGGAGGTTTGGATGAGACAGGAGGGAAGATTTTCCCTCCCAGAGTGGTGAGGCCTTGGAATGAGCTGCCCAGGGAGTGGTGGAGTCACTGTCTCTGGGAGTGTTCAGGAGGAGTCTGGATGTGGCCCTGGGGGACAGGGTTTGGGGTGGTGCTGGTGCTGCTGGGGCGGCACTGCATGGTCCTGGAGGGCTCTTCCCACCTTGGTGATCCTGGGATTCTGCTGACCTGATGGGATCCAGCAGAGTCACTGCAGTGGGAGTGCCACCAGCTCAGCCCCGTCCCCGCCACAACAGTGACAAAAATCACCTTTTGCACTGACAGATGGCAACGATTTCAGTTCATTTGAATCAATAATATTAAAGAGCCTAAATATGAATTCAGTGTGCTCCTATGATCTCTTCCGAAATGGAAATAAGGTTATCACCTCCTGCTAAATCCTGAGTCCTGCAGCTTGTGACACACATCCCCTTTTCCCACAGCTCCCAAGGCCACCCTGATGTCACAGCTTCCCCTCAGGAACGGCCTGGGACGGAGGTTATTCCCATTCCCGTGGTTTACCCACTGTTGGGATAACTGCAGGCACGGGGATGAGGAAGTATGAGCACGTCTGTGCAGAGCTTGGTGGTGACACCTGAAATTCCCCAACCCGGAGATGATTCCCTGAGTTCCCTTCAAAAAAATTCCAGCACAGCCTCCCCTGTCACCCCGGTAGAGTTGTCCTGCTGATTCTCCCAGGGATAGAATCATGGAATGATGGAATCATGGAATGATTTGGGTTGGAAGGGATCTTAAAGATCATCTCATGCCACCTTCCACTATCCCAGGTGGCTCCAAGCCCCATCCGAGCTGGCCTTGGACACTTCCAGAGATCCAGGGGCAGAAGATGGGTCAAAGCTTCTCTTCTCTTCGTGAAACACAGGGATGAAGCTCCCAGTATTCCAAGCGCTGCTGAGCACTGGAATTCCCTTCGGAGAGCTCACAGGGAGAGCATTCCCCAGAGCAGGAGCTTTTCCAGAAGGGTGGGGTTTCTCTCAGCGCTTCCCTGCTCCAGAGTGGCAGAAATTAAAGCGGAGCTGAGCAGATCCATTAGGGAGGAATCTCTGCCAGGTTTGGATGGTTTGGAGCAAATGAGGCCTGGGGCCACCCTCTGGGTGCTGGGAATGACCCGGGAACCATGGAGAGCTGCCCAGTCCATGGGCACCACGGGCCGTGCCACAGAAAATGGGGATACTGTGTGCCCGGAAACCACAGTGGGATGGACACCACACGACCAGTTTAATTCCTTTTTCCATCCCAATCTTCCCTGTTTCCCTTTCCCAGACTGAAGGTGCCCTACAGACTCGTCCCCCACCGTCCCCACCTTCCCCAAGCCCAGCTCTGAGCAACACCCAGGGCAAGCCCATCCCGAAGCAGTCACGGAGCATTCCGGATGGGACACGTGGAAACCTTTCCATCCTCACAGCAGTGCCGAGCACACGGCCCCTGGGAAGAGCAGGGCTGCGAAGGGTTTGCCAGGAGAGGTTGTCCGAAACCCAGCACGGCCCCGAACTCCCCCGTGCGCTGCCGTAGGAGCCCTTGTGCAAACACCTGTGGATCTGCAGGAACTCATTCCACCTGCCTGGGAGGGCCTGGGACACTCAGGGCAAAGCTCTGGCAGTTGGAGAGCATCAATAATTCAAAACCTGTCTGTGACTCGCTGCCCAACCCATCCCCCTAAGGTTACCTGGACTTAATATTCACAGAAATCACGCTGTTATTTCTCCTTCCAAAAAGTAATGAATAATTTACCATTCATTACCCCAAACCTTCTTCTTTTTTTGTGATTTTTTTTTTTTTTTTTTTTTTTTTTTTTTTTTTACAGTTGGCTTCATCCAAAAGAATGAGAAAGCAGAGAAAATGTTCATTTCCCAACCTCTTCTTAGTTCATTGTTGCTGAGCATCAGAGTAGCCCTCAGAAAGCTTTAGTTTGCAAAAGATGGCATTTTTGGGGTTTCATTTGAAGAACTGCATTTGTCGGGGAAGCAAAATTCACCTCTGCTCCTGAAAAAAAGGAACACAGGGGGAAAAAAAAAGGGAAAAAAAGCTGGATATTTGGACAGTGCTCTGAGGCACGGGGTGGGATTGTTGGGGTGTCAGTGCAGGACTGGATGATCCTTGTGGGTCCTTCCAGCTCAGGATATCCCATGATTCTAAAGAAATGCATCAGCAGTCACACTTCAGGCTACCAGAGGATCATGGACTGCTGGAGTCTTGTTCCCCCTGCTTGGCATAAGTTGGAAAATCCTTCAGAATTCCACCTGGGATCATCGGAAATGCCCCCAGCCAGAGCAGCTTCCTCCGCCTGCTGTGGGAAAAGCGATCCCTCCATGGCAGGCCTTGTCCGTGGGATCAGGTGGAATCTGGCACCTGCTGCTTTTCTGCATGGGAATGACGCCTGATCCCACTGGGAATGACGCCTGATCCCACTGGGAATGACAGCTGCAGTGTGGGGCCTGTAGCACTTTCCACACAAACTGATTTTCATGGAATTGCTCCACCTGGCTGAGCTGAACGCATTTCCCAGAGGTTTCATTTTGGTGTCCAGACAAGGGATGGGGTTGGGATGGGATTAGGCCACTGCTCCACCAAAACCCCCCCCAAAAAAAGGGTCTCGCCCTCAGCCCCCCAGGCTTATCCCGAGCACTCAGTTCCTCCCTTCAGGATTCCTGTGGGGAATCCAGCTGGGATGCTGGCCTGGCTTCAAACACCCCTCTCCTTTTGGGGAGGGTGATTAACCTGGAGCAGTTCCCAACCCTGCAAACCATGGTTTAGTGCATCCTGGAGAGAGCTGCTGTGGGAATGGAGGCACTGGAGCGATGAAAGGTTTCACTCCCTGATTCCTGCCAGGATGAAATGATCCTGGAACTAAAGCACTCCTGGCACATTTAGCTCACTCCCAGCCTCCCCTCACGGGCCTGTTTTCAGATTTTTTAAAATTTCTGTAAATACTTTAATCTGTCCAATCTCTAAAATTTTAGCTTCCCATTAACGAGGCAAATTAATTGGTGCTCACCAGTGCTTGGCACAGTCCAGGGAGGATCTTCCCCGTGGTTTTCCCTGTAAATCCTGCAGGAAGGGAAGGGATGTTGCTCTTTTATCCTTGGCATTCCAGCACCTCTGGTGCAGAAGCTCCACCTCAGACACGTGGTGGGACAGAAATCCCAGTTTCACATCTGTGCCCCTTCCCCTCTTTCCTGTCACCTCTGCACACCCACACCCACAGGGATTGCACCTCCAACCCCTCAGCCCCAGAGGAATCCCTGGATGCTTTGGGCTGACCCTCACAGATCAATTCCCACCGCCAGGAATGAGCAGGAACAGCTTCCCACAAATCCTGCTCAGCATCCCTGTGCCTGGGAACACCGGGCAGCCACGGGGGCAGGGCAGGACCTGTGGGAGATTCCTCTCTCCAGGTGCGTTTTCCTGTGGGAGAGGGATCCTGGTGGAGCTACTGGAACACCAGCAGTGATCTGTCCCTTTAGCACGGGGCAGTGCCAGGAGATATCGTGGAATGGTTTGGGATGGAAGGGACCTTAAAGATCATCCAGTTCCACCCAGAAACACTTCCACTGTCCCAGGCTGCTCCAAGCCCCATCAGAGCTGGCCTTGGACACTGGCAGGGATCCAGGGGCTTCTCTGGGATCCATCCTGCCAGGATACAGCCCTGGAGCCTTTGCCAGAGGAAAGCCTGAAGAGGAGAGGGATTTTCTCCTTCTTAGGTAGAGGGAAGGCCCAGAAAGTTTTGTTTCTCACCTGAGCTGGACACGAGCCGAGCACTGGAGGAATGGCTGTGCTGGCTCTGACTCTGCTCAAATCCTTCTCCCTCAGCATTCTCCTGATTGGATTTTTCCCTCTCCAGCTCCTGCTGTGCCTCATCATCCCTGGACTGAGACAATTCCTGCATCAGGCCTTGGCTCCGAGCAAGCCGAGCCTCCTGCTCCTCACACAGGAGTTTACTGGGGCCAGGGCTGAAGTAGCCCTTTGCTCCTAATGGAGTTCCAAACGAAATCCCATCCTCCAGGACACAAAAATCCTCCAAAACGACACCCTAGGAGAGAATAAACCCCAACAGGAAAACCACCAACAATGAGCTTGGAATCAAACACATCCAAAGGGGGAAGGAGGGGTTGGGACAAGAAAAACACTGAGCAAGTTAAACCCAGCAAATTCCATCAGTCACAGAATTCCAGACTGGTTTGGGCTGGGAGGGACCTTAAAGCCCATCCAGTGCCACCCCTGCCATGGCAGGGACACCTCCCACTGTCCCAGGCTGCTCCAAGCCCCAATGTCCAGCCTGGCCTTGGGCACTGCCAGGGATCCAGGAATGCAGGGCAATTATTTTCTAAGCAATTGTGGCTTTAATTTGTCTTCTGCCACCCCTAAAACCTGAAAATCTGTGCAAAATCATCACTATAAATATGGGGTAAATTTATTCTACAGGTGACACGTCACTGTAACAGCCAGGTCACTTTTAAATTTATATATTAGCATATACCAGATACCTATTTTTATACAGACTTACATATAACCCCCTTTTTTCTTTATTTTTGTGCTCTGAACCATATTTTTTTTTTAAAATAAACCTGTCCCTTTACTTTTAGCAAAAATCAGCAGTTCAGTGTCAGAGCAGAGGCTGCTTGGCTGTGAATTTTTGCATCTTTTAATGTCACTTTTTATTTTTTTATGTTACTTTTCATTTTTAAATGTTACTTCTCATTTTTTAAATGCTGCTTCTCGTTTTTATGTTACTTTTCACTTTTTAAATGTTACTTTTCATTTTTTAAATGTTACTTCTCACTTTTTAAATGCTGCTCCTCATTTTTCATGTTACTTTTCATTTTTTAAATGCTACCTTTCGTTTTTTTAATGTTACTTTTCGTTTTTTAAACGTTACTGGTTGATTTTGGTTCAGTGTGGCAGCACCAAGCACCAGTTTGCCCAGTTCAGACTCTTGTTTAGATTCCTGTTTAGCTTCCACGAAGGAAAACTTGAGCACGACACTCAAGTTTAAAACCTGGCCGGATTAAAACTGGATTAAAACCAGATTAAAACTTGGCCACTCCTCACCAGCACTTTCCTAAGGAAGAGAGACAGCCTTTTCCAAGGAGTGGGGAGGATGGAAGGGAGGGAAATAGCCGTGGATTCCCGTCCAGGTGGCAGCTCTGCAAGGAGCAGAGGTGAAGGCACCCACATCCCAGAAGAAGCTGAGATCCAGAGGGATCTGCAGCCAAGTGTGAGGAAGGAGGAGATTGGACAAAATTTGGGATGTAAATTTACATTAATTGGAAGTGAAATTCACTGGGACTGTGGAGGCCTCCACGTGAGCGCGGCCAGTTTGGAAACATGAGTGGTTTTCAAAACCTGACTGGATTTCCAACCTTCTGAGCCTGGAAGTGCCTGACGTTCCCTGCCTGCAGGGTGTGGACTCGGAAGGGCCGGCACAGGCAGGATGCAGTGCCAGGAGCAGCAGCTTTCCATCTTTCTGGAATAACCCAACTTTTTTTTGGAAGAACCCGGCTCGCCCCTCGTGCCTTTGCCTGACAAACACCCGGGCGCTTTCTAAATCCCCACGGAGCAATTCCCAGTGGGGCTGGAAGCCTGAGAGGTTCTCCAGCCTGTGCTGGGGCACGTTCCCAACAGGGAGGACCCGCAGGGGCAATTCCCAATACAAAGTGTTGTTGTTGCCTGCTTTTCCCAGTTGGGAAATGAGATGGAACTCCTGGAATGGCAGCTCAGGGCGAGGAGTGTTTAGAAGCAGCTCCCAAGTTTTTTTATCTCCCCTGAAGACACAGCTCCTCGTTTTTTTCCATGTTTAATGGCTCCGCAAAGTAGGGTAAATCATATTTTTAGCTCTGTTGATCAGCAGAGACGTCATAGGAGAGCTCACATACAAAAAAACCAGGAATTATAAACAAAATTAATTCCCAAATCCTGCTCTGGAGTGGTTCAGCTTACCAATCCAGGCAGCTCTTAGGAGGTGTGGAATAGGGAGAGTTTTGGGATCAACCAGCAGGAAATCTGCTCTGGGACCATGCAGTCAGGTGGGTGAGCCTGGCAGGAGGAGATTAAACAAGACTGGGGGTAAATTTGCATTAATTGGAGGTAAATTTGCATTAATTGGAGGTGTAAATCAGGCCTTGGGCACACTGAGGAGACACTGGGCCTGTAAATAATGACACAGCACAACAAAGACTCCCCTGGCTGCCCTTAGGACACAAAGGCTCCTGAGATGGGATGAAGGAGTGGAAAAGAACCAGCAGGGGAAGGGCTATCAGTCCCCAGGGTGGAAAAAACAGGGAATGAAACAAACGGGAATAACCTTGAGGTGTGCAGAGCTCCCTGATCTTTCTCAGCCTCCCCCTGAGCTGCCCCCGTTCCTGGCAGAGCCATAAATAATGAAAAGAAGGCTCTGGATCTCTTCAACAACAGAACAGTTTCCAGGTATCCTATCGGCAGGAGCAGTTTCCAGTGTTTATCAGTAGATACAGCAGGAAAAACATTGCTCGGGCTGGCCCCAGTAAGGTCAAAACCCAAACCAATCTGCTCAACCGATTTGCTCCGCACAGGAATTTCGGAGTCCTCTTTTGAGGTGGAGAGCTCCACTGCCTTCCCACTTAGTCAAAACACTGTTATCAGGGACAACAGGCCACGGATACAATGGGTAAAGAAATAAAAACCACACTTTTTGGATCTTTCCCCCCCCGAGATTCGCAGGGGATCCTGTCCTCTTCAAACTCAAAATGATGGCCAGGGGTTGGTTGGGTCCCACGGAGGGAAAAGTTTTTGGCTGGTTCGGGAATAACTTCCAGTCACTGAGGATGAGCACTGGTGGCCTCGCAGACTCCCCGTGCAGATCCATGTTCTTGTTAGAAGGGGAAAGGGAGCGGAAGGACATTCCTACAAGAGGGAAAAAGGCGGGAAATGAACGCTGGCAATGTCTGTGCTTATCCACCCTAGCACAGTGTTGGAGTGCACTGGGTGGTGGTGGAGAGATGGGCCCTGAGGATCAGGGAGAGGGGCTCTGTCCTGGGCCCGGAGGTGACCCTGGGAGTGCATCCAGGTCACCGGGGATGGACTGAGAGAGGATTGTGTGTTTATGGACAGCCTGGGCCTGTGAGAAGTGTTCATTGGAGTTTGTGGCCTTATAGGGCATTGTTTGCCTGTTACCATCATAGGTAAAATCTGTGCAGTGCCCCAGGTGATTGGGGGACACTGTGGGGAACATCTCTCCTGTTTATAGGATGTGATATCCTGTGGGGTGCTGGGATTTAGGGAATTCTGGCTGCGCAATAAACGGCTTTGCATTTTCCATCTGATGAGCGAGGGCCTTGCCCGTGCGTCATTCCTGCAGCACAGGGCCCGGTGTCCCTCGGACTCGCTGCTTCCACAAGGAGGGCACAGGGCATGGGAGTGTGGCTATTCTGGAATATCCCCAGGGAGGAGGCTCCAGCCCCTCTCTGGGCTCTGTTCCAGCTCGGGCCCTGCCCAGGGCAGCAGCTCTGCCTCCTGTGCAGGGCAATCGCTGGGCTCAGGCCCTGCCCGCTGCTCTGGTGCCATTGCTGGGCCCCGGAGCAGAGCCTGGGCCCTGCCCGGAGCCCTCCCTGCAGCCAGGGACAGCCAGGGCTGAGGGCCCCTCTCAGCTGGGGCTCCTCTCCAGGCTGAGCAGCCCCAGCTCCCTCAGCCTGTCCTGGGCACGGAGATGCTCCAGGCCCTTCCTCAGCTGCGCAGCCTCCGCCGGCCCCGCTCCAGGAGCTCCCTGGCCCTGCTGTGCTGAGGAGCCAGAGCCGGAAAAATCTCCATTATTCTTCTACCCTCCTTTGTCTTAATCAAGAAAAATCCCACCATTTGCCTTTTTGGAGCCCCCAACCCCTTTTTTCTGCCCTCAGCCTCTGTGCCAAGCACGACAGCATTCCCAAGCCACTTCCAAACTTTTCCTGAGCTCCTGAAGTTGTGGTCTGAACATTCCTCAGGGCTGAGTTTTCTAAATCTCTCCACTGGCTCCACGTATCTATCAAATTTTGGGAGCGAGACAAACAGAGGCAATTTATCTTGGAAAAATGGCCAAAGGCATGGCCCTGACACTATGGCATCCCACTGCAAAATCCCAGCATGGAAGCACCAAAGGTTCTCAGCAGAACCTCTGGAACAGTTTTGTTTCTGATGCAGCGCGGAGAAATCAACGTCACCGTTTTTATTCCTGGGAACGACTGACCTCATCCAGGCAAGTCTTCCCCAAAAACATCCCTCTGAGGTGGCTGCTTGACCCAGAACCACTGGAATGGTCCAAGATTTGTAACAACGTGGGAGATGCAGGAGAGCTTCCTGCCCTCTGCCTGTCCATGCACGTCCTTGTGCCCGTCACGAGAGGGAATCAACAACACAAACAGGCAGCATCCTGCTCTGGCACCCTTTGGATTCTTCCCCAGTTCTTCAGACATCCAAACAGTGTCCTGGGGTAGCAGGAGAGCTTGGAGCACACCCAGGTTTCACCCCCAGTGGCTGTGGGGATGCTCACAAACACGTCAGAGGGGAGGGATGCTGCCAATGTCAACAATTGTGGAGTAGATGAAGCACCCCAACGACTTGGAGGAAGGAGTGTTTGGGCAAACAGACAGGCCTGGCACACTGAGAGCTTTCTTTGGGAAGGAATTGTTCCCTGGGAGGGTGGGCAGGCCCTGGCACAGGGTGCCCAGAGCAGCTGTGGCTGCCCCTGGATCCCTGGCAGTGCCCAAGGCCAGGTTGGACACTGGGGCTTGGAGCAGCCTGGGACAGTGGGAGGTGTCCCTGCCATGGCAGGGGTGGCACTGGATGGGCTTTGAGGTCCCTTCCAACCTAAACCGTTCTGGAATTCACCGATTCTCCCACTCGGATGAGACCTCCCAGAGCCAAAAGGAGAAGATGGAGCTTTTCCCCTGCACCCAGTTTCACTGGGAATCACATTCCGGAGATTCCATGGAGCAGTGGAACAATCCACACCTGCTCCAGAGTCCTGGTGCGTTTTGTTGCTGTCACACCTCTCAGAAATTCCAGCTGGGAATTCCTCCCTTCAGCAGCCCGGCTGTGCCAGGGTCGGTGTTCCCAGGGAAAGCTGGCACTGGCTCCAGGACTTGTTAAATGTCACCACAGGGAGTGGGAATAAGGGAATAAAATCTCAAAGGGAGAGGCAATTCAAGGCGAGTTCCACCCCTGAGCTCTCTCGGAGGGAGAATTCCCAGGCATTCCCTCTCGAGCTTCCCTCGTCTCTCCAGCTGTGCACTCCACAAATTCAGAGCTCTCTTTTCCTCCTATTTATTTCATTCGGCATCTCATTCCCAAGGAGCAGCTTCTCCGTGCACAGCACAGGAAGTCCCTGGGATAGCCAGCCTTGTTTTCCACAGGGAGGTGTGTGCGGAGTCCGAAAAAGCCGAGGCTTCTAAAAATACTGCCCTGAACGCTCTCCCTGCAGCTGGATCTCTCCAATTTTCCACTGCTGGATGCTGCTGCCAGGGTGAGAGGAGCTCCCAGAGCCAGCTCAGTACTTTTCCATGGAAGGATGAAATCCCTAAGAATAACAATTTATCAGAGGAGCCGTGGCTGTTTGACCTGGCTCATTTTCAGAGATTAGGAACCAACGAGCTCCCAATGAATTGTGGTGACTTTGTGGTTGGGGTTGGTTTTTTTTTTCCCCTCTAAGAAGTGATTTTCACGTTTCATCAGTTCTCGGTGGGGAGGGGGGAAGGAATGCACATCTGTCTTCCCAAGTGGATCAGGGAGAGGATAATAACAGATAATGATAACTCGCCCACGTGGAGGGCCTCTCATCCTGCAGGAGCCCGGGAACGCTGCGGTTTGTGGGCCAGCCCCGGAGGCTGCGGATTTCACAGGAGCATCGCGCAGGGCAGGGCAGAATCCCTGGAACCCTGCAGGTGTCCTGTGGCAATCTCCGTAGGTATTAGTGGGGAAAGAAGTGTTTTTAGCAGAGTTTTCACATTCCTGCTCTCCCGGAGCAGCAGATTTTCTATGGGAACAACTCCTTGGTATTCCGTGCTGCCTGAAGAGCAGGTCGGCAGAAGGAATGGGAGACATCCCGGTTGTGATGGAGAGTCATGGAATGAGCTTGGAAACCCCTCAGGATGTCGGTGACTGACAGGGTCACTGTCATCACCTCATTTAATGAATGGCACAGCCCCTGCGCCCCTGGCCATTCCTGCGGGGTCCCACCTGGTGCTGGCTGGGCCAAACCCCAAACATGTGGATGCACACGGTGTCAGGCCCACGGAATCACGGGATCCTGGAATGGTTTGGGTTGGAAGGGACCTCAAAGCCCACCCAGTGCCACCCCTGCCATGGGCAGGGACACCTTCCACTGTCCCAGGCTGCTCCAAGCCCCAATGTCCAAGCTGGCCTTGGGCACTGCCAGGGATCCAGGGGCAGCCACAGCTGCTCTGGGCACCCTGTGCCAGGGCCTGCCCACCCGCCCAGGGAACAATTCCTGCCCAAGATCCCATCCAGCCCTGCCCTCTGGCACTGGGAAGCCATTCCCTGTGTCCTGGCCCTCCACTTCGTGATGAAAAGTCCCTTTCCATGTTCTCTGGAGCCCCTTCAGGTCCTGGAATTTGCTGTGAGGTCTCCACACAACCTCCTCTTCTCCAGGCTGAACATTCCCAACTCTCCCACCCTGGCTCCACAGGAGAGGTGCTCCAGTCCCTTTAGGAATTTTGTGGCCACCTCTGGACTTGCTCCAACACTTCCACGTCCTTCTTGTGCTGGGGGCACCAGGACTCTTCCCACTGTTCCAGGTGGGTTCTCAGGAGAGATCCAGCAGCAGAATCCCCTCCCTGCCCTGCTGCCCACAGAGCTTTGGGTACAGCCCAGGACACAGGGGGGGTTCTGGGCTGGATCAAGCTGGAAAAGGCTCCAGCTCCTTGCAGCGTTTACCAGGCAAATCCTGACTCCATGGAACGCCAACAGAGTGGAAAAGGACACTTCCAGATGCCGTCAGTGAGACGGAAAAAGCAAAATCCCCCCCCATGTCAGGTGCCTCCTGCACTTCAGGCATTTCCCTGCTGTCTCCATCTCCTTCCCACCGTCCCGAAAACATTGGTGCTAAATTAATGAGCTGCACATTCCAGCTCTTTCCCAACTCCAGCCTTGCCCACTGGGATGACTCAGAAGTGCCAGGTGCCACTTCAAAGCAACAGCCGGGGGTCGGTTGTTGTGATAGGATCTCCAAATGGGAGCCTGAGGACACACAAATTAAAAATATAACGGTGAATGATGACGATGTGGACGTGCTGCTTGGGAGAAACTGCTGGGAAAACCACCCGGCTTCGGTGCTGGAGCAGGATTTCCACGGGCTGAAGTCCCCTAACAGGCAGGGAAAGCTCTTTCCCATCTCACGGACATCTGTCAAACAAAATGGGAAACGTTTTTAAAGCCTCTGCCAAATTTAGCTGCTGTTTGCTCCTGCCTGGCCCTCGCCACCGCTCCAGAGGTCACACACGAGGAATGGTTCTCACAGCACAACATCAAGTGGGTCCTCCTCTGTCCAGGACCATCCCAGCCTCCCCGTTCCCTCCAGGAAAACCCTGCCTACGTGCTGGGATGTCACATCCCCTGCGCACTGCTAAATTTGCCCAGTGCTCGACATCTGGGAGATGTTCACAGGCACAGGACGCAGGGGGAGGAGCTCCACAGAGCCACCCCTGCTCCGCGTGTTTGCCAGGAAAACAGCCCCGTGGGAGCACAGAGAAGGTGCGATTCCAGCCTCTGGAAAAATTGTCACCTCCTCCTGCAGCTGCTGGTCCTTCAGGGGACCCTCAGAAGTGGCAGCAGTGCGACTCTGGCAACAGGAGCCCAAAAATGTGGGGACAATCCTTGCAGGAGGTGGCCACCCGTCCTACACCTCGGCAAACCCCAGGGAGAATTCCAGATCAGTGGAGCCCTTTGGAAAATACTCCTGGCTCATCAGTCTGGAGTTACGAGCTGGGCACCACTCCAGTCCAGTGTCAGTGGGGACGGGGCTCTTTTCTCATGGAGAAGCCTCTTTCCAGAAGTTTCTGGGATATTTGTGTGGCGGTTTTCTTTTCATTAACTCATCTAAGAATCAAAAAAAACTCAGAATATGGTTCTGGGGCACAAAAAACTCAACCAACCCTCCTGCTGTGCCTCACATAGGGCTTGGGCTCACCCTGAGCCCAGCTTTGTTAAGACACGCTCAGACACGAATTAGAGCTGGATTTAAGGGTGGCAGAGCAGATCAGGATTGCTCAGGGCAGTCCAAATAATGCTCCATCCTTTTTCCAGAAGCATCCACCAGACAGAAGTGTCCCATCTTCTCTGGTGCCGAGAATATTCAGGGAATATTCAGGGAATATTGTGGTGCCGAGGTCATTCCCGTGGAATGAGATAAACCCTGATTCTCCCTGGGAATTTGGAGACTGAAAGCATCTGATGAGTGAGGGTTAATTCTCCTTCAAGGCACTCTCTGACCCTGGCTCAGGGCTGGGTTTGCCTTCCTATATCATGGAATTACAGAATGGTTGGTGTTGGAAGGGGTTTTAAGGATCATCCCATCCCCCCCCTGCCATGGCAGGGACACCTCCCACTGTCCCAGGCTGCTCCAAGCCCCAGTGTCCAGCCTGGCCTTGGGCACTGCCAGGGATCCAGGGGCAGCCACAGCTGCTCTGGGCACCCTGTGCCAGGGCCTGCCCACCCTCCCAGGGAACAATTCCTGCCCAAGATCCCATCCAGCCCTGCCCTCTGGCACTGGGAAGCCATTCCCTGTGTCCTGGCCCTCCAGCCCTTGGGAATTGTCTCTCTCCATGGTTCCTGCAGCTCCTTCAGGCCCTGCAAGGCCACACTGAGGTCACCCCAGAGCTTCTCCTCTGCAGGCTGAACAATCCCAGCTCTCCCAGCCTTTCCTCCCAGCAGAGCTGCTCCATCCCTCTGCTCATCCTGGTGCCTCCTCTGGCCTCTCTCCAGCAGCTCAAAGAATATCCCAAGTCCCAGTCCAGTGAAAGCAAAGGAAAATTGCTGAATTTGAAGCCTCAGCTCCAGAGCAGCCAGGGACTGATCCAAAGAGGATTAAAGGTGAACAAGCTGGAGGGGTTTGTTCTTTGAAACAAGTGGTTCTTAGAATATTGGGAGTTGACCCTTAATTTGTCCCATTTTTACATTAAGCTGGGAAAAGTAAATGGATTTTCCAATCCAATCATATTTATTTTGTTCTGGCCTGTTATAACGAGCTTGTGCTGCCCTGAAGGCAGCTCTGCATCCAGGGACTCCGTCTCAGAGCTGCTGGTTTGTGCAAGAGGAGTAGGAAAAAGAATGACTTTGATGTTTTGTAGCCCACGGCAGAACCGTTCCCGAGATCCCCTCTCCTCCGAGGAAAGGAACCTTCTGGCTGTCAGCACAGTGGGTGCAAAAATAACATTTTAACATCCAGCAAAGCTGCTGGTGATTGTAAAACAAAACATTCCCAGAGTTTGGGGAATGTCTGAGCACACGGGGAGACCACAGGAGAAGGTGTCCAGCAAGGAATTCCACGTAGCGTTTGCATGGCTGCTGCTCCCACCTCCTCGGGAAAGTGAATTCCCCAAGTCCTGAACAGGCTGATCCAACATGGAACTGCTCCTGTGACCTGGCAGCAGCCAGGGAGCGGCTGGAGCTGGGCCAGGGCAGGCTCAGGCTGGAGAGCAGGGAAAGGTTCTTCCCCCAGAGGGTGCTGGGCACTGCCCAGGCTCCCCAGGGAATGGGCACGGCCCCGAGGCTGCCAGAGCTCCAGGAGCGTTTGGACAGCGCTGCCAGGGATGCCCGGGGGGGATTGTTGGGGGGTCTGGGCAGGGCCAGGGCTGGGACTGGGTGATCCCTGGGGGTCCCTTCCAGCTCAGGATATTCCAGGATTCTGTGGTTCTTTGAAGGTGACAGTGCAGGACGATGGAGAAGCAGAAGTTCTCCTCTTTTGGGGTTTTCTCCCAAGACTGGCGGAGCAGGAACACCCCAATTCCCAGAACACAGAGATTCCCTGTCCCCACCACAGCCACCAACCGGAGCTGGGAAAATCCCGACATCCCCCGGCCCTCCACGTCCCCAGCAACACTCACCCGTGTGCTCCTTCATCCAGGGACGTGTTCCCGAGGGGCTTGTCCAGCTCCTGGCTCACTGGGAACCCTGGACACAACACAGACACCCCTAAGGATCATCCCATTCCCAGAGCTGCATCCGGGATGCCCAGCTGGGTAATTCCTCTGCGCTTCCACGCTGAGACTGGAAATCCCCATGGAGGACACAGCAGGCACTGCCTGGGAGGAACAAGAAGGATTAGGATGAAGTTGGAAGTTCCCAAGCAGGGCACAAAGCTGAGTCTGAGCTCTCACCCCCACTCTGCCCCTCTCATTCCCAATTTTTCTTCCATCCTAACTCCCACATGGCCACAGGGCTCCCTCTCCACTCCTGCACTGACCCATCTCTCGGGCAGATGGGCAAGGCCTGGGTGTTGCAGCAGGGAACCGCTGCCATTTCCCCACGTTCCTCTCCTTTTCCCAGGTGGATCCCACCCACATTCCTGATTTCCCACACCTGGGGAGGCCTCTCTTCCCAACCCTCACCAAGAGAAAGTCATGGAGTGTCTAAACTTTCAGGAAATCATGGAATGGTTTGGAAGGGATTTTCCTCTAGCCCAACCCCCACTCTGTAATAAACAAGGACATCGCCAAGATCCCAAAACTCCATCCACGTGGGGGAGGCATCCACGACCTCTCTGGACAATCCTTTCCAGTGTTTTCCCACCCTCATTGTAAAAAAATTCTTCCTTGTACCTGATCTGAATTTGCTTTTAATTTAACCCCCTCACCCTGTGTCCTACAGGAGTTAAGAAGCCTGTCCTTAAAATTCCTGGGGATATTTCATATTTCTATAGGATTGAGGTCCAAGTACAATCCAAAAATGAGGAATACTTTGCTTGAAGTGACTGTGAAGGGCAGGGATTAAATTCAGCCCCAGTCCCGAGCAGGTGGTTGTTTTTGGGGTTGGAATGGGGTGATCTTTAATATCCCTTTAATCTTTAATACCCAATCCATTCTGTGGTTCCCTGTTCTCCCACCCTGATTCCAAGAACATGGAAGTGGGAAACAAATAAAGAGGCTGAAAAAAGAAGTGAAGGAATCCACAATAAACACACGTTAAAATATTAAAAAATATTGTGAGCAGCGTAAGAATGGAAAAGAGATCAAAAATAATCCCACAGGAAGAGAGAGGTGATAAAGGGACACCCAGACAAGCTCTGAGGGGCCATTTCTGTTCTAGTTCTGTTCAACAGAGAAAAATCTGGAAAAATCACCTGGTTTCTGAATCTGGAAATAAAAATTTGACTTGGCCAAAACCATAACCTTGAGCAAGAGGAAATTCCCGGTGAAACTGAGCTCCCTTTGCCTTTTTTTTGAGGCCTGGGATCCTCATTTGCAGGATTATTATCCTCAGATGAAGGATTTCAGGGATGTTCCCCTGCCCTCAGTGCCCTCAGCAGAGCCAGAGCCGGGCCCCGCGTGCAGCTCTGCAAAACCCAGCTGGAAAATCCACAGTGGGAGGAAACCATTCCAGTTTGGAATCAGATTTCGTTTTTAAGCATCCAAGAGTTTAAGCAGAAGCAAGAGAAGCCGTTTCCCCCTAAATTAGGACTCTGCCAACTCAAAGTAGCGAAAGGCTGGGATTAGAGAGCTTTCATTGCAGGAATTTTGGTGGGATAATCCAGGGTTCTCTTGTGTTGTTGATGGTTACAAAGCAAACAACAACGAAACCAAAACAATCCAGAAAAAGAAAAAAAAGAGGAGGAGGAGAAGTTTCGGGGATTAATTTGTCCAAACATCAGTTTCTGCTGGGTTTCTGTAGCTTTGGGGGAGCTCAGGGACACGATGGAGAGCAGGATTTGGATTATCCAGTGGAGAGATCATTCCTTAAAACCCCAGTGTGGTCAGAAATCACTGGGAGGACACATTTAGAGCAGCACTACAGGAAGGAAAGGCAGGAATAATCGTGGAGGTTCATCCAGCAGAGAGATCCATGATTTCCCAAAAAAAAAAGGGAAGAGATTGTTGGACATCAGGTTAAAAACGGAGCTGGAAAAATGGCTCCAATCTCACTTTCAAGAGCTCCTAAAAACCACTTTGAAAAGGAGAGAGGGACAAAGGAGTTTTCCCAAGGATATCTGACGGGATGTGGGAAACTCTTGGACAAGGAATTCAGCGGGAAAAGTGCCTGGAGCAGCTGAGGGCAGCTTTGGGTGGGAGGTGGAAAAGGTTGGAGCGGCTTGGCTGGGCCCTTTGCCCAGTTCCAAGTGAGGGACAAGTGACAAACCGGGAGATAACTGGGATGAAGCGACGGAGTTCAGGATTCCAAGGAAAAGGAACTGCGAGAGCAGCAGCAAAGAAATCATGGATCTCAGGAGACCAGGCTCCAGCAGCTGGAAGGGGCTGGGGGAGTTTCCCGGGAAGACAACTGGGAATAGCTGTGGGATAGCGAAGGAGGTCCCACTAAAAGTGCACCGGGAAGCCAGGAGATTCCAAAGAAAGGTCTGGATGCAACCTCTGGATGCCAAACGGAGCCCTCAGTGCCCAGAATATCCAACGGAACAGAGCTCGTGCACATTGTGGAAGGCAAAACAGAACGAAGGACGAGGGGAGTGGAGCAGGGGAAGCCCAGGGCTCCAAAGGAATGTCGAGCGACGAGGGATGAAGGCAACAGGAATAAATTAGAGGAGTAAAAGTGGGGCTTTTCCAGGCAGGAATGTAGGGGATCCCACAGAGGTGTCAGATCCATGAGAACGTATTTTGCGTGTTCACAGAGAGACTTAACTCGGACGGAATATTCCCAAGGAAAAGCCAAGGTGGAAAACACAGCTTAAGAAGATTTCTGCCAAATTATGGATTCCTGCCAAATTTGGGACTTCTAACAAATTACGGATTTCTAACAGATTAAGGATTTCCGACAAATAAAGGGTTTCTGATGAATTAAGGATTTCCAAGCCATCGGGACCTGAGGAAATCCCTGGCATGAGTAGGAGCCAGCACCAGGGATCTGAGAGCCTTGAGTGGCTGGGAAATAGAAAGCACAGCACTTCCCTGGAAAAATGATGGGGAATTAGAGCTGCCAGCGGGACAGGGAGCCCTGGGAAGCAGAAATTCCTATGAAATAAAAGTCCCATTTTTCCAGTTCCTAGAGGATGATCCTGAGCAGTTTTACTGGGCTTGGCAAGAACAAATTGGGCCAAATGAATGAAATTCCAGTCTTAAAAATGGGAAGAGATGTGGTGGATCCAGGGACATTATGGCACAAGGTGTTGTTTGGTCATGGAATTGTGGAATGGTTTGGGGTGGAAGGGATTTTAGGGATCATCCTATTCCCATGGGCAGGGACACCTCCCACTGTCCCAGGCTGCTCCAAGCCCCATCCAACCTGGCCTTGGGCACTGCCAGGGATCCAGGGGCAGCTGAAACTTCTCTGGGAATTCTATCCCAGCCCCTCAGGACCTTCCCAGGGAGGAATTTCTTCCCAACATCCAGTGTAAGGGGGGAATGATGATGCTGTGAGAGAACGATGCCCTGTGAGGCACAAAAAGGCCAGAAATGATAGAGAATTCCAGGGAAAGACACCGAGCAGACACAGAATCCTGGGCAGGGAATATTTTGGGAATATTAGCTTTTCACACCGCCTTTCCCCTTATTTCTCTCACACAGAGGAAAACGCACGGAACAATTTTATCCAACCTGCTGAAATTAACAAATCCCTGCAGCAAATCCCACATCCCGGCGCTCCCAGAAAATGTCTTAATTCTATTCCTTACCTGATCCCATTTTTCTCAGGGAGTGGAACCGACGCAGGATGTCTCAAAGCATCCAGGTTTTCTCCCTGGGCACACCAGATGGGAAAGGGGCAGGGAGACGCTCCTCCAAAAGGAAGATGGGAGCAGGAGCCTGATTCCCATGTCCAGGATCGTGCTGGGCAGCAGGTTTTCACTCTGGATCCCAGAGCCAGCCCAGGAGCCAGCCTAAAATTAGTCTGAACTAATGTTTGCCAGTAGAACTGAGCCAGGGATTATTTTCAGGACACACTTGGAAGTCCAGGTTGGTTTTGTGTTAAAAAAACCATTATTTGCTAAACAAAAACATTTTAATTAATTTGAATTTAATTGAATTAGTTTTCAGTCTTCCGCTGAATTTTTCAAGACCTCTCCACGGGCTCTTTTCCAGTTTTTCACAATAAAAAAATAAAACATAACCCCAAAAATTCGGGCAGGCAGATGACAATGAGCTTTAAAACAAAAGAGTTTGTGCAAGTTTGGGCTGCCAGGCACAGCCAAGACACTTTAGCTCTCTTTTCCCCATGGAAGATGTGGAAGTGGAATTAAAGCCTGATATTTTAACAAGGAAATTCAGGGACTTCATTGGAAAAGCCACTTTGACTTTCAGATTCCAGGAATTCTGAGCCTTCAGTAAAAATGCACTTCTGTATTATTGGATTATTCTTATTCTGGTCAGTCTGGGGAGGAGAAGGCTCCGGGGACAGCTCAGAGCCCCTTCCAGGGCCTGAAGGGGCTCCAGGAGAGCTGGAGAGGGACTGGGGACAAGGGATGGAGGGACAGGACACAGGGAATGGCTTCCCAGTGCCAGAGGGCAGGGCTGGATGGGATATTGGGAAGGAATTGTTCCCTGGGAGGGTGGGCAGGCCCTGGCACAGGGTGCCCAGAGCAGCTGTGGCTGCCCCTGGATCCCTGGCAGTGCCCAAGGCCAGGTTGGACACTGGGGCTTGGAGCAGCCTGGGACAGTGGGAGGTGTCCCTGCCATGGCAGGGGTGGGATGGGATGGGCTTTAAGGTCCTTCCCAACCCAAACCAGTCTGGGATTCTGGGATTCCAGCTGAAGTCTGAGCCTGCAGATGAGCAGAGGATTGTGCTGGAAAGGCCACACATTCCCCGGACCTCTCCTTTCCCCTGGAATGCCATGGAATCGATGGCACTGCAGCTGCAGCTGTGCCTGATGGATCCTCTGAGAACCAGCCGAGCTGGGCAACAATCCATCTGCAGCTGAATTAGAGAAATGTGGAATTATGGCTGGGATGGGTTGGGAGGGATTTTAGGGATCATCCAGAGCCACCCCTGCCATGGCAGGGACACCTCCCACTGTCCCAGGCTGCTCCAAGCCCCAGTGTCCAACCTGGCCTTGGGCACTGCCAGGGATCCAGGGGCAGCCACAGCTGCTCTGGGAATTCCATCCCGGCCCCTCCCCACCCTCCCAGGGAGAATATTTTCCCAGGAATATTTGACAATTCACCATTAACCAGGCTTTCCATGCTGGAGGTCACATCCCAGCTCTGGGAACTGGGTTAAACTGGGAGTGCTTTTAGCACAAAGCACGGCCCTGCTAAAGGGGAAATAATCAATGGAATTGGTCTTGACAAACTGCTGATAATTCAGTGTTCGGGGCTGATTCTGCTCCCACAGAATTCCCTGGCAAATCTCTCCCTGTTTGCGGGAAGTGAGAGGAAACCTGGAGAACTCAGGGAAGTTTCTGCTCATAATTCTGTTCATAATTTCGTGTCCAGCGTGCACTGAGCCAGGGAAGTGGACTCAGCAAACAAATTAAGGGAAGTAAAACCACCTTCAGGATTGGAGTGGATTTTTGTTTGCCCTCATTTTCACCTGGAAAGGCCAGAGAATTCCCAGAGGATTTCCAGCTGGATGGTGAAAAGCTCCAGCATTGGCTGTCCCACTGTCCTGTCCCTGCCAGCAGCCCAAGGATGGGAGATTTCCTCAGATCTCTGGAGACACAACCCCAGTGTGGATATTTGGGCTGCTGCTCCTCCAGGAATGCCAGGAGCTGTCCAAGAGCAGCAGAAATCCAGGTGGATGCTTCCCTGCTCCTCCTCCCAACACCACGGGATCCAGCTGGTCTGTCCAGGGCTCGTGGAGTTGGGAGCAAACATTTCCCTCTCCTTTCAAATAATGAAACAGCCCAAAGGGAATGAAAGCAGCTCCAAAGCCCTTCCTTAGCACACCTCCAAGTGAAAACTCATCCAGAAGCACATGCCGAGTTCCAGCAACCACAGGGACGGAGAGAATTGGATTTTGGGCTGGCCAAACCCTCCTCTGTCTCTGTTCCAGCTGCTCTTCAGCCTCTCCAGATGCAGCAATCCCAAAAGGATGGGCTGAGGCTGAGGACGGGGAAAGATGGGACAGATGGAGACTCATCCACCTTCAAATTCATCTCAAAACACAAAGACCTTTCCCAACACTGGTTAAATTCTCAGGTTTTCTTCCATTTAAATGTTTGTCTTTTGCCCTGTCCCACAGAGCAGCAGCTCTGCCATTCCACGGGCAGCCTTGGGAAGTGCCAGGTTCCAGCAGCTGGACTTGCCCATGGAGCCATGGACCAAACCCACCCCTGGCTCCGATTCCTCCTAAATTCCTGTGTCTGCACAAACTCAGTGAGTCTTTGGTGATGCCCCGTTAGCCAGGCATGAATCCTTTGCCGTTTGACAAACTCTGCTTGCAGCTGCAACCGGAGAGAAATTCCCTGGTTTTCATTTCCAGGAGGGCTCCTTTTTCCATCTCTAGTAGTGAAAGAGGGGCTTAAGCAGATTCTACACCAAGCAGTTGCCACAGAGGCATTAATAAACACGAGGAGCACCCTCTCCTTTGCGTTTGCACAAGAAAGTGACGATTTTCTGCTTGCTTGCAGCAAATCCCAAGGATTCTGCTGTAAATAGACAGGGCAGGAGTGAAGTACTCAGGGAAGATGGAACGAATCCATTGTTTGCGGTGATTCTCCCAAGTTCCAAACCAGACCCGGCAATTAATTAGCTTTGATAGACCCATGGTTTTCGTTAGAGTTGCTCATATTTAATTACGTCCTAATCCACCTCCAGGAAAGCAGAGGGAGCTCAGCAGAGAACCATTACCTACAAACAGGAGCGGGAGCCAAGCATTTGAAATCCAGTTATTGATACAAAACAGAAGGCAGACTTCCAGCTCAAGCAGCCCCTCGGGTTTAATCTGAAGATCTATCAGGGAAAATCTCTTCTCTTTCCCACTGGAGGCTTTCATCTCTTCCCAGGAGGGAGCAATCATCTTCCCAACCCCTCCCTCGTGGTCCTAATTGTCCAAAGGGAGTCTTTGTGTTTGTGCACTTATTGAATTTACTGAGGGAAGATTGTATCTGCCACGGGACAACTCCTGAGCTGCAGCAGGGTGTGATTCCCAACCTTGTGTCCTGGAAAAATCCCCTCCCGTGGAGCTGTAATACAGAAGAAATTGCTGCTCGAAAAGCTCAGTTTGTCCCCAGCTCAGAGACCCCACCAGCTTTAAAGTTCCATCCAGGGAACGTTGTTGCTCCTCGCCTGGCACTCAGAGTTGTCCAAACCAGGGCTGGGATGTTCCTTAGGGAATTGGCTCCGTTTCAGGGAAGAAGAAAAACCTTTCCCTGGCAGGTGGGAGGTCTCCAGCTGTGTAGAGCGTTGGGTGGTGAAGTAGGAGAAGCTGGAAGTGTCCAAGGCCAGGTCAGACAGGGCTTGGACCAACCTGGGACAATGGGAGGTGTCCCTGCCCATGGCAGGGGTGGCACTGGATGGGCTTGGAGGTCCTTTCCAACCCAAGGCATTCCATGATTCTGTGACACTGTCCTGGGAAAATCCCCTCCCATGGAGCCAGAAACCTGGAGAAATTGCTGCTCGGTTCTCCGAAAAGCTCAGCTTGTCCCCAGCTCACAGACCACCACCAAGTTTAAAGTCTCATCCAGGAAAAGTTGCTGCTCCTCACCTGGAACTCACCAAATCAGGGCTGGGAGGATCCTTAGGGAATTGGCACAATTTCAGGGAAGGAGAAGACCTTTCCCTGGCAGGTGGGAGGTCTCCAGCTGTGTAGAGCGTTGGGTGGTGAAGTAGGAGAAGCTGGAAGTGTCCAGGGCCAGGTTGGACACTGGGGCTTGGAGCAGCCTGGGACAGTGGGAGGTGTCCCTGCCCATGGCAGGGGTGGGATGGGATGATCCTTAAGGTCCTTCCAAACCATTCCATGATTCTGTGACACTGCAGCCTTGCGCTGGGCCAAGGAGGAGATGTGACCACAGCTGCCCAACTTCAGCTGCTCCAGGCCCAACTGCTGACTTAAATACTCAGGAAAAACTGGAGTTCCCCCACGATTTCCACTTTTCCGTGGTGAGGGTGAGACTCCGCCCTCTGTAATCCAGTTCCAATCCCCAGAGACAGATCCTGGATGGAATGGTTGGTGTTCTGCAGCATTCCCTCAGGAATTCTTGCCCAGGATGGTTTGGTGGAAGGTCACACATTTAAAAGCCTCATGGTCAATCCCAAATTTGCTTTTACCGGAATGAAACCATTTGGGGTGGGAATGGCAAATGCGGGTGGCAAATTCCCCTGAAGGAGCCCATTTTTTGGAGCATCTCAGTGATTCCCGTTCCTAACCACTTCCCCCCAGGATGAAATTCACCTGGAAATGCTGAGCTGTGACAGCAGTGAACAGAAGCTGTAATCCTGGCGTGGGTACCGAGACTTTCAAATCCCGCTGCTTCGGTATCCATGGAAACCAATCCAACAGCAAGACGTTTCCCAGAAGGTTCCAAGGACTTCCAAGCAGGTTCCTTAAATCCCAACCCATCCCCAAAACCCTGGCTCTTCACAGAGGCTTCTCTCTGCCTGCAGAAACCACAGTCCTAAATCCTCTCCTCCTGCTTGGCACTTCCACTCATCCACCTGGAGACAGTAATGGAGCATCCCTGTCCCATTTTCATCCAGTGGCTCTTTAGTTACTGAATTCCTGCAGGGCCTGGAGTGCAATTGAGTTCAGGATCTCCACTTCAGGCTCAGGGAGATAATATTGCTGTTATCTAACCCTGGGCACCCAAATTTCTTTAAAATCTTGCCCGTGCCACCCCAAAATTCTCAGAATTCCTCCCAGCTGTGATTCCCACACCTTTGGAGGTGGTTATGAGGAACCAAGGTCTTTTGAGGTGAAATTCTTTGAACAGAAACGAAAATATTTTAGTACCTGATAAATATCTGGACTTCCCCTCTGATCAGAAAATACCCCCAGGGATTCCAGCCTATTCTCCATTCTTTTTGAGGGAATGAGTCACGGTTTTGGACGGCTTCCACTTTGTAGGAAGGAGAAGGACACAGCTCCCGAATGTGTGCAGAGCTGCTGGGAGGTTTGGGAGACTTCAGTTCCTTTTCCGAGCTCAGGTGGAGTTGTGGTCAGCCCAAAACCGATGAAGTTAATTCACCCTGGTGGAGTCTGAGGGACATCGAGCTCCTGGCGATCGTGCCTGGCAGTCAGATTCCAAGGAAAGAACTGGAGCTGCTTGGATCTGCTGATAGCCCAGATGGAGGGAAGAGAGGCGTCAAAGAGCAGGGAAGGCCAAAATCCCCCATCCACAGCCACACACACATTTGGAATGCGCCTCAGCGGGGAGGCTCCCAAAATCATTGTTGGGAGAACAAAGGCGAGTTTGGGATGGCAGACATTTCAAACAACAGAGAATTTGGAGGAGAGCAATAAGAACAACAATTGGAATGGGAAAGGATTAAGTGGTCAACAGAAAACTACAAAAGGAAAATTAACATCTTTTCAAAACTCACAAAGCGGCCCTCAAAAGCAGGGGGGGGGAGAACAATGAAAACCCCAAATTATGCACAGTTAACAGCAAAGCTCACAAAGAGATGAAGTGACTCCTGCAGAGAAAGGGTGTGGGGGGATCTTATAAATTGACCACATTCCAAAAGGGAATAAAAAAGCAATTCTCACACACGCGGCCTGGGAGGCAGCCAGGCCCACTCGGTGCCGTGAGTTTGGAAGGGCAGATTCTGAAACGCGTCTCGAATCCCAAGGGTTCTGCAAAGGGGGAAGCTGGAAAATGAAACAACATCCACCGAGTCCAGCTGGGATTGGGAGGAGCTGCCAAGGAGTGACACAGCACAGTGTGATTTTCTGCATCTGTCACCTCAGCAAACTTCAGTAATTTGGGATGGAAGTTGGTGTGACAGGCACTGAACTCAGGTAAAATTCTGTCTCTTGTTCGTTCTGAAAGGTTCAGCCGATGTCATTGTGCTGTTTCCCAGGATGAGAGTTGGAGTTGGTGAATTATCCCTTCACTGGAAGGAATTTCCCTCTGGAGAGCTTTGCTATACCCAGGATGTTAAAATTCAGCAGAAGCCTGGAATTCGGTTTTCCTGTGCCATGGTTTTACCTTCCGCCATCAAAGTCCAAGTGGATTTCATCATAAATCTTAGGGAAAACACACATCCTTAGGAGAGACTTCCTCAATTTCAGCAGCAAACTGTTCATGGAATCCCAGGATTCCTGAGGCTGGAAAAGCCCTCCCAGCCCAGCGAGGCCAAGCTGTGCCCGATGCCCACCTTGTCCCCAGCCCAGAGCACTGAGTGCCACCTCCAGGCCTTCCTTGGACACCTCCAGGGATGGGCACTCCAAACCTCCCTGGGCAGCCCCTGCCAAGGCCTGACCTCCCTTTCCATGGGGAAATTCCTGCTCCTGGTGTCCAACCAGAGCCTCCCCTGGCCCAGCCTGAGGCCGTTCCCTCTCCTCCTGTCCCTGTTCCCTGGGAGCAGAGCCCGACCCCCACCTGGCTCCACCTTGCCACACAATCCCTCTCCCATTTTTTCCCAAGCAACGCAGGAATCTGCTCAGGGAATGACTCCCTTCCAACCTGCAGCGGGGTTGCAGAAGCCTCATTTCCCTCTCTCCTATCAACACCCTCAGATAAGAGCTTTTAATGACTCAACCCCCTGGTGTTTTCCCTTCAGCCCATGCTCCCTCCACACGTGGCACTGGCCACACTCTCCCAACAGCTTTCCCATAGTTTGTTTTCCCACAAGCATCCGGAGTTAGCAAACATTATTTACAGCACACAATTCCGACTGCCTCCAAAGAGAGTCCTCATCCCCCACAGCAAACTTCCTTACATCCTTAAATATCCACTTGTTCACTTCCTCACTGATTTCTCCTTGGGTGTCATTCCAAGGCTTTTCCAAGGCCTAAAGACTCCCCAGTTTCTTCAGGAGCCCGGAAACGCAGCCGGAGGTTTAAGTGGAGTTTGGAATAATGAGGCCCAGCATTGCTGGGAGCGTTTGCTTCTATTGCCCTACAGATTTGAATAAACACCTTTGAAAAGCTGCTTCTCCGGCCTTGCACAACTCCCATTCCTTTATTTTCACAACTCCCATTCCTTTATTTTCACAACACTTCCCTCAGGGCTGGGCAGACAATATTGTTCCCTTGTTAGGAAATCGGAGCGATGGAAGTGTCTGGGCAGAGTGGGAATTGCTCCCCGTGGCACTTCATTGGCAGCAGCTCCTCCTGTGTCCCACAGGAACCCCTGGGCTGCAAATCCTTTGGGAAATGCCAAGGGCAGGTGCTGGACCCGGACTGGGACAACCCCTGGGATCTATCCAGGCTGTGATGAGCAGATGAAGCAGCCCTGGGAGAGCTGGAGCTGCCCCAGCCCTGGGGCCCAGCACAGGGAGGACGTGGAGCTGCTGGAGAGAGGCCAGAGGAGGCACCAGGATGAGCAGAGGGATGGAGCAGCTCTGCTGGGAGGAAAGGCTGCGAGAGCTGGGATTGTTCAGCCTGGAGAGGAGAAGCTCTGGGGTGACCTCAGTGTGGCCTTGCAGGGCCTGAAGGAGCTGCAGGAAGCATGGAGAGAGACAATTGCCAAGGGCTGGAGGGCCAGGACACAGGGAATGGCTTCCCAGTGCCAGAGGGCAGGGCTGGATGGGATCTTGGGCAGGAATTGTTCCCTGGGAGGGTGGGCAGGCCCTGGCACAGGGTGCCCAGAGCAGCTGTGGCTGCCCCTGGATCCCTGGCAGTGCCCAAGGCCGGGCTGGAGCAATCTGGGATAGTGAGTGGCATCCCCAGCCATGGCAGAGGGTTGGAATGGGATGCCCTTTCCAGCCCCTTCCATCCCAAGCCATTCCATGACTCCATTCTACGACTCTCCCACGCTGACCTTTCCCCACCACCGAAGTTCCCTGGCATTTGCTCACGCCAGCAGGGAATCTGTGCCCAGCTCACCTGGATGCCAACACGGCTTTCTCTCATCCGAGCCAACAAGTCTGGAGCACAGAGGGAGCAGAACAAGGTCCCTGTGCCATCCAGCTGCCACTGGAACGGGGCCTGAACTGCCCCAAACTTTGAGGCCAAATGCAGCAAAAATCGAGATTTGCACTTGAAGCGCAGCTGGTCCCGGCCCATGAAGTTCCCGTGGAGTCACATTGTCACAGACTGGGCAAAAATGGATTTAACTCCGAGTTTAAACCTCCTGAGTGATTTCATAAAGGCCTCCCCCCTGATATTTCAGGTTTTCCAGCTGCAGCATGACTGTGCACAAGCGTGTGGGGTGAGAGGGCCACAGCTCAGGTTGCAGACTAAAGGCATTTCCCTAACTCATTCCCCTCCCCCAGAAAAAAAAAAAATGCTTTTTTTCCTAGATTTCAATTTTCTGGACACAAATGATATTAAAAAGTCATCCTGGCTGATGAGATTTAAGAGCAGGATTACAGCAAGATTGAAAAACTCCATTCTGCTGGAGAAAATCACTTGCTCCTCACCAGATTTGAGCTTCGCTGCTGCTCAGGAGATGATAATTCCCACGTTAATACCATGTTAATGCCCACATTAATACCCACGGCCCTGCACCCCCCGACACCACACAGGAGCCACAGGCACACCCTGGAGGGGATTCCAGCTCCATCCATTTGGGACTGGTGAAAGGAAATCCTTCCCAAAGAAGTCCACAACCAGCCTGGGGAATTTTCTGCCACAGGAACTCCTCGGGATGAAGAGCACAACTGTATTTTGTAAAAACCAGGAGCGTTTTCTGGACGTTCCCGGAGATAAGGAAGAGGGAAGCACAAACATTTTTTCCAGCCCTGTTGGGGCCTTCCACGAGAAGAGGCAGCTCCAGAAACCGAGCACTGAGCTCTTGGTGGACTCTAAATGCACATCTCCAATTACCTACTTGAAAATTTCCACTGAGCCAGCCCAGGGCAGGATTCAGCTTCTGGACAAGTTGGAGGTCGAGCGTGAATCGGAGATAAAATGTTTCTGGAGTTCAGGGACTGCAAATCCCAGAAGCAGCAGAGGAGCGATCATGGAAATGCTAAACCTTGTGGGATCATCTTTCTTAGGAACTTGGTGCCCTCTTGGGCTCTAATGGCTTGTGAAAAACTGCTTTAAAAGAAGATTTCTGGTGCAACTCAAAGCCTGGAGAGCCAAGGCTGGTGTAGGAGCTGTTATCAGCAAGAGCTTTGATAATGAGCTGATAGCAAAGAGCTCTGAGCTGATAACAAACAGTGACAGAGGGACGAGGCTGAGGCAGCTCTGAGTTCCTTCTCTGCCCACACAGAGGAGAGAGGTTAAAAATGCAAAATTCCACAGAATCCCAGGATCCCCGAGGCTGGAAAAGCCCTCCCAGCCCAGCGAGGCCAAGCTGTGCCCGATGCCCACCTTGTCCCCAGCCCAGAGCACTGAGTGCCACCTCCAGCCCTTCCTTGGACACCTCCAGGGATGGGCACTCCAACCCTCCCTGGGCAGCCCCTGCCAAGGCCTGACCTCCCTTTCCATGGGGAAATTCCTGCTGGTGTCCTTGGAAAAGGCCCTGGGGGTGCTGGTGCCAGCGGCTGGACACGAGCCCAGGGGTGCCCAGGTGGGCAAGAGGCCACTGGCAGCTGGGCTGGGTCAGGAATGGTGTGTCCAGCAGGAGCAGGGCAGGGATTGTCCCTCTGAGCTGGGCACTGAGAGGCCCCTCGAGGGCTGTGCCCAGTTGTGGCTCCTGCAGGAGAGCCCTGGAGGGGCTGGAGCGTGTCCAGGGCAGGGAGCGGAGCTGGGAAGGGGCTGGAGCCCCAGGAGCGGCTGAGGGAGCTGGGAAAGGGGCTCAGCCTGGAGCAAAGGAGGCTCAGGGGGGACCTTGTGGCTCTGCACAGTTTTCACCATTCCCAGCCCCATCTGCATCATTCCCCCGCCACCAGGAACCCAGAGAGGACTTTGGGATCCAGCAAATTCCCATCGTGAGGCAGCACAGCCCCAATTTCAAGCCCGGGAGCTCCAGATCCCCATCCCTGCCCGGAGCACTTTTCCTGCCTCATATCCCAATGAGGCCGCAGGGAAAAACCCAAACTCCTGAGCTAAAACCCTCCCAGTCCTTTACAGCTCTTATCAGGACACCTGCCTGCAAGTTCCCAGTTGCTGAGCACCAGCAAGGTAATAATGATAATAATAATAATAATAATAATAATAATAATAATAATAATAATAACAATAATAATAAAANNAACAATAATAACAACAAAATAACTCAATAATAACTCAGTAACTCAATAATAACTCAATAACTCAATAATAACTCAACAATGACTCAATAGTACCTCAATAATAAAAAAGAAAATAATAATGAAAATGATAATGATAATGTTAATGATAATGACAATGACAATGATAATGATAATAATAATAGTAACTACTATTCCCAGATAATCAGCTGTCAAATTGTGCAGGCTGGAATATGCAAATCACCTCCAAATCACTCTGAAAAGGGAACTTGGAGAGGCCTGAGCTTCTGGGCAGCCAAGGAGGGCAAGTCCCAAATGTCTTCCACCACCTTAAAATGGGAATAAAAGGCACTTGGATGAGGAGAACCCCTGGCTGGTGGAGCGCACGGCGAGGAGAGCTCAGAAAAGGTCTTAAAACCCAAATTATGGAAGCTCAGGAAGCTCCCAGTCCTTCTCCATTCATTCCCCCTCCCTGGCCGAGCCGGAGGCAGAGAGTTCCCGGCTCATTCCCTGGGATCAGGGGGTTGGAAGCCATCCAAGCTGCACTTGCCCGCTGTACCCTGGCAGCTCCCACACGGAGCCTCCTCCTCAGCAAGGAAACCTCCCCAGCTCCATGCCAGGGAGCGAAGTTTTCTGGGAAAGCTGCCACCACTTCTGCCAACCAATTGTTTTAAGATGCCACCACTTCTCCAGGGCTGGAAGTGCCACTCTTGGGGACATCTGAAAATAATTCCTTCCTTTTTAGGTCAAACGTTGCCCTCCAGCACCGCAGAGCCCACATGACAGGAGGGATTGAAGCGGGAAGAGGCCTGCTCTGGAGCTGAGATGCCCAGCACAGAGCTCCTGGTGTGGTCCCGGCTGGAATGTCACTGAATATCCAAGGCACTGAGGTTTGGAGTCCGGAGGATGAGCTGGATCCAACCCTTCCTCGGGGGTAAGGGAGGGCAGCAGCAGTTTGGGTTTCGACCTCAAGCGATACCTCATTCATTTAGGGGAAAACACCCCAGAGGGGATGCGAGGCTTGAGATTCCTCAGGAAAATAAATGCAGGGAAAATCTGACAGTACGGGGTCTAATCCACGCGCTGGGACAGCTCTTTATCGACCCATAAAGGAGCAATGAACACAGTAATTCGATTTTTCCCCTCACTAAAGGCTCAGCTGGAAGGGAAACCTCAGCTTGTTGCAGTTTTCCGACTGAACAACGGGAAAAACCCAGCCGAGACGGAAGACTGGGAATGCCTGGGATCAGAGGAGGAGCGGGCAGCACCTGGAGCAGCAGCAATTCCCTTTGGAACAGCCAGCTGGGTAAGGAGGAAACGATCACACCTTGTCTGCTCCACCTCTGCCTGCCCAGCTTTAATTAGAGCCCAGTGTGAGAAATCTGGGATGGATTTCTCAGTCAGCATTCCCAGGAATTGGATCGAACACTGGCACCTACAGAGGGCCGAGCAGGAAGAGCAGGAGCCAAAATGCCCACCTTGCCCTGCTGGGATCCCCAAATCATCCCCCGGGAGCAGGGCTCCCCTCGGCCTCAGAGCTCCCCAAATCCTGCACCCTGGAATCAGGGAAAACACGGAAAACCTGCAGGAGTGGGAAAAACACCTGAGGAATTGCCTCCTTGTGGAGACACCTCAGCCCAGGCACACTCACCAGGACCAGGAATTGCCAGGATATTTGTTCCCAGCCAAAGGGGTTTTTTTAAAATGGAATTTCAAATTTGCTGAGTCAGGCAAACCCCAGAATTCCATGGAATGTCATTTTGGTGACTTCCAGCCGTAAAACCCCAGGCCACAGGTGCTCCCACCCATGTCCGTGAGCACAAGCAGGACTTCAGTTAAGCCACTGCTGTAGGCAGGCCTAAAATGATAAAATCATGGAATGGTTTGGGTTGGGAGGGACCTTAAAGCTCCTCCCATTCCATGGGCAGGGACACCTCCCACTGTCCCAGGCTGCTCCAAGCCCCAGTGTCCAACCTGGCCTTGGGCACTGCCAGGGATCCAGGGGCAGCCACAGCATTTTGGGGCATCATGAAGTCATAAAAGGTGGATAAGAAATAGAAAACTACCTGAGATCACTTTTTGACTGAAGTTCCAACCACGAACCTTAATTTCAGAGCTGACCAAAACCCCGAACTTCTTCTCTCATCAAAGTTCTGGCATTGTGAAATTTGGGATCGATCCAAGTATTAAAGCACCCAGGGAGCGGCTGGAGCTGGGCCAGGGCAGGCTCAGGCTGGAGATCGGGGAAAGTCTCTTCCCCCAGAGGGTGCTGGGCACTGCCCAGGCTCCCCAGGGAATGGGCACGGCCCCGAGGCTGCCAGAGCTCCAGGAGCGTTTGGACAGCGCTGCCAGGGATGCCCGGGGGGGATTGTTGGCGGGTCTGGGCAGGGCCAGGGCTGGGACTGGGTGATCCCTGGGGGTCCCTTCCAGCTCAGGATATTCCACGATTCTCTGAATCTCTGGAAATATTTCAGCAATTTCCCAGAAATGCCCAATCCGGAAGAAAACACGAATTAAAACTGGTTTTAATTGCTTAAATTAAACCTGGTTCCCAGAGTCCATTACGGACCTTTTAAACTTCATTTTAAACTAAATCCTATCTTGTGGAAGTTCTCTTACTTTGTGTTTTCCTGTTATTTCATGACTAATCCATGGAATTATGCACTGACTAATCCCAGCATGTCATAACATGACAGAGCACCATTTAAATCTCCTTCTCTTTTACCCAAAAAATGTTATTTTTAACAGCATTAAGGGCAGTTGCTGCCTGGCACTGATCAAAACATCTTTTTTCCCCCCTCACAGGATGGTTTGGTGCTTTGACACAGCAAAGAAAGGAAGATGAAATATTTCAGTCAGCTCTCAGCTGAAGTTACTCTAAATTACATTGAGAATCCAATGAAAAAGTCGAGTGGAAGTGATGGGATGTTTGAACCAGGTGTCACTCTGTGTGCACAACACCCCACACAACTCCCAGAGACAGCTGAAGACTCTGAAAGGTACAAAATAAAACTGAATAAAACGAATTTCTTAGAGAAAAAAACCCCACTGCAATCATGGAAAATGAGGTTATTTCCCCAACAACTCCCAGAAATAGCTGAAAACTCTGAAAAAATATGAAATAAAACAGAATAAAAATATTTTTAAATTACACTCGAATTATATAAAACGGGGTTATTTCCCCAACAATTCCCAGGAATAGCTGAAAAGTCTGAAAAATACAAAATAAAAGGGAATAAAAAATATTTTTAAATGAAAACCCCACTGCAAATATATAAAGTGGGGTTATTTCCCCAACAACTCCCAGAAACAGCTGAAAACTCTGAAAAA
>VZTI01003963.1:86410-97887 GCA_013397865.1 Struthidea cinerea | reverse complement strand
ACTACAATTATATAAAATGAGGTTATTTCCCCAACAATTCCCAGAAATAGCTGAAAACTCTGAAAGATACAAAATAAAACAGAAGAAAAATATTTTTAAATTCAAAAAAACCACTAGAATTACATAAAATGGGGTTATTTCCCCAACAATTCCCAGAAACAGCTGAAAACTCTGAAAAAATAGAAAACAAAACAGAATAAAAATATTTTAAAATTAAAACCCCACTACAATGAAAAACATAATTACACAAATAAAATGAGGTTATTTCCCCAACAATCCCTAGAAATCGACGAAAACGCCGAAAGACACAAAATAAAAAGGAATCAAAATAATTTTTAAATGAAAAAACCCCACTGCAGATATGGAAGATGAGGTTTCCCCAACAGAAGGTGCAGCAGGAGGAAAAAGCCGCCATCCGTTTGATTCTGCGGCGGTTTCTGATCCCAAATCCGGCCCCGTCTGGCTGGGAAAAGCCTCTCCCTTTGACGCTGGAGCGGCCACTGCTGGGAGAGCAGCAATAAAAAAGGAATTGCCTCGGGAATGGTGTCCCTCAAAGGGGAGGGAGCGGTAAAAAATATCCCCAATTCCAAGTTCTCCTCCTTTCTGCAGCGCTTCGGTGTCACTGCTCGCGAAGCACCACTCCTTATCGCCGAGGTTTCCCCAACAACCTTCAGGTGACCCGGGATACTCTGGGATCATTTAGAATTCCATGAGAACCAGATTCCATGTGCAGTCCCTCCGGGACTCTTCATTTGTAGGGAAAGGTTTTCGTGGGAATATCCTGAGCTGGAAAGGACCCACAGGGATCTCCCAGTCCCAAACATCCCGCCCTGGCAGCGCTGTCCAAACGCTCCTGGAGCTCTTCTAATTTTAATTAGGCTTTAAAAAATTAAATGATAAAATAAAGGTGCAGCTTTCCAGGCACTCAAACGTCCTTTGGAATGTGGGGCCACCATCGCATTCCCGGGACCCACCAGGCCCGACCAGGATTTTCCAGGCTGATGTCCTCAGCAATTAAAAGAGAAGAAAAGAGGTAAAATTCGAAAGAAATAAATCTGGGGCAGTGGAAGGTGACCCTGCCATGGCNAGAGAAGAGAAGAGAAGAGAAGAGAAGAGAAGAGAAGAGAAGAGAAGAGAAGAGAAGAGAAGAGAAGAGAAGAGAAGAGAAGAGAAGAGAAGAGAAGAGAAGAGAAGAGAAGAGAAGAGAAGAGAAGAGAAGAGAAGAGAAGAGAAGAGAAGAGAAGAGAAGAGAAGAGAAGAGAAGAGAAGAGAAGAGAAGAGAAGAGAAGAGAAGAGAAGAGAAGAGAAGAGAAGAGAAGAGAAGAGAAGAGAAGAGAAGAGAAGAGAAGAGAAGAGAAGAGAAGAGAAGAGAAGAGAAGAGAAGAGAAGAGAAGAGAAGAGAAGAGAAGAGAAGAGAAGAGAAGAGAAGAGAAGAGAAGAGAAGAGAAGAGAAGAGAAGAGAAGAGAAGAGAAGAGAAGAGAAGAGAAGAGAAGAGAAGAGAAGAGAAGAGAAGAGAAGAGAAGAGAAGAGAAGAGAAGAGAAGAGAAGAGAAGAGAAGAGAAGAGAAGAGAAGAGAAGAGAAGAGAAGAGAAGAGAAGAGAAGAGAAGAGAAGAGAAGAGAAGAGAAGAGAAGAGAAGAGAAGAGAAGAGAAGAGAAGAGAAGAGAAGAGAAGAGAAGAGAAGAGAAGAGAAGAGAAGAGAAGAGAAGAGGACAGCTCCATCCCCAGGAGCAGCTCCGTGCTCCACATTGGATTTGGAGAAGCTGCTCCAGGCAGGTTCCAGAGCGGGCTGGGATCAGGGACAGCGCCAGCAGAGCCCCACAGCTTCTCAGGAGGGAAGCAAGCGTTGGGAGCTGCAGGGTGCCTGATTTGTGTCTTACTATTGCCCTGATTTCACAGGAGAACATTCCAATGAAAACGGTGGTCACTGGGAACTGAGAGGCACCCGATCGGCTCCATAATCTCTGCAGGGAATATCCCAGAATCCCAGAGTTACTGAGGTGGGAGGAGCCCTCCAGGACCATCCAGTGCCACCCCAGCAGCACCAGCATCACCCCAAACCCTGTCCCCAAGGGCCACATCCAGACTCCTCCTGAACACTCCCAGAGACAGTGACTCCACCACTCCCTGGGCAGCTCATTCCAAGGCCTCACCACTCTTCCAGGGAAAAAATATTTTCCAGTCTCAGTCTGAACCTCTTTTGGTGCAACTTGAGCACTCAAGAACTTGAGTTCCTTGTTGGTGGATTTTGGGGATACACAGCCTTGGGAAGGACTCCAACTGGCAGCTCTGGCTTGGAAAGTTTTGTTCAGCCAAAAAATGTCTTGGGAATGTCCTCAATCCCTTCCTTTTCCCGATCTTTTCTCTTCCTTGGGGGAATGTTGCGCTCTGGAGGTTTCTCCAGCAGACTGAGGGCACTGCACCATCACAGAATTCCACCTGGAGACTGCTCAGTGTGGCCACTGCCCTGATCCCAGGAAGTTTGAGCATGCAGGGATTTGCTCCCTGAATCCAGAGTGCACCAAAATCCCCTTCGTTGGCATTGTAAGCGTCAAGAACTTCAGGATCTTCTGCCACTCTGGGAATCCTCTCCTGCCCAGAGCTGCAGGAGGAGCCAGGCTCCAGCACCCAGGGATGTGTTGCTTGGGAAGTGATCCAGGGCAGGGATTGGAATGGCAAAAGTCAGCCTGGCTCATGGGATCCGGGCTTTGATCCCTGAAACTCATCCCTGCCCCTTGGTGGGATCAGCTCTGTTGGCCGAGTTGTTGCCAAGGGAGGAAGACTTTGGGATATAAATCAGGGCTGCTGGAGTCAGGAATTGCTCTTCGGATGTGGCCACGTTATCTCTGCCCAAAGAGTCTCCCAGGATCTGTCCAGCACTGCCAGGACCTCCAGCAGAAGTGTTATCATGGAATCACAGAATGGTTGGGATGGGGAGGGATTTTAGGATCATCCCATTCCCACCCCTGCCATGGGCAGGGACACCTCCCACTGTCCCAGGCTGCTCCAAGCCCCAATGTCCAACCTGGCCTTGGGCACTGCCAGGGATCCAGGGGCAGCCACAGCTGCTCTGGGCACCCTGTGCCAGGGCCTGCCCACCCTCCCAGGGAACAATTCCTGCCCAAAATCCCATCCAAATCTCCTCCCTGCCAGTCTGAATCCCTTCCCCTCGTCCTGGCACTCTGTGCTGTTATAAAAGGTCCCTCTCCACCTTTCAGGCTCCTGTCAGGTTCTGGAAAGCTGCAATTTTAAGACAAACCCCACAGATATTTTGGCCTGGAAGCCCAGGCTTAAAAATCATCGGGATTGTTTAAAATATGAGGGGTTTTAATTGGCCTTTGAGATTTTATGATTCACTTCTCTCCAGCTTGGGTGCTGGCAGGATTTCCCTGCAACATCCCATTGAAGAGCCCTTGGGAAAACACAAACTCCAGCAAAGGAGATGCTGGATAAAGGGGCACCACTGCCCTGACAGGTGCCACTCCTGAAGTATCCCAGGCTGCTTTCCTAAAGGATGTTTCACTGCGAGGGGATGGATGCTGGGAACCTGGGAGGGCTTGGATCCCTGTTGGGGCCGGGTTGTGCTTGGGCTGCCAAGCCAGGCGTGTGTGGAGGGTGCTGCTGGCACGGAGGGAATCTGGCTGAGGAAGATCCTGAGGGGAGTTCTGTGGGGTGGTGAGATCCCACTGCATCTGTAAGAGGCCCCTGGCTGAGCTCTGTAGGAACAGAGGAGTTGTGGGAATTCAGGGAAGCTGTGGCTGCCCCTGGATCCCTGGCAGTGCCCAAGGCCAGGTTGGACACTGGGGCTTGGAGCAGCCTGGGATGGTGGAAGGTGTCAGGGATGGGGTGGGGGGATTTAAATTCCCTCCCAGCCCACACCATTCCATAATTCCAGGTATCCTGGCAGTGCAATGGAATGGAATCCCTCAGCCACCTCAGCAGGGTTTCAGAGCTGGGAATTCTGCTGGGGAAGACTCACAGGGAGCTTCTCTGCAGGGTCTGGCGGAGGCACGTCCAACATTCCCTGGGGAATGTCCAACACCTGCAGGGCTCTCCAGAGCTGCTGCCTGAGGGGACGAGCTGAGCTCAGCTCAGTTTTGTGCTGAGGGCTGATGGGAAGGTCACAGGTGGGGAGGACTGGATTTTCCACTGGATTTTCCCTCCCCCGTTCCCCTTGGGAGCAGCAGAGGAGGCTGGGGGCACCCTCGGTGTCCTGGCAGCCTGGCTGCCCCCTGGTTTTGGGTGACAATGTCAGAGTTTGTTCCACCTGTGGACACGGGGACCTGGCAGAGTCAGGAGCAGGATGCTCATTATCCTAACGATGCCCAGGCAGCATTCCCACTCTTCTACTCAGGGAATGTTGGGAATTAAATACTCTCACTCCTTAAATATTAAGGATGAGGGGACCTTAGGAGTGCTCCTAGCACGGGCATGAAGGATCCTCCAAGTTGCTCTCCCTGAGGGTAGGATATTCCCAGTTCTCCCAGCCACTGGAAAGAGCAGAGAGTTTGCTTTGATAATCCCTGGAATCCCCTATGAATAATTCCCTGCCCTCCATGGAGAAAAAACAATTCCAGGGGAGCTGCACCCAGCCCAGACGGGAAGAGAAACGAAACCAAAAGTGACCTGCTGCACCTGGTGCTGCTCGGATCCCCACCAGCTGCACTGGGAGAGTTTGGGATTGCTGCCAGGGGAAGCAGGACGATCATCAGGAAGGCAAAGCTGCAGAATCTTGGGCTGGAAAAGGAGTTTTCCAAGAAACTCCGGAGCCCAAGGCTTTGTTTGTTATGCAGGACACGGGCAGAGCTGGAGGTGGGAGTTGGGTGTGCTGGGTCACGCTCGGCTCCTCATCCCTGGGAGTGCCCAAGGCCAGCTTGGACAGGGCTTGGAGCACCTGGGGTAGTGGAAGGTGTCTGGGGTTGGAACAAGATGAGTTTAAGGTCCCTTCCAGCCCAAACCACTCCATGATTCCGTGACTTTCCCTTATTTCTGTGTCCAATTAACCCGCCTTCATCTCAGCCCACAAAAAAGCCCATCCCTTTTTTCTGGTTCTCTCCCCGTCCCCTGGCACTGAGGGAGTGCCCACGTGTCCAGGTGGGCGTTGGCTGCCAGGTTAGACCACGAGGTCCTTTTTGGCACCCAGCGTGGTGCTCCAAGGGTTGAGATCCCAGAACCCCAGAATTCCAGAATTACCAGGCTTGGAAGGCCCCTCTGGAGACCACCCAGTCCAACCCCTGCAGGTGACACAGGAACGTGTCCAGGGGGGTTTGGGATGTCTCCAGAGAGGGAGACTCCAGGCCCTCCCTGGGCAGCTGTTCCAGAGCTCCATGGAAAGAGGTTCTTCCTCCCGTTGGGGAGGAATTTGTTGTGTTTTAGTTCATGGCTGCTGCTCCTCGTCCTGTCACTGGCACCACTGGAAATACAACAAAACTCTGACTAGAATGGGTTAAATCAGATTTGTTAAGAGCACTTTCTGCATCAGTTTCATCTGCATTCCAGTCACAACACTGACTTGTTTGCTCTCAGAGCTGTGGTGTTCCCAGACCTGCTCCAGGTGACGCCTCCCTGGCTGAGGTTGGTCCCTGTCTGTCCCCTCTGAGGGCTGGGTGATGGTTCTCACTTCTCTGGTTTGTGATGTGAGAAAATCCCTGGTGCTGGGACTAATCCAGAGCTCTGCCCTGAGCTCTGTGTGCTGGGAGCCAGCACCTGGAATTATAGAACCATGGAATTCCAGACTGGTTTGGGTTGGAGGGACCTCAAAGCCCATCCAGTGCCACCCCTGCCATGGCAGGGACACCTCCCACTGTCCCAGGCTGCTCCAAGCCCCAGTGTCCAACCTGGCCTTGGACACTGCCAGGGATCCAGGGGCAGCCACAGCTGCTCTGGGCCCCCTGTGCCAGGGCCTGCCCACCCTCCCAGGGAACAATTCCTGCCCAAGATCCCATCCAGCCCTGCCCTCTGGCAGTGGGAAGCCATTCCCTGTGTCCTGGCCCTCCATCCCTTGTCCCCAGTCCCTCTCCAGCTCTCCTGGAGCCCTTTAGGTGCTGATTTCTCTGTGCTGGGAGGGTGAATCACTGCTGAGAAATCCAACATTTCTCCCCGTGTAGGATTTTCTGTTCCTCAGCCTCCACTGACTCTGAGTAATCCGAGTGACTGGGAGAGGGTTGTAAATCCCAGCATCCCAATCCCCGCTGCCCGGGACATTCCTGCCGACCTCGGGGAGCTCTAAAAACAGCTGTGGTCTCAAAGCCCTCCGTAATTGCACTGTGAGGAGCACGAGCCCCCTCCCAGGGTCATTCTGGTGGGAATTGCACAGTCCCTAAACGCTGGCATTTGGGAAAGGACAATAGTGGTGTTCCTCATGTGAGAATCCACAGAAATGTTATGGGTTCTTTCAAGGGGAAGTGCGGCCAAACCACACAGACCAGCTGGAGTCCCGTGGCACAGGGGTTGACCAGAAGTATTTGCTGAGGGATTTTTGGGAGGATGAAATCGGTCCGGGGGTTCACCAAGGTGCCTCATTCCTGCAAACACGTGCAATGCTTTGTTTTCACAGAATCCCAGGATCCCCGAGGCTGGAAAAGCCCTCCCAGCCCAGCGAGGCCAAGCTGTGCCCGATGCCCACCTTGTCCCCAGCCCAGAGCACTGAGTGCCACCTCCAGCCCTTCCTTGGGCCCCTCCAGGGATGGGCACTCCAAACCTCCCTGGGCAGCCCCTGCCAAGGCCTGACCTCCCTTTCCATGGGGAAATTCCTGCTCCTGGTGTCCAAGCTGAGCCTCCCCTGGCCCAGCCTGAGGCCGTTCCCTCTCCTCCTGTCCCTGTTCCCTGGGAGCAGAGCCCGACCCCCCCCGGCTGCCCCCTCCTGTCAGGGAGTTGTGCAGAGCCACAAGGGCCCCCCTGAGCCTCCTTTGCTCCAGGCTGAGCCCCTTTCCCAGCTCCCTCAGCCGCTCCTGGGGCTCCAGCCCCTTCCCAGCTCCGCTCCCTGCCCTGGACACGCTCCAGCCCCTCCAGGGCTCTCCTGCAGGAGCCACAACTGGGCACAGCCCTCGAGGGGCCTCTCAGTGCCCAGCTCAGAGGGACAATCCCTGCCCTGCTCCTGCTGGACACACCATTCCTGACCCAGGCCAGGATGTTCTTGCCCACCTGGGCACCCCTGGGCTCATACCCAGAAATCCAGGGAGAGAACATCCCTCAAGCAGCTCCCTGGCCACTGCCAGTGACAGAAATAGTCAATGAGAAGAATTCCAAAGAGCTGCAATTGCTTCAGGAATGCACTGAAGGAGAGATGAGAGAAGTGAAGAAGAATAGGTGGAAATTAATTTAATTACAGGAGACACCTGATGCAGCTTGAAATCAAATGAAGTGCAAATACCTCCAGAGTGCAGCTTCCTGGCAGAGGAAGAGGATTGGTTTGGTTCCTGACAATGAGGCTGAAATGAAAAACTAAAATTGAACTTCTCTGTACCAAAACCAAAAGAAAAGCACTGGAGAAAAACCTACAAAGGGACAAAAGAGGATCCAGACATTTCCATCTCAGCCCCGTCTGCGCTCCCGGGCAGGGCCAGCGCTCTGTGAGATGTCACAAACAAATGGCATCTGTTTATCTGAACTCAGAGAAAGCTTTCATCTCTCCCTAGGATTGCCTAAACCACTCCAGCCTGGAGAAGCCAGCAGCCTTCCTGAAACTCCAGAAGGCTCCAACCAACCCCCACGAGGTGTTTTCAAATAAGGGACACAAAAAAAGAGCAGAAAACTCGTTAAAGTTAATTGGCCACCTGGAAAATCTTCACTCTGCCAAGAGTTGCTTTTTCACTATTTTCCAAGGAACGTTTGTTAGGAATCTTTCAGGAGAACTCTGCAGGAAGCTCTGATTTCTGGAGCTGGATGGAATCAAGCGAGTCGTTGAGTTGGAGTGAAATCAGCGGGGAAAGCAAAGTGAACCCAGGTTCTCCTACAGATCCAAGGAAAACTCAACGACATGGAAATAAAACCTCAAATCCCTGACAGGAGGGTCCAGTTGTGGCTCCTGCAGGAGAGCCCTGGAGGGGCTGGAGCGTGTCCAGGGCAGGGAGCGGAGCTGGGAAGGGGCTGGAGCCCCAGGAGCGGCTGAGGGAGCTGGGAAAGGGGCTCAGGCTGGAGCAAAGGAGGCTCAGGGGGGACCTTGTGGCTCTGCACAACTCCCTGACAGGAGGGGGCAGCCGGGGGGGGTCGGGCTCTGCTCCCAGGGAACAGGGACAGGAAGAGAGGGAACGGCCTCAGGCTGGGCCAGGGGAGGCTCAGCTTGGACACCAGGAGCAGGAATTTCCCCATGGAAAGGGAGGTCAGGCCTTGGCAGGGGCTGCCCAGGGAGGTTTGGAGTGCCCATCCCTGGAGGTGCCCAAGGAAGGCCTGGAGGTGGCACTCAGTGCTCTGGGCTGGGGACAAGGTGGGCATCGGGCACAGCTTGGCCTCGCTGGGCTGGGAGGGCTTTTCCAGCCTCGGGGATCCTGGGATCAACCCTGAAATTGGGACAAATTAAATGCAAAATTTAAAACTACGCCAAGGCAACTGAAAAAAGACAAATAACCAACATTTACACATTTACAGCCTCTGCTGAGCTTCATGTAGTGGAGTTGAGATCTTAGATATTCTCCTTCCTACTCAATCCAAATCCAGGCCCAAATTCCAGGCTGGAGGTAAAATCCCTTTAAGCCCCAGGCTTTCTGTCCACGTTCTACTCAAGAAAACCTTTGGAGAACCCCTCGAGTAAGACACAATTCTTGCAGCTGGCACTTTCTGCACCAAAAAGTGAATTTTCAGCAGCAAGGGCAGCTCAGGGAGCCAAACCCGGGGCACAGATTCCCAAATCCACGGCTCCTCCTGGCTGAGCTCATCCCTGAGTGGAAGGAAAGTCTGTCCCACAAGGAAAAATCATGGATAAGGGAAGCTCTGCCTGGAGCAGGCAGCAACTACAACCACAAAAGCACCTCTAATACAGATTCAGCTTCAGGAAGCGTGCAGTGCATTCCCCCTCTAATTCCAATGATTTTTCCAGGAAAAAAGACACTTAAAAGAGAAAAGGAAATCAAATTGAAATTTAAAAAAACCAACCAAACAAAAACCACCATGAAAATACCCCCAACCAAACAAAACCCCACCGATCCAGACATTCATAACTCTTAAAGAAAGAAACTGTTAAATTCATTTTTTTCATTAAAAAAAAAAAGTAGATTTTCAGAAGATCTGGTTCCTTTTCCTCCCCAAAATTCCACATCCAAAGAAAAAAGAGCACAAAACCCCCTCAGGAATGATCCAGCTGCTGGATTTACATCAGAGAGCAGGAGGTCTTTATATGTAACAATAATGTCCCTGATCTTCCTCCTGCTTTGAGCAAAAGAAAGACAAAAAAGCCACACGAACACTTTGGTCCTGATGTTTTTCCCAGTTTGGAATATCCACTTGATGGCAAAACAAAGCATCTTTGATTCTCCTGCTCCTACAGAAGCTCGGGGAGTCCCTAATTCCCACCTGGAATTTTCTGGTCTCACCTAAGGAGGATTTTGTACCTGTGCTTTGAACATTATTTACCTTGAGGACCATGAGGGGGCTCTTGGCAGTGAAAGTTGGGGGTTTTTTCATACTTAAAAAAATTTTAAAAGTCAGTTTTTATTTTTAACCACACTTTTATTGCCTTTTTTCCCCGCAAAACAAAGCCCCACCAAATCCCATGCTAGATTTCTATATTTACACTGCAGACTTCTTAATCTCTTATGTAAATACCCATATTCCGGAGTAATCTCTGGAAAAAATGCTATTTATATCATCCTGCTGCTGCTGGAGAAATCTTCATTATCAATGTAATGCTCTGAGAGAAAAGCAAATCAATTTGCAGAGTTGTCAAATAGCAAGATAAGCACCCAGAAGAAAACGATTCCAATCGTTTTAAACAAAAAGAAACCTCAATTATTACAAAAATGAAGATTCTGGGATAGGCCACACACCTCTCACGGCCAGACTTTTGGATGGAGAGGAGTTACCCCA
Source organism: Struthidea cinerea (assembly GCA_013397865.1). Classification (NCBI taxonomy): domain Eukaryota; kingdom Metazoa; phylum Chordata; class Aves; order Passeriformes; family Corcoracidae; genus Struthidea; species Struthidea cinerea. The sequence goes on along the minus strand of VZTI01003963.1, from coordinate 87,867 downwards.
ATTCTTTTCCGCAGCAGCGATAAAAAACGGGTTAAAAAAAGGTTTCAAAGGGGATTTGGGATTTTCAGTTTTTCCTGGCAGCGAGTTTCTCTTCGGGGCTGACTGGGAGGATGCCCCTGCATTCTTCTGCCTTGGCCACGGGGTGTTTGATGAAAGCCCTTCTGATGACATCAATGTCCCGTCCCAAGTGATCCATCATGGGGGACACGATGGAAGGTGGGGCCTCCAAGTCTATCAAAAAATACCTGCAAGGAGAAACACAGGAAATAAAGCAAAATTCCTGGGCTGGAACAGCTGCAGTCCAAGGAACTCTTCCGGAGGTTTCTGAAGTGAGAATCCCTGAGGTTTTTCTGCTCCTGGGGGATTTTTTTAAAATGGGAGTTGCTAAGTTTGTTCTTGCATTTCGGTACCTGGATTGTTTGAAATAAAAAGCTCCATATTGGCTTGATTTCAATTACGAACAGGTCAATTCTATTGGAATCATGGAATATCCTGAGCTGGAAGGGACCCACAGGGATCATCCAGAGCAGCTCCAAGCCCTGCACAGACACCTCAAATCCCACCCTGTCCCTGGGAATGTCGTCCCAACACTCCTGGAGCTCTGTGCAGCACTGCAGACCCAACAAGATTCAAGACTTTGCTTGTTCCTCATCCATCCATCCCCACATCGTGGCTTGAACCATTTTTAAGACAACGTGGGGTGGCAGCAGCAGCTCCTTCCTCAAATTCCTGATGTGTTTTTGGGGAACAGATGCCAGTGGGAAACATTCACACACTCAGAGATTCCTTCCTGCAAAGCTCTGCCTCGGAGCTGAATGGAAATGGAAAAAAAAGAAAAAAAAAAAGGCAAAGAGAAGGATTTATCCCGAATCACACCTTGGATGTGAACATGGCTTAAATCTCCAGTCTGTTGGGGCTGGATGAGCACCCAGCAGTGCTGACCTTGGTGGGACTGAGCCATGGAATATCCTGAGTGGGAAGGACCCACAGGGATCACCCAGTCCTGCCCAGACCCCCCAACAATCCCCCCCGGGCATCCCTGGCAGCGCTGTCCAAACTCTCCTGGAGCTCTGGCAGCCTCGGGGCCGTGCCCATTCCCTGGGGAGCCTGGGCAGTGCCCAGCACCCTCTGGGGGAAGAACCTTTCCCTGCTCTCCAGCCTGAGCCTGCCCTGGCCCAGCTCCAGCCGCTCCCTGGCTGCTGTCCCTGTCACCAGGTCTCAGATCCCCAGGGAACCCCTGGGTGTCCCCAGAGCTCTCCTGGCATCCCTACGGAAACAGCCACCACCCCCCTGCAGGAAGCAGAACGTGGCTCCCCGCTGATACCTCAATAACCAAAGTTATTTCTGCAATAAATCCCTTTGCTGAAGACCTGCACCTTCTTCAGGAGCTCAGCTGGAGTTTTCCAGGAGATTTTTCCAGCTCCAGCACACCTGAGAGAGCAAAGGGTGGGATTTTG
>VZTI01003963.1:44974-86256 GCA_013397865.1 Struthidea cinerea | reverse complement strand
CATTCCAGAATCCCACAATTCTCTAAGCCCACCTCCCCATGGAGCACCACACTACCCCAAAGTGCCATCCCTTAAATATCCAAGCAGGATCCAACATCCCGATTTCATTTCAAAACTGCCCCGAACAGAGAAATTTGCAGGAAGTTTGGATTCTTCCTAAGCCAGCTACAGCAGGAGCATCCCATGTTCCCAAAGGTGATCCTGGAGGGAAGGTCCCCGAGACCAGAAGGGAACTGGGAATCTGAACAGGAAATACAGGAGGTGGGGCCCTGAACAAGTCCTGCTCGTGTCCTTCAGGCTGCACTGGGTTGATTTTTTCCATCACATCCCAAATATTGCACCCCAAGAGCCCCGTGGGGCCAGGAATGACTCAGGCAGCGCTGCTGGATTGTGGAATCCAGCCCTGGAAAACATGGGAACAACACTTTTCCTCAGCCACCACCCCGATGTCACACCAGCATCCACGCAGCAGCCACGACTCATCCCCAAATCCTTTCCAGAAAGTCCAGAATCCTTTATGGGAGGGGCAGGATGGTAAAACCCCCTCCCTGCAGCCCATCCTGAGGCAGAGCCCTCCGGGGAGAGGTGCCCAGCTGGAATGGGCTGTGCCTGGGTGCCCCTGAACCCAAGGGAGCAGTGCCAGCCCATGCCAGCCCTGCACTCCGGGCTGCTGCGCCCCAGGAATCGCTCGCCGCAGGGATTCGGAGGAGCTCTGGGGGGCTCGTTCCTCCCCGCAAATCCCCGCAGGAACAACGTCTGGCTTTTGGGAAGCTCAGCTGCCCGCTGCTCCGTGGGCTCCAGGCTGCAGAGATGCCAGCTGGTTGGGAGTTCAGGGAGAGGAACCATTTCTCAGCCTGGACAATCTGTTGGAAGCGCAGCCCCGCAGGCTCTGAAGGATGCACCCCCCTGAAACCCGGGAACGTGGGATGCTCTGGTAAAGCCATTAAACCCGCTGGTGAATTTAGCAGCTGACACTTGAACTCTTCTCCTTGGGAAGCAGCCTTCCCAATCCTCTCACCTACCGGGAAGGAGCACGGGGGGAGCAATTCCAGCTGGTGATTCCTGCCCCCTTCCCTTCGCACTGATCCCGTCGCCATCCCCGCTCTTCCCTCCAGAATTTAATCCCATTTCTGCCTCTCATCTGCTCCTTTTCATTGTGCTCCTCAAAGGGCGAGAGGGTTGGGTTTTGCTTCTTTTTTTTCCTCCCCTCCCATGGCTGCTTTGCAACTTTGTGCTTTCTCTGCCATTAGCGAAGGGTGGAAATTTCCACTGACGCACTGTTGATAAGCCAAGGAGAAGGGGGGGAAGGGAGGATGAGCTGTTCCAGCAGATCTTTCTGACTCCTCGCAGGAAAGGTATTTTATCAGAGCACACGGAACTGCAGGCACTGGGAACAATGTGGGGTGTCAAAAACAACCACCTCTCTCCAGCGTGAGCAACCGAAAAAAAAAAAGGAAAGAGAGAGAAGGGGAAAAAGAACCGGCATAAAAAACAAAATTTGGATTTCTTCAGGAAAGAAAGAAGGGCTGGGAAAACAATGAGCAACACAATGGACAATGAAATCCCTGAGGAGCTCTGAACCCCTTCCCCTCAAATCTCCACGTTTCAATCAGCTGCCAGGAGGCCACGGGGGTTTTTAAACCCTCAAACCTTCATTGCAGGCAGTGATCTATGACCCCACAACGCTGCTGTTTGTGGAGTAAACAACCCCAAATCCCAGCGGGACAAAGGCAGGGAAAAATACAGGAATGCAGCAGGGAAACCACCTCGTTCTTGCAAAGAGAAATGCAAAAAAGCATTTGTGCTCTCCAGGAGTCACCAGGGGAGAAATGCAGGAAAATTCCACTGATTCACGATGAGCCCACGGTTATTTTTGCCCTCCTGCTTGACTGCAAACACAAGGATGATTTAAATGCAGGGGAGCAGACTGGAAGGCATTAAAACAATGCATTAACTTTAAAAAAAAAAAAATTAAAATGTAAGATGGTCTCAAATGAAAGAGGACGTGCCTTCGCATATGAGGGAAATCAAAAAAAAGAGGGGAAAAAAAAGAGCCAGGTTTCATTTCTCAATTTTACCATATTCAAGCCAGAAATTGTTTGAACCCTGAGTCCTAAGGATGCTCAAATTTGTTGCTTTCAGATGGCCAGGGGAGGACTTCAAGGAACCTGGATGAAAATTCCCTTTGAAATCCTCCTGGAATACAACTCTGAGCCAAGGGGAGCAGTGAGGATATGATGGGCTTGGAAGAGGCTGTGGGGTCCCATGGTTTTGGCCCAAAAACATCTCCCTGTGTGGAGGTGGGAGACCCAAGGGAAAGAAAACGTCCTGAGGAACAGGCAGAGGTGAAAGGAGCAGAAATCACCTGGAGGAAACCACAGCAGGTGCTGGAGCAGCTCCACGTTGTCCTCAGGAAGGTAATTCCATAAAAAGAATTTTTGTTTTGCTGCCTGAATGTTCATTTTCTCTTTAGGACCACGGGAATGGGGGAATTTGCTTTGCTTTTCAACCCAACCTTCCTCAGCAGGGCAAGTTCATGCTCAGGTTTGTCAGAAGGACCAGGACAAGTGTTGCTTTTAGCTTTTAAAAATATGGCAATGGAAGTTCTTCAAGAATCTGGGCAGGACCAGATGAAACCCAAAAGCCGGATTTTAGTGACCAAACTGTGCCACAGCAATGATGGGAATGATCCACAGAGGGCTTGGGAGCAGATTACACCCACAGCACCAGGAATGGCATTTCCCAAATTCTATCCACAGGCACCTGTTGTTCAGCTAATTAAATCATGGCAAGAGCTTTTCATGGAATCACTGAGGCTGGAAAATACCTTCAAGGCCATTGAGTCCAGTGCCCGGTGCCCACCTTGTCCCCAGCCCAGAGCACTGAGTGCCACCTCCAGGCCTTCCTTGGACACCTCCAGGGATGGGCACTCCAAACCTCCCTGGGCAGCCCCTGCCAAGGCCTGACCTCCCTTTCCATGGGGAAATTCCTGCTCCTGGTGTCCAAGCTGAGCCTCCCCTGGCCCAGCCTGAGGCCGTTCCCTCTCCTCCTGTCCCTGTTCCCTGGGAGCAGAGCCCGACCCCCCCCCGGCTGCCCCCTCCTGTCAGGGAGTTGTGCAGAGCCACAAGGTCCCCCCTGAGCCTCCTTTGCTCCAGGCTGAGCCCCTTTCCCAGCTCCCTCAGCCGCTCCTGGGGCTCCAGCCCCTTCCCAGCTCCGCTCCCTGCCCTGGACACGCTCCAGCCCCTCCAGGGCTCTCCTGCAGGAGCCACAACTGGGCACAGCCCTCGAGGGGCCCCTCAGTGCCCAGCACAGAGGGACAATCCCTGCCCTGCTCCTGCTGGACACACCATTCCTGACCCAGGCCAGCTGCCAGTGGCCTCTTGCCCACCTGGGCACCCCTGGGCTCGTGTCCAGCCGCTGGCACCAGCACCCCCAGGGCTTTTCCCACTGGGCCCCTTCCCAGCCACTCTGTCCCCAGTCTGTAGCACTGCATGGTGCTAAAAACCAATTAAATTTAAAAAATTGAATTAAATTTAAAATGATTAAGAAAAAAAAGGTTAAAATTAAAATCAACCCCCCTCCCCCAACTGGTGGCTGGTTCCCACCCCACCAAGCCCAGTGGCCACCAAACTCAGTCGAGGAGCCTGTACCAGGATTTGGTGGATTCTGGTGCCTCCACATCACCAGCTGTGCTCAGGGCCTCTAGAAAGCACCAAAATTCCCAAGTGCTCTTCCACAGGTAAGGTGGAAAGGAAAAAACATCCAAACATTTCCGGGCTTTGATCCTTGAGGCACATCCACACTTTCATGGGGAAAAGAATTTGAAGGAAAACTAATGGCTCAACTCATCAATGAAGAAAGCCCCATCTAGTGGAAGAAGACAATCAATTGAGCAGAAAACACTTCAGATGTGCATAAATCCACAAATATTCCAGCTGCTTTTGTTCCCATCCAAGTGCACTGCAGAGCCAGGACACCTTTTTGCCCAAACGGCTCAAGATGTTCTAAAATCCAAGCAGCAACAAGAACCTGGGTTGGGCATCCAGTTTAAATTTATTTGGGGGGGATTAAGAAAGGGAAAATTGCAGCTCCTTTCATCTGTTTTTGTTTTCCCCTCTTTGGTGCTCAAGAGCCATGGAAAGCATCAAGAGGCTTGACCTGAGCGAGGCCAAACACGTCTGGAGAAGAAAGTCCTTTAACTCTGCACAATTTGTGTTCAATAAAGGGTGGGGAGAGGGTTGTTCAAACCCGTGAACGCTCCAGAGAACAGTTCTGACAGGTAACCATTACTGCAGTCGCAGAAATCAAGGCAATGGAATTGTTCCCAGGCGGTGGGGATGGACAGAGGGCACTTCAACCTCTCCTGGCCACGTGGAAAATTCCATCCTGCCACGAGCAGAAGGTTTGGAAAGGAACTGTGCAAGTTCCTAAGCTCAGCTGCTTTGTGGGAAGAGGCAAAGCCTGGACTTGTAACAAAATTTACATGGAAATGTTTCCACAAGAGTCAAATGCCTTAAATGGAGTGTCCAGAGAGGCTGTGGATTCCTCACCCCTGGAAATGTCCAGGTTGGATGGGGATTGGAGAAACCTGGGATGGTGGAAGGCGTCCCTGAAGGGCTGGAATTAAATGGTCTTCCAGCCCAACCCATTCCATGTTTCCATGCTCAATTACGGAATTATTCCTCTCAATAACCATCCATTCCTGCTGTTTTAGGGCCTGGAAACAAGAGCCTTTCCCAGGCAGGTGCTTTGGCAAAGCCACCTGGAATTTCTGCCTCCTGACCCCCTCGGATGCTGTTGTGCATCCCTTGTTCCTCAGGAACCCTGGAATTCACCTCCTACAGAAAATCCCCTGGGCACGTGTGAGGATAAACTTCCAAATGGAATTCCTGGCTGGTAATTCCTGATAAACTCCCCAAGATGGAATTCCTGGATGGTAATTCCTGATGAACTCCCCAAAATGCAATTCCTGGCTGTTAATTCCTGATAAACTCCCCAAAATGCAATTCCTGGCTGATAATTCCTCATAAACTCCCCAAAATGGAATCCCTGGATGGTAATCCCCAATAAACTCCCAAAATGCAGTTCAGCAAGAACAAAAGCAAGCCCTGAGTTTGCTATTTCAGAGAACACGGGGGCTGAGGAGACAACTGGGAGTGAAGAGCAAAACAAGAAGATGAAGAGGCAAAGCAAGCAAATAACAAAAGAAAATTGCCATCTTTTCAAAATCAAATTTGAAAGGGGGAAAAAAAAATCCACAACAAGGCAATGACAAACTGGCAAATAGGACATGGAAATTGTTATGAATAATCAGAGTTTTGCTGGAGAACTCATAAATCATGGAATGGTTTGGGTTGGAAAGGAACTTGAAGCTCATCCCATTCCACCCCCTGCCATGGGCAGGGACACCTTCCACTGTCCCAGGCTGCTCCAAGCCCTGTCCAACCTGGCCTTGGGCACTGCCATCGAAATAAATGTGCAAATCAGTAAAATAAAAGTGAATGAAATGATAAAAACGTGGGGAGGAAGGTGTAAACCATTCCTGTATTACAGGTAGATTTAACAGAGAGAATCCCACCCACCCCAAGACCAAGGAGAAGGAAAGGCCCTGGTGCTCCATCAGTTCCCAATCCCTGAGCAGGCTGAGCTCCATCACCTTTGCTCCAGAGACCAAAAATAAGAATGGAAACAACATTGAAGGGGGGGCTAAAAACCACTAAAAACTCTCAAATTCCAACCCTCAGCATTCCAAGTTCCACCTGGGTGCTTCCCTCTCCTCCAAGCCCCCGTCCCAGCTCCTGATCTGCAAATCCTCGGAGCCATTACCTTCCCAAAGGAATGTGTGAATCCGATTTCATTTTCTTTTCCAGCTCTGTGTTGGAGCTGCCTTTGGATCATCTCCCGTGCAGCGCAAATCTCCCCCAGAGCATCCCCTCAGCACTGCCCCAAGCCAGGGAGAGGCACAAGGATGGGACTGAGGCAGGGCCAGAGCGAGCAGGGAGCCACAGGGTGCAACCCCCAGCGTGCTGCTATCACTTTACAACCGCTTGGAATCTGCTCCAGGCTCAGCCCTGACCAAATCTGCTCTGCTGTCCTCAGCCAGCCCCAGCCTGGAGAGGGATTGGAAAGGATTCGGTGGTTCTGGAGCAGCCCAAACAGCAAATGAAGCCAGAGTTGAACATTCCTTCCATTCAAAGGCTGGCACACACCTTATTTAAATCAGCTGGGTTTTGTTTGTGCCAGGCAGAAACACCCCTGGGACCCAAACAACGCAAAGCACCGTAAAAGCAATTTAAATGCAGCTCATTAATAACAAGTAGTGGCGAGTAAAACAAAATAATTGGCACAAATCTGTCGCCCAGCAGGAGAGGAAGGTTGAGAATCTTTATTTAAATACATTCGTCCCCTGGTTTTTCACAGCCAGGGCCATGGGCAAGTCAGGCTCAAAGTCTCACCTAAGTTTCCATATCTGGAGCCTGGTCCTTGTCACATTTTATTCACCCACAAGGTGAACTGTTGCAATTTTGCTGCGCAGATCCTGCTCTTAAAAACCAAAAGATTCAGGTTCTACTATGAGTAAAATCAATGTCAATGAGTGGCTAATTCAGTTTAAAGATCAGTAAATCAGGAATTGAAAAGTTTGATTCTATAGCTGCATCCACACAATTCCCAGAACTCTGTTTTCATAATGACCTAAAGGCAAAACCTGTCAGTATGAGGTCTCTAAAAAACTAAAACAAAAGGAGGAGGATGCCCGAAGAGATGCTTTTAAGAGAAAAACCTAAATTTTAACACCCCCCCAGTGACCAGCATTTCCTGAGAAGGAATAATCCCATTGTTTGTAGGATCTGAGGTCTTCAGGAGAGTAAAGCTGCTCCTGCCAGTGACAGCTGAGGGCTGCAATCCCCCATGGCAGGCTTGGAAAAATCTGTTTTACACATCAATTGCCAGAAAATTCCCTTTCTCTGTGCAGTCTCTTGGATATTGTTAGGTTTGTAAGGTGCCTGTAATGCACTTTATCCTCTGTATCCACTGTATCCCAGAAGATGCTGCAGCACTGCAGAACTCAGGGAAAAAAGCCCTTTTTTAAGGACAAGCCATCCCTCCTGCTGGTTTCTGAATTTGTGTTTTGCAGTTTGGCTCTTTCCTTATCTCTAAAATCACCACCAAAACCTGCACAAGCTTTGCCCTGAAAATCATGGAATGGTTTGGGTTGGGAGGGAAGTTAATGATCATTCCACGGGCAGGGAACTTTCCACCAGCACGGGTTAGTCCCAGCCCCATCCCATTAATTTTTATATAATTGTATTAGGTTAATTTTCATATAATTCACCAGCCAGGAGGTCCAAGGAGATAATGGATTGAGTGTCCATCCCAAATCTCCAACTACCTACATGCTATAGGAAAGTAAACTAATTAAAGCTCCAAGAGTCAGAAAAATTTAAAAAAAAAATTTAAGATATTAAAGGCAAAAATTAAAAGCTTTGGAAGATGCAAGACTCTCCCCCTAACACACATTTGAATTCTCACAGAAGCCTCTTAAATTAATTCAGAACAAGCCCCGACTAAGGAAAAGTGAAATATTCTGGATTATCCAATGTCCCACTCCCCACCAACCTGCTCAGAAAGAGGACACAGGAGAATTAGAAACTGGCTGGGAGGGAGGAAAGATTCCAGGATTTCATGGTAAGTCCAGGAACTTAGGGAAGTATCTGGAAAAGCTGTTTATTTTCTCTTTAACTTTGTCCTGTTGAAAAAGAAACTTAGATTATTTTTTACAGCTGCTATCAAGTAGAACTGGCTGGTTTGATAAGGTGCACCAAGAACTGACTTTTCACTTCCTATTGATGGATGATGTCTGATATCCTGAATGTTTTATTCTCCACCATAAAACACTGGGTGGTCCACCAGGAATCCACCCCGCCTGCCCATGGCGCTGCAAATCCCCCAGGAAAATCTCCAGGAATACAATCCTCTGGAATTCCCAGGTACTGACACTGCCAGCTGCTTCCCCCTGTAGGATCCCGTGGCTCTGGAATCGGAGATCCCAAATAAAGGCACACAAACCATTTCCTGTAGTACCTCTCTGAATCCCTTCTCCCTTTGAACCAACCAGGGAATCTGGGAAAAAAATTTAAGACATCCAAGGACAGGGATCCACGTGCACGGCAGGCAGAGGGACTGGGGAATATCTGAGGACACCTGAGCTGGGAGGGGGAGGAGGAGCAGAGGAGGAGGCTTTGATCTGATGGTTTCCTGCTTGAAGGGTGCAATTATTGGTTACTGAAACCTTGTTCCACTCAGCACACAAAATACACCTGCTCTGAGGGCCCTGCACACAGGAGGGGTTCGCTCACAGATTCCTGGGAGGATTTGGGGGATTGGTGGAGGAGAGCTGGAGCTGCCCCAGCCCAGAGCCCCCTCCGAGCCCTGGGCTGAGCCCCAGCGTGGGCAGCAGGAAGGGGATTGGGATTGTGCCCCTGTGCCCCTGTGCTCAGGTGAGACCCCACCTGCAGAGCTGCCCCAGCCCTGGGGCCCAGCACAGGGAGGACGTGGAGCTGCTGGAGAGAGGCCAGAGGAGGCACCAGGATGAGCAGAGGGATGGAGCAGCTCTGCTGGGAGGAAAGGCTGCGAGAGCTGGGATTGTTCAGCCTGGAGAGGAGAAGCTCTGGGGTGACCTCAGTGTGGCCTCGCAGGGCCTGAAGGAGCTGCAGGAACCATGGAGAGAGACAATTGCCAAGGGCTGGAGGGCCAGGACACAGGGAATGGCTTCCCAGTGCCAGAGGGCAGGGCTGGATGGGATCTTGGGCAGGAATTGTTCCCTGGGAGGGTGGGCAGGCCCTGGCACAGGGTGCCCAGAGCAGCTGTGGCTGCCCCTGGATCCCTGGCAGTGCCCAAGGCCAGGTTGGACATTGGGGCTTGGAGCAGCCTGGGACAGTGGGAGGTGTCCCTGCCATGGCAGGGGTGGCACTGGGTGATTTTAAGGTCCCTCTAAACCCAACCCATGCCATGACTCCACTTCAGGCACTGCCATTGTGCCCGTGCCTGTTTCGCTCTCCTGCTCCGTGGGTTTTTTTTCAAAACACGCCTTGACCCTGCCGGTTTTGCAATGTGGGATGAAATCCTGTTGCATGCCCCTGGGAGCTGAGAAATTCTTGTCTCAAGACAGAATTAGTGATTACCTCATCCTGCTGTCGGAGCAGAAGCATTTTATAAACATTAAAGCCTTGTCCAAGGGCAGAACAAGGAGCTGGTGTTGCTCTCCTTGTACCAGCGGGGAGCTAAGGCAGAGGGATGAAGTTCCACTGATTTTGGGTGCTGAAGTGGAGAGGTTGCATGACAGATTTTTGGCTTGGGTGGCAGCACTGCTGCAGGCCAGACTGGGAGTTCTTCAACAGGCAAAGAGAAGACAGGAAACAGGATCTCCAGAGCTATGGAGCATGGATGAAGAGAAGCCATTTCTCCAGGGGATCTGTGCCTGGGCCTCATCACCTCCACAATTTCCTCCCCAGTATCCCATCTAACCCTGCCCTCTGGCAATGGGAACTCATTCCCCCTGCCTGTCACTGCACATTCTTAGAGAAAGTCCCCCTTTCTTCCTTTTTAGAGGGTTCCCTAAGGTTTTGAAAGGGCTCTGAGGTCTCCCTGAAGTTTCTCTTCCCAGGCTGATGGAACAGGAGCATGGTGGAGATTCCCCCCCCCATCCTTTCTCCCCTGGCAGCTCTCACCATTCCCACCTTGCAGGAGCACCACAAGGACCTCACAAGAGGGAGTGAAACCAGGAGTCACCCCCAGGAAGACGATCCAAGAAGGACTCTGCAGCTCAGCTTCCCCAGAGCCCCTCAAGGAAGAGCAGTGCTGGCCAAGCTCCGGCTCCACTCGGAGGCATCGCCGCAGGATCGGGAGAGCTCGTTAATTGTTATTTGGGTAAGCCAGCCCCAGCAGTGGGGGTTGCTTAGCAACATCTCCCAGGCCTTGGGAGAGGCAGCAGCCATTTCAGAGGTGGCCTCCAGGAGCAAAACCACCCTGGGCAGGGGATGGAACCCACAGCACATCCCTCTGCACTGTGGTAATTCCCATTTATTGTGTTTCCATGAAACACGGGATTACCTGAAACATCCTCAGCTGAGGGGCTGGGAGAGCTGGGGGTGCTCGCCTGGAGAAGGGAAGGCTCCAGGGAGAGCTCAGAGCCCCTTGCAGGGCCTAAAGGGGCTCCAGGAGAGCTGGAGAGGGACTGGGGACAAGGCCTGGAAGGACAGGACACAGGGAATGGGTTCACACTGAAATAGAGGAAATTTAGGTGAGATATGGGGAAGAAATTCCTCCCTGTGAGGGTGGGCAGGCCCTGGCACAGGGTGCCCAGAGCAGCTGTGGCTGCCCCTGGATCCCTGGCAGTGCCCAAGGCCAGGCTGGAACAAGATGAGCCTTAAAATCCCTCCCAACCCAAACCATTCCATGATTCTGGATCTCATCAAACCCAAAAACTGTATCAGAAACACAACCAAGTCTTACAGGGCACCTCCAGCTGATAATTAACACCGGAGCAAAAGAACCCATCCTGCTGAACAGCACAGCAAATTAAAGTTCAGCTCTTATCGGTAAACAGCCTAAAAACAGTTTTTTTAAAAAAATACTAATATTGTTTATGTTGGGGAAAGTCCTGCAGGCCTGGGGCTACAACAACACGACTGAAAACCAACACAAACCTGAGAGCACTCAGAATAAAACACACAAAACACTCCAAAGCAGGACACACACACCCCCCAACGACCCCACACCACCTTGCTGAGACCTCCCAGGTCCCACCTGCACCCCCAAAAAGCGCAGGGAAGACCCAAATGGTTGTTCCTGATGCCCATTTTCCGGGAGCAGCACTGAAAGGATTGAAGGAAAAGGCATCACCACGTACCCGCCTCTCTTGTGGCGCTCCTTGTGCTTGGAGATTTTGTAAGGCAGAGCCCTTTCCCCCAGGTTCTCCAGGTTCCTCACGATGGCTCCTCTCTCCATCAGAGCCTCGACGGTGCGCTTGAGCGCGGCAGCTGTCTCAGGCTTGAAAAGAAAGAAAGGAAAGTGAGAAATTGGTAGAAATCTGGTTGTTTTACGGGGTAGAAGGGACACCCGCACAGCTCAGCACTTGGAGGGGTGGTGCTGCAACCCAGGAAGACGAAGTGGAAGCATTAAGGGAGAGAATTTTTAGGAGCAGGCAATTGCTCAGCAAAATTTCCTGCCATTTCCAAGTCGGGCCCCAGCAAAAAGGAAATGGTTCCTGGATTGAACTCACCTGGAATCACTTCGTCTGAGCCTTGCACAAGTAAATATTCCTAGCAAAGGAAAATGATGGATTGGCAACAGTTTTGGGGTCCTTGGACCGTTGTTGTTCATTAATATTTAAAGTGAACAGTGTGGGGAAAACACAAATCCTTGATATGGAGACAACAATTAGCACACGTCCATTTATCTTGTTATTTACACTGCACGTGTGGAACACTTAGAGAATCATGGGATATCCTGAGCTGGAAGGGACCCACAGGGATCACTGATCCAGCTCCTGGCCCTGCCCAGACCCCCCAACAATCCCCCCCGGGCATCCCTGGCAGCGCTGTCCAAACGCTCCTGGAGCTCTGGCAGCCTCGGGGCCGTGCCCATTCCCTGGGGAGCCTGGGCAGTGCCCAGCACCCTCTGGGGGAAGAACCTTTCCCTGCTCTCCAGCCTGAGCCTGCCCTGGCCCAGCTCCAGCCGCTCCCTGGCTGCTGTCCCTGTCACCAGGTCTCAGATCCCCAGGGAACCCCTGGGTGTCCCCAGAGCTCTCCTGGCATCCCTACGGAAACAGCCACCACCCCCCTGCAGGAAGCAGAACGTGGCTCCCCGCTGATACCTCAATAACCAAAGTTATTTCTGCAATAAATCCCTTTGCTGAAGACCTGCACCTTCTTCAGGAGCTCAGCTGGAAGCTCAGCACAGACAGCCCAACAATCCCATTCTGGCCCTGGCAGCGCTGTCCAAAAGCTCCTGGAGCTCTGGCAGCCTCCGGGCCGTGCCCATTCCACAACCCCATTCCAGGGAGTTGTGAAGAGCAGTGAGGTCCCCCCCTGACAAACCCTTCTTAACCTCCATGCAGAGTTAAATTAAATTAAATTAAATATTGTCGGGTAAACTCCCTGCCCTCCGTGCCTCTCCCCCCAGATGACACAGAAGCTTTTTGTCTCTTTTCCACTCAGCACATTCCCCGAGTGGCTGCAAGGCCAACGTGAGGTGCAGTTTCTAAACACAACGAAGCCAAAGATTGGAGCCCCGTGTATTTTAAAAACAAAACCAGAGAGAAAGAACAAGAAAAGAAAGCCACAGATTTCTACATTCAGGATTGTAAAATTTGCAGCCTTCCCCACTTGTGGCCATACTCTGAAAACATCAACTAATTGTTGGGTTGGAAAGCTTGTCACTGTAACCCCTCTCATTCTCCCTCTCCCAAAAATGCCATGGTTTATCCTGGCTTGCCTAAAGCCATCACCCAAACTAAAAATAGGCTGAACTCTGCTAACCAAGAGATCCACAGACACAGGTTCCTTGGTTTGCCTCAGAGCCAGCCCACTTGGGGGCAGAGGAAATGGGCCTGCCTGGCTCCCAGCTCGGGAGCCACAGCATTTTTTCCTCAACAGCCAGCACTAATTCCAGTCCCAGAGCCCAGCACTAATTCCAGCCCCAGAGCCCAGCTCTAATTCCAGTCCCAGAGCCCAGCTCTAATTCCAGTCCTAGAGCCCAGCTCTAATTCCAGTCCCAGAGCCCAGCACTAATTCCAGTCCCAGAGCCCAGCACTAATTCCAGTCCCAGAGCCGTGGGGAGGGAAAAGGAGACAATGGGAGCAGCTGCTCCAGAGGGGAGAAGGAAGAGCTCGCAAGAGCACGAAGGGCCTGGTTTGTAATTCCAGCCCTGGGCACCCCTCCTGCCCCCACTGGCAAACCAGAGCCATTCCCAGCCGCTTTCACCCGCAGTGAACTTCGGCCTTGGGCCACATCAGTCGCTCACAAGCTGTCACCTCCTTCTAGAAAGGTCCAGAATGCTGGGATGGGTCCGGCTGGAAGGGCCCGCGGTGGTCACTGCTCCCACCTCTGGGCCACCCCAGAGCGCAGGGCACAGGAGTGTGTCCAGGCAGCTCTGGAATATCCCCAGGGAGGAGGCTCCAGCCCCTCTCTGGGCTCTGTTCCAGCTCGGGCCCTGCCCAGGGCAGCAGTTCTGCCTCCTGTGCAGGGCAATCGCTGGGCTCAGGCCCTGCCTGCTGCTCTGGTGCCATTGCTGGACCCCGGAGCAGAGCCTGGGCCCTGCCCGGAGCCCTCCCTGCAGCCAGGGACAGCCAGGCCTGAGGGCCCTGGAAGAAGGAACCAAAGGATTTTTGTCTACAGATGCAAATTCCCCACTCCTTTAGCCCCTATTCTAAATTTAAGGGCTGCCCAGAAGAAACCCATTAACTCCACAATTCCCACCAAGCCAAACGCAGCCCCAGGTGTCGGAGCGGCCACAGGTGAGGGCCACACCCTGAGCACTCTGTCCCCACCTCTGGTTGGCCCCACCTTGAACCCTGTGCCCAGTTCTGAACCCCATGGCAAGAGAGCCCTGGAGGGGCTGGAGCGTGTCCAGGGCAGGGAGCGGAGCTGGGAAGGGGCTGGAGCCCCAGGAGCGGCTGAGGGAGCTGGGAAAGGGGCTCAGCCTGGAGCAAAGGAGGCTCCGGGGGGACCTTGTGGCTCTGCACAACTCCCTGACAGGAGGGGGCAGCCAGGGGGGGTCGGGCTCTGCTCCCAGGGAACAGGGACAGGAGGAGAGGGAACGGCCTCAGGCTGGGCCAGGGGAGGCTCAGTTTGGACACCAGGAGCAGGAATTTCCCCATGGAAAGGGAGGTCAGGCCTTGGCAGGGGCTGCCCAGGGAGGTTTGGAGTGCCCATCCCTGGAGGTGTCCCAGAAATGTGGGGTTGTGGCCCCTGAGGACGTGGATTAAAGGTGAGCACACCCTGCTGCTGGTCCATGGTCGGACTGGATCGTCTCAAAGGTCTTCTCCACCCTCAGCAATTCTGTGATTTTGGCCTCTCCCTCTCTCCTCAGCAGTCTGTCAGCTCAGCACAACCCCACCCAAGAGCAGGAAACTCTTCCATGCCCAGCTGGGGGTGTCCCATCCATTCCCACCAGGATTAAAGCCCCAAATGTCCCATAAGAACCATCAAAGCGGCACCAACCACCTCGTCCCAAGGGAATGTTGTGTATCAGAGGGAATAAAAATGCTCCCATGGGTTTTATCAGTCCCACAGGACTCACCTGGCCACCAGGAAGTGCACAAAGACACGGGAACTGGAAAAAAACGGGAACACTCTGGTGGCAAAGTGCCCTCAGGCATGAGCCGTGAAGCTCAAAGAACAGCTTGGAGACAAACCAAACGTGGAAATAAAGCCTCTGGAATGCTGATGCCTCCTAAAAAACGAGGAGCCACCCACCTGGAACCAGAGCCACGTGAAAGGACTCGGCTCCACCGCTCCTTTTTCCATCTCATTTCCCCAAGAGAAGTCCCAAGGGATAGAAAATCCAGCACTGGCTACAAAAAAAGCTTTGTCAACCACCAAAAACTCCTCCAAGAAGAGTCTTTGGGGACAGAAAAGAAAGCAAACACCAAATCCTCAGTAGTTTTAGGGCTAGGACAGTTCTCAAGTTCTTCTGGCCACTTGCTAAGTCCAACAGGAAACATTTAAAGTCAGTGGGCACATCCCAAATTATAAACAGGAATAACTCCATCCCAATTACTTGATTATCCCTTCAATGCAGCAACGGCAGGATAAAATTAGGTCTTTTTTTGGTTGCTCAGCACTTACCAAATGTTGGTCTCGGATTATTTACTGAGGTGGAAATCAAAGAAGGCAAAATCCATGTTTAGAAGGAAGCTGCAATTCCAAGCAGCAAAACTAAGGGGGAAAACCTTGCTCTCAATTACTGCTTGATAAAACATTAGAAATTATTAGTGAAAATGATTAAAACCTCTGCAATTACTGTAAAACAACCAGAGCAACAGCCCCGGGTCAGGTACAACCACTCAGGGCAGTGAGGAAAGATCAAAATCCAGATGAATGCAGCATTCCAAGGAAACAGAAGATGTGGGAGCTGGGCTGAACCCCTGGGAAAAACAGGCTGTGCAGGACCAGGCTGGCTGGAAATGGAGCAATGGGAATGGGAGGACTCTCAACACCTGCCTGGAAGTTCAGGGGTGGGGAGAGATCCCAGACCGGTTTGGGTTGGAAGGGACCTTACAGCCAATCCCATCCCACCCCTGCCATGGCAGGGACACCTCCCACTGTCCCAGGCTGCTCCAAGCCCCAGTGTCCAGCCTGGCCTTGGGCACTGCCAGGGATCCAGGGGCAGCCACAGCTGCTCTGGGCACCCTGTGCCAGGGCCTGCCCACCCTCCCAGGGAACAATTCCTGCCCAAGATCCCATCCAGCCCTGCCCTCTGGCACTGGGAAGCCATTCCCTGTGTCCTGGCCTTCCATGCCTTGTCCCCAGTCCCTCTCCAGCTCTCCTGGAGCCCCTTTAGGCCCTGGAAGGGGCTCTGAGGTGTCCCTGGATCCTTCTCCTCTCCAGGTGAGCACCCCCAGCTCTCCCAGCCTGGCTCCAGGGTCCTCTGGACTCATTCCAACATTCCCACACCTTTCTTGCGTTGGAGCCCCAGACCTGGATCAATCTGGGGACAGCTGGATGCAGGGACAGAGGTTTCTGTAACCACAACAGAGCAGTTTTCCCAAGGAAGAACAAGGGACAGATGGGAAACCCCCAGGAGCTCCTGACCACGAGAACCTTTCCACGTTCCCACCCAGCACTCAGTGAACACAAAGGCAGGAGAGACTATTCCAGAAATGGATTTGGCAAATCGAAGTTACAGCAGGCACATCACCAAAAATAACTTGGGGGAAAGTGATCAAAATTACCTCTGAATTAAAATTAACACCCCGTCCTCAAAACAGATCTTTAATTAGCGTTTAAATGGGGTGTAAGCCAAAGATCCAGATGTGAATACCAAGCCCAGGGACCTGGATGCACAGGAAGCAGCAACTTTTAAACGCAAAAGCGATGCCCGAACTCTTCTGTTCCAAAATCCACCTTTCTTCTTCAAAGAAACTAAATCCTGTGATGGATCTTTTTTATTTTTAACTCAGTATTTAAGATCAAAGGAAATTATAGAAGAAATTAAACTAAAATCCAAGGAATACAAGGACTCTATAAATACCAAGTTACAGCTAAATTAAAACATCAGTCCCAACACCGAATTTAATTCATTTTAGAGAGCTGAGAGTCTTGAGAGTTTCTAAAAAGAAGCATAAAAGGTGTCTTTTAAATCTGAAATAAACAGCAGCCAAATCCTCCATGATTTGGGGTCATTTCAATGGTTTATTACTAGAAACAGCTGCAGTAACAATTGGCCACAACTTCACAGAAGGGCTTGGGTTGGAAGGGATTTGGGAAGCCATGGGCAGGGACACCTTCCACTGTCCCAGGCTGCTCCAAGCCCTGTCCAAGCGACACTTCCAGGGATGGGGAGTCCTCAACATTCCAGGAAGAATCAATTCAGAATCAATTAAACCTCAGAATTAATTAAACACCTTCCTTAAAACTTCAGAAACTCTCACTCTTCTTCCAACCACAATAAATTCTAATAAGGGCTTCAGTGGAACACTGCAAAATTCTACTGATCAGAAACTTGCTGAGAAAGAGCTCCCCAGGAACTCCAAGTTGTGCTCCTGCCATGACTTTTTGATGTGAACACATTTCATCAAGTTTACTTTGCATGATCCTTAAGCTTAAATAATTCAGAGTGGAAAGGAAAAATAACTACACCCGAACAAAGAAGACCTGGAGGGAACATCCTCCCTTCTTCCCCAGCTTCATAGACAGAGCAGGACACCACAGGGGCTGGGATGTCCCCTGGTCACCTGGGGTCCCTGTCCCAGCTCTGGAAAGAGCTGGAGTGGCAAATCAGGCGATTTCCCAGAATGAGAGAATTCCAGAATCTCCGAGGCTGGAAAAGCCCTCCCAGCCCAGCGAGGCCAAGCTGTGCCCGATGTCCACCTTGTCCCCAGCCCAGAGCACTGAGTGCCACCTCCAGCCCTTCCTTGGACACCTCCAGGGATGGGCACTCCAAACCTCCCTGGGCAGCCCCTGCCAAGGCCTGACCTCCCTTTCCATGGGGAAATTCCTGCTCCTGGTGTCCAAGCTGAGCCTCCCCTGGCCCAGCCTGAGGCCGTTCCCTCTCCTCCTGTCCCTGTTCCCTGGGAGCAGAGCCCGACCCCCCCCAGCTGCCCCCTCCTGTCAGGGAGTTGTGCAGAGCCACAAGGTCCCCCCTGAGCCTCCTTTGCTCCAGGCTGAGCCCCTTTCCCAGCTCCCTCAGCCGCTCCTGGGGCTCCAGCCCCTTCCCAGCTCCGCTCCCTGCCCTGGACACGCTCCAGCCCCTCCAGGGCTCTCCTGCAGGAGCCACAACTGGGCCCAGCCCTCGAGGGGCCTCTCAGTGCCCAGCCCAGAGGGACAATCCCTGCCCTGCTCCTGCTGGACACACCATTCCTGACCCAGGCCAGGTGCCAGTGGCCTCCTGCCCCACCCAGAGTGGTCTAAGCCATCTCCACCTTCTACGAGAGGAATTTTCACGGATCAGATCTGGCTCTGGACACGCAGCTCTCACACCCATCCTGCACATCCTCACTGCTGCCCAAGGACAACGAGTCAGGACAAGGAGAAAGCTGAACATGGGGAGTAAAAAACTTTCCACAGCACCTTTTGAGGACCACAACCACCATTTTTAAATCCGCCCACTTTTGCAGAACACAACCATCCTTGGCTCTGGAGCAGAAGAAGCTTTAAGGTGGAAGTCACAATGTTTTCACCAAGTGAAGAGGGAACCTTGGCAACTCCTTGCTCAAATTCTGCCAGATAAATCCTGGGACACACAAAGCTACCCCACAAAAAGGCTTCAGGTAAATATTAAAAATCACTGCTGACAAAGGGTCATGAACATCATAAAGCTGAATTATCCTCTATCACTCCACCACCACCTCAAAAATAAAGCCCAAAACACCCCAAAAGCAACTCCCTGAGTACAACCTGATTAAAGTGAAGAGAGAAGGCCCAGAGGTGAAACCTCCCACCTTGTTCCCTTTCCCAGCACCAGAACATCCACAGGGAAACTGGGACAGCCACACCCCAGGAGGAGAATTCCCTGCAGGAAAAAGGCCTCACTGCCACTGTCTCCGTGGGATTTTCCACACAAATCAGAGCTCCTGCAGCATTGAGTGAACCTGCCCAGAACCCACCTGGGCCAGGCCCCCACACCCAGAGAAACCCTCAATCCCAAAGAGCAGGAAACTGGGGAGTGAGACTTGGCCAACACAAACAGAACCAGCTGGTGACAAAGAGGCTGCTTGAACCTCTTTGAGAATCACTGACCTGGAAAGCTGCTCACTGAATAAACACCTAATCAACTAATTAGGGAACCAGTTAATTAATAGTTAACTCATGAAAACGCTCCCTCCTGGAAAATCACAAATCCAAACTGAGTTTGCAGGCAGGAAAATGCTTATTTTTCATCCCAAATCCAAAGCTTCCTCTCCAAAAATGCTTCTTATCCACCCCTTGAAACAAACAACAGCAAAACTTCCCTTTTTTTTTTTTTTTTACAACACAGCAGCAAAAGAAGAGAATAAAGGAATAATTTTGGTTAGTTCATTTTCTCTGCAGCTGAAAATCTGGGTTTAGCAGCCTTGCCCCCGTTTTTGCCAACATCCCATCTCCAAAACAACAGGAATCCCCAGTTTAACACCAGGCCTGCCCCTCTCCTTGCTGAACCACCAGCACTGGACAAGGAAATCGTCATTCCCACCATGATTCCCAAGTTCCTCATGTCCTTATGGGGGACAGGGATGAGCAGAAGGAAGGGGGAGATCCAGGCTTGGGCTCTGCTCTCAGAACTGTGCTGATGTGTTAACCCCAAAATCAGTAAGAAGGTGCTCCTCGTACTCAAGGACTGCTGAAGCAGCAGCTGAACAGGATATTTAAAGAGAAAAACAAAAAAAATATGGAATTTTGCACAATTTCCAAGCAGATTCCTCAGCTAAAGGGGGCTTCACTCCTGTTTTGTGCCCTGAGCCCTGCCCAGTCCACCCCAGTCCCACCTCCCAACACCAGCGGCCAAACTCTCAGGATTTGGGATCCTGAAATTTTCCTTGCGCTTTTAAAAAACCCAAAAGGCTTTTTGCCTTGGGAATAACCAGGAAAAAGGGGAATTATCTTTACCTAGAGGGACGCAGGGCTCACAGAAAGTAAAATACTCCAAATCAGCTCCACAAATCTCTGTTCTGGTGGGTTGGTCGGTTTGGTTTGCCTTTTTTTTTTTTTTTCTTCTCTATTTTTATTGAAACTTTGTACAGAAGTTTGAAACATTTCCATACAATACTTTGAGACAGGACAAAAATGCCATGGTAAAGGAATGTAAACTGCAAGAAACACAGTCTGAAGTATCCAAATACTCTCTAATAAGAGTTTTTAGTTTGAAGACTAATGCAGGAGGCAAAATAATATGCATACAGTATACAAAGAACAGTATACACAGGGCCAGCAATGCTAACTATGAAAATTTTGCATCAGATTTACTTCAAAGATTGATAGCAATATGATAATTCTATACACTAGACCAAAATTAATTTATCATACATCGTTTCTATGACAAAAAAGCTTGTCATTAAGGACAGTAGCAACTTACAATATAATTAAGCTGTATTAATCTCATTAACACTTCTAAATCTATATTCCTACTACAGTAAAGGGTTTGGTTTTTTTTTTTTCAGTATATTGTCTTAGAAGATCTTAAAAGATCTTTAAATAACACTTTACCAAAAGAGACCTGGATCCATTATAGTGATCTTATCTACATGCCCATTTGGCTTATTTCCAGAAAAACAACCAAGGGACAAGGAAAAAGGCAGGTTTCAAATGCTATATGATATCATTTGGTTTTGGTCTGAAATGTATTTTCGAGAGTTAAAAAAAAAAAAAAAAGCAACAGAAAAAAGGCAGTTCATTAACTGGTATTTTATATAAAATCTGCAGAAAAATACAACAGCAACAGAACCCAAAAATACTTCACAGATATCTAAAAAAACATTTTCTCAGAGATACAAGGTAAAGCAGCATCACTTTGACACTGTGCTTTAAAAAAGAAGATGATGAATGAAGAAACTGCTCGAGTGAGATTAGAAAATTTTGCTTTCTTCTTGAAGAAGACTACTAACATTTTGCACAGCAACTATTTTTATAACCACCTCATTTTAAAAACGTGTATTCCTAGACACAGAATTGTCATTTCACCGCCAGTTTTGCTCAAAGTGTCTGACTTTACACTAGTGGAACTGAGAATGCCAAGTGTCACCAGATGTCACTATACCATGAGTTCAAGATTGGAACAGAAGTGAAGCAAATGCCTTGAAACCAACACCAGGAAAGAAATCGAAGAGAAAGTGTTTTGTAAACAAAACAAAACCACTTTGCAAAGAAACCCCAAAAACCCAAAAAACCAAGAGTTCAGAGATCTCACAGTGAAATCAGAAATTCTAATTATATATGTTTTACATTCTAGGACTACTCTTTACCTTAGGCCAATTAAAGCACATTAAACCATTTAATTATATACAAACATTTTCTTTAAAAAAAAAAACAAGAAAAAAAAATTAAAACATTGCACAGAAGTCTGCTTTTAACATCACATAACAAGGTTAGTTTTATTTTCAAAACAATTACATTTAAGGGCACAGAACATACAGAATACCAAATTAACAGATGAGTAATTTTGCTTCTCTGTACATGCTAAATCCAAAGATTTCCTCGAGAAAGCTGGAGCTTGGCAACTCCAGCTTCTTCCATGTCTCCTGTTCTCTGAAAGGGAGCAATTCCCAACACCTCCTCTATCTCAGGATTTAAAAAAATAGATATATAAAAAAAATAAAGCTGTTTTAAAGTTGTAAGCATCTTCTAAGTGCTGGCAGAGCTCCCTGGGTGGCTCTGCCCCCTCCACTGCAACCTCGTGGAAATAAATCCTTTTCTCTCCTCGGTTACAGGGCTCATGACTCTCATCAGAAGTCTCACCCTGGCCCTTCTGGGATCAGGGAACACACAAGTGGAGAAGTAAAAAATACACAATATAAGGAATATACTGAAGGCCATTTTTATTTCTTACAATCTCGCACCGTTTCCTTTCCCTAAAAGCTAAACAGGAAAAACTATTTAAAAAAACCAACGAAACAAAAATAACAAAAAAACCTCTAAACTTTGGCAGAGAATAGCATCAAATTGCCATTAAAAAAAACTTAAATAAAAACAGTCTCCCAGAATGTATTAAACTCTCAAGAAGCCTCTTCTTTTTTATTTATTTTTTAATTTTTTTTTCTTTTTTTTAAATTTTTTTTTAAAATAAAAGGCTTCTACCATTTCCAGGAGCAAAATTCAAATATCTTACCAGAAAAATAAGTTAAGGGAAATAACAAGAAGAAAAAAAGCTGTCATTCCAAACTCAGTTTTCCAAGAGTTGTCATCCTAAGCTCAAGGCAATAATAAATAAACCCATTGCTGCAAGACAGAAGCACAACCAGCCCCACCCAGGGGGAGGAGGCTGGGCAACAAAATTCATGGAGCTGATTGTCCATGGTGGGAAACACTTTGTGGTTCTGCTGGACCAAAAAAAATGGGTGTTTAACCCCAAATTCATCAACTTCCCCCCTCAGCAAAGGCTTGTTTACGCTATAAAAAAATCCCTTCTCCTACCCAAGGTCCTTCTCACCAGCAGGCAGCTTGCTTGGAACCTCAGAAATATCTCTATTGAATTAAAAAAGACCTTTTATTAAGTGGTTTTATGCAGCAAAGAACATCAGCAACTTCCAGGACCTCTATGACACAACGAGGCTGAAGAGGAGCACACAAAACACCTCGGAAACATCTGAGGAGAAAAAGCACTGGAGAAAGAATTTGCTTCAAAGCTTCACAATACCAGGTCCAAAGATGGGGTGGGGAGGCAGATTAGTAATTGATGATGATCCTGCCTGCCAATTATCAGGGTGATTAATGTGGCAGCTCGTTAGTGTAGCAAAAGGGAGAAGAAATGAACTGGGAGATGGAGCATCTCAGGCTCCGCAGTGCATTCGTGAAGGACTTGACTCCCTTCCACAGCCAAGGATGATTTCCCCATGGATCTGACCGAGCAAGACACTGGAATTCTGCCTGTTAACTCTTCCAGGTGTCCTCTTTGAGGAGCAAATGACTCGGGGAGGGGCAGAGGGATGAGAGGAGCAGGGAGAAGCCCTTGGAAGCACTGGGAGCGCCTCCTCAAGCCGTGCCTTCAGCTGCCCGCCCACGTAAGGCACCCTGGGGAACAGCACAGGGGGGCGATGGAGCCAAGCCAAAGGGTCCCTGAGCTGACCTGGCTTCCCAGGTGGTGGCAAAGCGCTGGACATTGAGGGCAAGGAGGAGCAGCCTGGAAAATCCCAGTGCCAGCCGCTGCTCCAACGTCGTGCCGAGCTCCGAAGGGACACGAGTCTCCTTCCCTGGGCCAAATCAGGCAGTTGAATCCACATTCCAGCCTTCTCAAGAGGATATTGTTGGACTGAGAATTCTCTTTACCCTCTACAAGTTGTTATTTTTCATCCCACTACGATCAAATGTCGCCCTAAATTATTTTATCCTGTATGGAAACAATTCCCTATGTTGGACATCAAACCACCCCTCACGGCTCAGCCCACTAACAAAGCAACTTGAGATGTCATTATTTCACACACCAGGATTTCACCCTTAAATAGGATTTAAAATATCTTCCCAAACCAAGCTGTGGCCACACAAATCGTAAGAAAATATGTCTTGTCCCATTGGCAGCAACATCAACACCAGGTACGGTGACTCCTCTCTACAAATATTGCAACAACGCTCCAAGTTTTCCACTTTGGAGTAGTTCTACTTCCCAGCAGAAACAACTAAACCAAGTGGAGAAAGTGGGGCAGCTCAGCCTCTGGCGAAAGTTTTGGAATGAATGAGATTCAACTGATATAAAACCACCACCAAAACAAACAAAAATGACCCAAAAATAGAAGTGAATCCTTTCATTAGAAAACAAGTATTGTAAATTAGCTACTAAAAGCCATGTGGATGGCACCGCTGGAAAAGCAAACTTTCTCCAGCAGTCAAAGGCAGGATTGACCCAAATTTCATCTCTAGAAAATGGTTTCCCCCACTGGAATTGGTTCTTGTCTATGTGCCAAGGAAACGTTGCTGGACCCCTGAACTGGTTTTGATGGTCCCTCACAATAGTCCCTGAGCCAGATTTTGGCCCAGCCAGTTCGTGCTCCCCTGAGACGAGCTCAGGAGCAAAGACAACTGGAGGAATTATTTCCATGGAAAGCCTGGATATGACCGCTCTGTCCTGGAGAGGGAAGGAGTTGAATACTGGAAGTGCAGCCACGCTGGGCTCGGCTCCCAAAACCAGGACCCAGCTTGGCTTGGGGAAGGGTGAGAGCACCAACCTGCTGCACACACGTTCTCCCCACCTGGGAACTGCTCATCCCTGCCTGGGCATCCATCCTTCAGGAGAAAAGATCCCCCGGATCTGGAGACCTACAAACAGCTGTGACTGCCTGGGAGGAATGAACGTTTTTGGAAAAATCCTGAGGACAGGACAGACCTCAATTGGCGACACAGATTGTGGCTGCACGCGCTCCCTGTCTCCTGACACCGAATCCCTCAGGATCGTTCTGAGGAGGGAGGGAATTTCTTCCCAGAAGGGTCACTCATGGGAAGGGGCTGCCCAGGGAGGGGGTGGAGCTGGCCAAGGAATGTGGCACTCTGGGCTGGGTGACAAGGTGGGGATTGGGCACACCTGGAACTCAATGACCTGGGAGGGCTTTTCCAAGCTCAGGGATTCTGGGATTCCTCAAAGAAACAAAAAGGTTTGCCAGGGCGAAAGGGGAAGTGGGAGAAGACGTGAGGCAAAAGGACTGTGGAAAACAAGGAGCACTTTCACCTCTCTCCCCCATTTCCCCTTCCTCGCCTGCCCAGTTGTGCTGCCCCTGCAGCATCGGGGCTGCAGGGATTCCTCCCAGACGCAGCAGAGGAAAACCCTCCCGCCTCAGGGTGAAAAACAGATTTTCAAGACATGCAAAGCCTCATGTTTCTCTTTGTCCCATGTGGTAGAACCTACAAACAGATTTTTCCCTAAAAAGAAGCTAATCCTAACAACGCCCTAAAGGTTTGGAGGCTGGAGGGCCTGAATGAATCTTTTTGGCCATCTACTGAAACTCAAGAAGCTCCACCCAAACCTGAGGAAAAATTTCTTTCTATGGAGGTGGCAGAGCCCTTGAACAGCTGCCAAGGGACATCCCAAACCCACCCTAAAAACTCTGGGATTCTTCAATATACTGCAAACCCCATGGAAAGAATATTTCTTTTTCCTCCTCCTCCATTGACAGTTTATCATCTCCAGGCTTATTTTTGATTTCGTTTTGGTTTCTTTTTTTTTAAAACAGAAACTTTTCAGTACTGGAATTTAAACTGGATAAAAATCAAAAGACAAAAATTTCCTTACAAAGAATAATAATTAAAAAAGAAAAGCAGAAAGCTGCTAAGAGCTATCATGTTTTAAGTGCTATAAAATGAGACAAAACAGCTTCCTGTTGTTGCCAGAAGAGAAATGTGGAACTGAAAAAAAAAAAAATAAAAGGAAAAAAAAAGCAGCGAGTGTAATTAAAAAGTGCTAAGTTGGCCAAGGTAATATAGTTATTTTATAAATGTGCATCACAGCTCTGCATTTAAAAATCTTTTGACGCAGCTTTAATCCCTCAGATTTTACACACTGGTAACTGATTACCTGTTATCTGCACTTAGTGCTGACTGAGCTGTAACTGCCTGACTTCAAACACAGCCACCTGCCTGCCTTTGGTATATTTATACACAGAAAAACAAAAGGTTAGTGCTGCAAATGGAAAAAAAAAACACCAAAAAAAACAACACAAAGGGGGAGGAAAAAAAAAGCCACCACAGGACAGGTTCTGCTTTCAGCAGAGGGAGGACAACACATCTCAAATGGTCTCGAAATAGGCTAAAGCTGAGTTGATCTTACAATTATAGCGTAAACAATGCCTGGGTTGTGGTTATGTTGTTTGAAAAGAAAAGAAAAACCAAAAATCTCCAGAGACCTGTATCAACTTCTGTATGTTTAAGCCATACCCTTAAAAGTTCACTATCCACTCACAAAGAGAAGTAGACAAACATGAAGATTCCAAGAGAACAGACACAGACCAGTCCAGTATTTAGTAATAGTTTAACTTTTGGAGTCTCTTCCAGCATTTGTAAACAAACAGTCTCTTCCTCGACCTCCCGAACCACTCTCTTGTTTATGTTTTTACTTTTAAAGCCACAGAACCAATCTATGAATTTCAAACGTCTCTCCCTGTCGTCAGTCTCCTCCTCCTCCTCGTGCTTTTTCTCCCCCATCAGGGCCGCCTGTCCGTTGGAATAACAATCCACGGGCGTCTCCACCTCGGAGTGGCTCACCGAGATCACCGGGTTGCTGTCATCCCTGCACGTGACCAGGAGGTTGATGTCCTCCGGCTTCACGTTTTTAATGTTCTCCTCCGACTTCCCGTTGGGAATGATGTGGTTGGCGTTCTCGTTGCACTTGAGGACGCTCTTCTCCCGCGCCTGGTACAGCTCCCCCTTGCCGTCGCTCTCCGGCGCGTTCCGCTTCATCAGGGCCCAGAACGTGGTGGTCCGGACCTGCTCCTTGGTTGGCGGCGGCGTGAGCAGGCTCACCACGACCGTCACGGCCCCGGTGATCCAGAACAGGGCCGTGGCCACGTACATGTAATGGATGTTCTTGATGAAGCCAGGCCTGGTGTCCGGCTGGTTGCACTCGGGAGCGCGGTAGAAGAAGGCCAGGATCAGCCGGACGGCCCCCAGGACAAACCCGGCCATGCCGCCGTAGAAAGCGCCCTGCTCGTTGCAACGCTTCCAGAAGATGGCCATCAGGAACAGGGCGGCCACCGGCGGCGTCAGGTAGTCTGCGACCTCCTGGATGTACAGGTACATCTGCCCGCCCTGCATCTCCACGATGATGGGCACCCAGGCAATGCTGATCACCACCATGAAGGCCACGAAGACCCTGCCCACGACCATGAGCTCCCGGGAGGTCGCGCTCTTCCGGATGAGTTTGTAGACGTCGAGCGTGAAGATGGTGCTGGCGCTGTTGAAGATGGAGTCCAGGTCGCTCATCAGGGCGGCGATCATCACGGCCATCATGAGCCCGCGCAGCCCCACGGGCACCAGATTCATCACCAGGCGCGGGTAGGCGATGTTGGAGCAGCCGGCCCTGCTCCCGCACACCTGGAAGCAGTGCTCCGGGTTGATGCAGGCGATGTCATCCACAAAGAGGATGCGGGAGATCATCCCCGGCACCACGATGATGAACATGGGCAGCAGCTTCAAGAAGCCAGCCATGAGGGTGGAGCCTTTGGCATGAACGATGTTTTTGGCGGCCAGAACTCTCTGCACTATGACTTGGTCAGCGCACCAGTACCACACTGAGGCCGGGGTCTGTCCCAGCAGAAATCCAGGCCAGGGAATGTCTTCGTCCGTCGGCTCACGCAGCATTTTAAGAGAGTCGGGCTTTGGGTTGACATTGCAGGAGTTGGTGTTGGAGATGTTGTAGGTTAGGAGGATGGAGGTGATATTTGGTGTCGCCAACATGTACCTCCTTTTCACTTCTTCAAACCCACCGACCTCCATGAGGCTTATGATCATGAGTGTGAGGGCCCCGATGATCATAAGCAGGGCTTGGAGGGTGTCCGTGTAGATGACGGCCACCAGCCCTCCGGTCACAGTCAGCAGCGCCGTCATTCCGATCAGCAGGATCACCGACAGGTAGAGGTTCCACCCTAGGGACTCTTGGATAAAAAGCGCCCCTGAATACAAGTCAACCGAGAGTTTGGTGAAGATATAAAGAAGTAGAGACAACGCTGCAAAATAGATTTGAATCCTATGCCCTCCGAACCGCTTGGACAAGTATTCGGGCATGGTGTACACTCCCGACCGGATGTAGACTGGCACGAAGACCCATCCCAAAAGCTGCAAAAGCATTAAGGCGTTGAACTCCCACGCGCCTACGGCGAATCCGCTCGCCGCTCCAGATCCTGCGAGCCCAATGAAATGTTCACTTCCAATATTGCTCACAAACAACGAGGCCCCGATAGCTACCCAGGTCATAGAACGCCCTGCCAAAAAGTAGCCACTCACGGTGCTCCGATTGTTTTTCCACATGGCAAAGAAACCTATGCACATTACAAGCACGAAGTACAGGGCCACAATGGCAATGTCTGCTGGCTCCAAAGCAGCCCTCATTTTGTAACCAAAAAGCCTTCGCTGACGTCCACTTCTCGCCCCCCAGCCAACGTCTCTTAAGCACCACGTGAACCAGTTTTAACCAAAATCAACACAGCGGGTCAAATTCTTTGTCCCTTGGTTTGCTGTCCTGATGCTGGTGGCAGTGGTACATTTACTTTTCTCCGCTTCTCAAATTTGGGAACTTAGCACGCACTTTTAATCCACATTCCACAAGAGCATCAGCCTTAACTCAGTTGATGTAGGAGAAATTCTTAGTTGCAGCTAAGTTTAGTGAGGCCTACTGTACCAACCCTGCAAGGCAGCAAAGACAAAAGACAAAGATTGAATTAGAGAGGAATTTCATGAAGTAATGAGAAAAAATTTGAAGTGTAGTAAAACAAATCACTGAACACCACAGATTTTTCCCCCTTTATATTTCCTGCAATCCACAACAGACATCATTAAATATTTGTAGGGCTAAGCGGTAAAAGCCTTTTACGAGTCAGCTTCAATGGGTACAGGTACCTTCAGAGACGCAGCAATTTGGGAGGATTGAGCGACCCAAATTCCCCAGAAAACGGCAAGCAACAAAAATACATTTCCTTTTTCTTTACTCCGGTGTCTCACAAGTCTCCTTCTCAAGCCACTAACCAGATCTTCCTCTTTCAAGCAATCTTAGGAAAATAAAATTAAAGTAACTCAAATAACGACCACTACGGAGCCCAAACCTGCTCAGCATTTCCTGCACTGCACCCCCCAAATCCTGGGAGATCCTGGCGCCACAGGATTGCACTTGAGACACCAGCTGGCTGCTGGAAAAACCAAAGTGAGGTCACAGCGCTGTCAATAACCAACATCCACTTCAAATCAGCTGGAGAACCAAGGTTATTCCACAGGTTTTGAGGTGAGTTTGCTCCTGTCTGGGGTACAGATAATCACAGGGTTACTTTTTACTTGGAAAGCTCTCCATACACATCCATGTGATCCAAGGGGAGAAAACATCCCGTTCCAGCAAGCGGCAGAAGCAAAACTCCACCTGACATCCCATTTTAGGGCCAGTGCCTCTGGATACCCACACCTGGGGTTTTGGGGGAGCACCAGAGACACGGGAGGGAACACTGGGGGGATTCTAGCTGCAGTAACGGCTGGGAGGATGCCGGGAAGCGCCGCTCCCAGCATCCATTCCCATCCCAGCATGGAGAGGTGGAAGGTATGGAGGCAAAGCTTTCCCTGCCGCTCTCTTCCCGAATTCCCAATCCCACCTGACAGTCTCCCAAAGCACGTCAGGAAACAAAACTCATTTCGGCAAGCAGGACTGAAGCGCTGGAAGTAGAGGGAAGGGGACGATAAAGACTTGGTGGCAGGGAGGTGGGAGAGGAAGGGGCACTGAGGAGCTCCATGGGGCTCTCTCATGGATTTGGGATGTGCTTCTGTCTGCTGTTTATGCCTTGGGAGGTACCACAGAATCATGGAATGGTTTGGGATGGAGGGACCTCAAAGCCCAGCCTGTGCCACCCCTGCCCTGGGCAGGGACACCTCCCACTGTCCCAGGCTGCTCCAAGCTCCAGTGTCCAGCCTGGCCTTGGGCACTGCCAGGGATCCTGGGGCAGCCACAGCTGCTCTGGGCACCCTGTGCCAACCCAAAACCTTTTAATGGGTTTAGAGAATGCTGGACACGGGATTCTTTTATTTCCTCACCCAGTGGCCATGGGAAGGGAAGACCAAAGCAAAGCACAGGTTTATTCTGAAGAGCAGCACACAAACCTTCAGCAATAATGAGATCATTACAGAAGGTGAGGAACAAGGTCTGACTCCACTCCCCTTTCCCACCCACTGGTTAAGGCACAAAAAACCCAACACTGGGTCTTTTTGCTGACCATAAAGTCTCCCAAGTCCTACAAGCGCCAGCTCCAGGCATCCCCTTCCGGTTCATTCTCTGGCACGAGGCTGAAGCTCCCATTTCCCCATTAATTAATGATTAATACAAACAGCCCGAAAACATATTCTAATATTTGGTTGGTTTCCTGTTTAGCATCCCTGCCGTACATTGCTTTTGTTTAAAGGGTCAATAAAAGCATTTCAAATTCCAAGAGAGTTAAGGCTGAAAATGCACACGTTGTGTTGAAGGCAGCAACGATGCTGAGGTAAAAACATGCAACTCCTCATCGATTTTAAAAATAGCTTCCGGAAAACCACAACTTCAGCCTTAAGGACAAATCCACCATCGTGTCATTTGTATGATCCAGCTGTTTTTCCAGGAGAAAATTTTTTTAAAAAAATAAAAATAAAAGTAATAAGGGTTCCCCCCCAGCACCACAAACCCACTTGAGAATAGAGATATTCCTTCTGCTGGAATGACAGCCAATAATGAGAGACTGAGGAGCCACGGCACAAAACGGACTGATTACAGCACTGGGCTAAATTTATCATTCCTCAGAAGCCTCAAACCACAGATGTATTTTCAATTCTTCCACAGAAGAATTCACATTTCTCCCCACCCGCCAATACAGGAGTAGTTAAATGGCCTAATAGCTTAATCCAACCCAAAATTATAAACACTTCACATCAGATGACGCAATCAGAGCCAAGTTTAATGGACTATTCTTAGTTTTAAGCACTTTGGAGCAACACTTTAATAGTGTTGCGTCTTTTGCTATATTCAGCTAAATTTTCAACTATATTATGTTTATACCAAAACTATAAATATTTGAAGGGAAAGGGAAGAAGAGATTTTACTGAGATATGATAAAAAGAAAAACTACTGCACAGAAAACCAGAAGAACAGCAAGATAAAGAAATGGCAATAATTAATATTTTTAATGTCCTGTTGTCCTTCTCATTACTGAAAAATGTTTGATTTGAACTTGAGTTCACTCCCCCACCATCTTCCCTGTAGGTTCACTAGTGACCTGTCAGAAGTATCCTATAGAGCAATATGGAGAAATCACAAAAATAGCTGTTAAAGCTAATTCTATTGGATACCAGAAGTATCCAGCTCAGAGTGTTCCTTATAAACAGGATGTTAACAGGGAAGCTGTGGCTGCCCCTGGATCCCTGGCAGTGTCCAAGGCCAGGCTGGATGGGGCTTGGAGCAACCTGGGATGGTGGAAGGTGTCCCTGCCCTGGGGGTGGGACTGGATGGGCTTTAAGGGTCCTGGGAATCCAAACTTTCTCTAAGTCCAGGATCCAGACTCTCTGACAAGTGTGTCAGTATTAGATGCAGCTGCCCTCAAACAAATTGTGACATTCCTCAATTAGTCACTTCAGCTCCAAGGGGCTCATTCCAACCAAAATAAACAACATGTGAATGTCCTGGAGCGCTGTCCATAGGAAGATACAGCCAGACCGTGCACCTGAAATAATCAAATTGCAGAGAGCTGAACCCTGCCCTTTGTCACCAACACCCGAGGTTTTTTTGCAGGGCTCAGTTCGCCCGAGCTGGAAGGTGGAAAGTTTTCAGCAGCCACCACAAATTTGCTGCACTGTCACTAAATTACAGCACTGAAGTAGCTTCTTGTACCAGTTTCTTAGACCTAATTCCAAAATAACCCTGGAACTTTTCTTCATTAGGAAAATGAGACTCGTCCCTCTGAACTTTCAGCAAGTTCTGACCTCAAGTCTTACAAAGGACTTTGGAGATGCCCCATGTGAGTTTAATCCTGAGTTATTAGAACAGCGAACACTGTGGCACTAAGAGAGGGGGAAAAAAAAAGGCAGAAAGACAGAGCTGCTGCCAAGGACTGGGAATTTTCTTCCCCGAGGCTGTTTTCTGGCTGGATCGTATCAAAGACACAAAACAATGTGCTTCCCTCTTGTCTGGAGATAGAGGCTGCAGCTCTGGTGAAACAATGCATATGTCTCTCCAACACCCAGCCTGTTCCTTAAGGGAAAAAAAATCCCAAGCAAGTCCCTGAAGAGAAATTTTCATAATGTGAAGCAGACCCAGGGTGGGATTTTGAGGAGAAATTTGTACGATTGTTCTAAAGGAAAACTTTCTCCACAGTGCTTTTCTAATAAAATGGGTGTTTAAAACATGCCAGAATCCAACTGCTCCAGCTCTGAAGCCACTGTTTATTCTCAGCTCTGTCGGCTTTTCGGCAGACGGGAAGTTTCTGAGCTGACTTCCCTTTTCTCCTCACCAGTCCCGATGCTTCGAGGGTTAATTTGGGGGTGCAGATGCCCACCTATCCCACAGGAGTGTCCGCTGTTAGCAAATTAAGTGCTTTGTTCACAGATTATTTCTTGGAAACAACACTTTCCCTCTCCACATTCAAGCTGCAGTATCAGACCTGCAGCACTTTCCCTACTGAACAGCTCTGCTGTGTGGAAGAAACCTGTCCAGATTGCCAGGATCATGGAAAATATTAACTCTCCGCCACCGAAAAAGTAATAAATAACAGAAGCCTCATGCCTTGAGCGGGGTCTGCACCATGTCCAACCCCTGAGTGTGTTTTCCAGACCCCTCGTCCTCCTGCCACGGACACGCCAGTGAATTCCTACCTGTCTACTGCTCCACAGTAAACACAAGGCAGCCTCAGGGAAAAAAACCTCTCAGGAACAAAAAAAAAAAAGGAGGAAAAGCTCTGTTCCATTTACTGCAGCACTCCAGAACACAAAAAAGGAGCACTGAAGCTCTTCATGGAGAAAGTGATACATAAATTATGTAGCACATGCCCTTGAGGAAGCAGGGGCTATCCTTGGCTATCCTCAGCATCCAGGGCAGCAGTTCCAGGCTTTTCCCTGAAAACCAGGAGCTGGGGCAGAGGAATGTGCCAGGAACCCCCCTGGGACAGACAGGGAAGGCAGAAGTTGACCTGGAGCATCCAATAAATAACTTGAGCTGCTGGGGATGCCAGGCCAGACCTGCACTCAAGAGGCTGCAGCAGGACAGGGCCACATTTCCAAGGCACCTGAGCCAACCTGACTGAACCTGTTGGTCACACTCTGCACGGTCCCCACATCCACCTCCTGCTGGCCTGGAGAACACAGGAGCCAACTCCAGAAACCACCACTACCAAAAAAATCCAATCTGAGGTGCAAGGATCGAGTCACTCACTCAAAGGAGCTGTTATGAGCACGTCATGAACTTTTGTTTTGGTCAGGAATCACTCCAGCTCTGGTCTTCGTTTCACTGCAGCACCACAAAAAAGCAGCTTGTTCCAGCATAAATTCCTCTTGATTCTTTTTTACACAACTGCTGAGGGAGACATGAGAGAAATAAGTGACCCCAGAGCAAGAGACACAGAGAACTTGCTGCATTTCCCAGTCAGAAATGGGATGTACAGTGGACAATTACAGAGCAGAAACTGGAGTGATGTGAGGCCAATGGGAGCTCAGGGGCACTGGGACTGACACTGTTAGAACAGGAGATCATTTAGTTGTCATTTTTGGGGTTTTTTAACCATTCTCCCCCCTCATCCCAAGCAAATACACCCATTCCAGTGTCCCACCAAGTCACAAATGAAGGAGGGAGGAAGCAGGCAGAGGAAGGACACTCCAGCACTCCGTGCACACAAGAGAAGCTGCAGCCTTGCCAAGCAAGAAAAGATGGATTTTTTCTGAATCTGCATCACCCTCCCCGAGCCACTTCATGCCACTGCCTGTGACATTCACACTTGGCTGGTTCCCTTTGCCAAGAGCCAGTCCCCAGCACTCCAGCAGGAATAAGGGGCTGATTTGCTTCCACTGATCTTCCCGAAACTCCAAACACCTACGGGGGAAGCGGGGTGAGCTGGGGACAGAGGGAAGGAGGTAGTCCCTTTTTATCTGTTAAAATACAAAGATACCAGCAAGAAATTCTGTCTTCTCCAGGCCTACCTAGACATGATGTAACATCTTACCCAGGTCTTGAGATTAATCCATCAATTATCAATTTAAAGAAAAGAAGGAGTTAATCATTTCCTTTTCCCCTCGTCAGCCCGAAGAATTGGCTTATGTTTCCATGGATGACAAACGTTATCTGGAGGAATTTCTTCATGGAAAGGAACTGGAAGGGGCTGCCCAGGGAGGTTTGGAGTGCCCATCCCTGGAGGTGTCCAGGGAAGGCCTGGAGGTGGCACTCAGTGCTCTGGGCTGGGGACAAGGTGGGCATCGGGCACAGCTTGGCCTCGATGGGCTGGGAGGGCTTTTCCAGCCTCGGGGATGCTGGGATTCTGTGAAGGGAGCACAAACTGCCAAGGAACTGGGCCACTGTTCCCTGGGAACTCAGCAGAACCCTTCCTGCCTCACCGGCAGCTCCAGCAGGGCCCTCCTGAGCTCAGTTTCTCACCACAAGCCCCAGCCCGGAGCAAGGAAACCACAGAAGAGGTGACGTTCACCCCTCCACGGGACACTGTTCTTTTCCACAGGAACTGAAAGCAAAAGAGGCAGAGACAACCCAGCAGCCACGTGGTCAACTGCAAAGTCAAGGGCACCAGAGGGCAAACTTTTTCAAGGAAGTGGGAAGGGGCTGGCAAGAACTGGAAGGTTCTGGCATCACACAGCACCGGGCAGGATTTCCCTGCCAGATCACACTGCACTGGAAGGTGCAGAAGGGCACTGAACCCTAAGGCTCAAATCCCTCCTTTTGGCAACCCAAAATCCAGCAGCACAGGCATTTCACTGCCATGGCAGCAATGAAGGAGATGAAGTACATGGTGACCAGAACAGCAGCAAGAGAATGGGTCAAACAAGCCTAAAGAGCCAAGAATTGGATTTCTGGAGTGGATTTGGGACCACTTCAGTTCTCTGGACAAAGTTATCACCTTTTTAGAAGCAGAGATCAGAAGTACTGCAAAATTTCTGCCACTACTGAAGATGCCCCTTTAGTTCAGCTGAAGGTTCAAAGACATGATCTAGCTGGTGGTGATCACCAGGCAGCAGGAACTGGACAATCCCAGACTAAAAAATGTGCTGGTTCATCCCATTTGAGGAGGATTTGGGCTGGGAGAGTGCAGAAGTTACTTGGGAAATGAGAAAGAAGCAGTAGCAGTCCCCACGAAACTGGGAAAGACACCAGGTGGAAATTCTTCTTCTAATTTCTAGGAAGAACAAACAAAAAAAAACCCAAACCAGACTCAGTAAGCTTCTTTAGGACTTCCCCAAATTCCCATCACATTTATGGCTGCCCACAATCTTTGGAAGAATAAAAAGGATCACAAGGGCTATTCATAGGTGACACCGGGGATGCTGGGATTACATAACCCAAGAATTTGAGGCTCTCCAAGTTTCCCAGTCAGCTGGGTGCTGTTGCAAGACTTCTGATCTTTCTTGGAGATTTCAAGACACCAAAAGCAGAGTTCAATACAATTCTGTTGGTTATAAAACAATTAATGCCAATTACACAGCTCGGTACACAATATCTGTGTTAGCAGCTACCAAACATTGATTTCTTTTTCTAAACCACCAACTCCATTGAACACATTCCCTCCCTGTATCCATCCTCTGCATGGACCTGGCTTTTTATTATTCCTTAGATACTTGCAGGGCTGAACACAAGGATTGGCCTGCAAGTGCACAAACCAGGATTAAAAAATAGCAGAACAACAGTTTTTATGCAGTTCCTCAATCCTATTTCTTGGGTTCATGTCCCCCCCCTTTACACCATCCACTTCCTTCCTGCCCTTCTCCTCAGCAGGGCTGATGAATTTTCTTTAGAATCTCATTTTTAGCACCAATATTTGCACCAGTGCTCCCAGAGGACAGGTCCTTCACCCCATGCCTTACTTCCCACATATTTACTTTCCATTTTTCCTGTTCCACTTCTCCATAATTAGTTATGTTTTGCATCGCCGTTTTTATTTTTCCCTGCTTTCCTATTTTTATCAGCTCCTCAATGCACACTGGGGCTATTCCTGCTGCTCCACAGGGCAGGAATTTTTCTAGGGAATAACCTGGTGCCAAGAGGTTCCTGCTGCCCTCAGGTAAGGGACACAGAGGGTGGGATGTGAAGCTCTGCCAAGCAACTGCTTCCACACAAACAGCTCTTCCATCATCCCAGATTTGCAGCTGGGGAGGTGTGCGTGGCTGTGGCTCCAGGAATTATCAGCCTGCTGTGGATGGAGCCTGACAGATCATAGAACCATGGAATGGTTTGGGTTGGAAAGGACCTTAAAGCCCAGCCAGTGCCACCCCTGCCATGGGGCACCTTCCACTATCCCAGGCTGCTCCAAGCTGGCCTTGGACACCTCCAGGGATGGGGCAGCCACAGTTTCTCTGGGCAAATGAAAAAAAAAGGAAGATAAATTACTGGAGCAACAGCTTAACGACTCCCAAAGCAATTTTTGTGTGGCAATTTTGGTTCTGGGACAAGGGAACTGGAGAAATCAGCTCCTGAAAGAACACACAGAGAAAACCAGAGCTTCTGTCATTCCAAAGGATGGAATGTATGAAGATTAGGAGACAGAAAACACAAACACACAGGAGGTGAAGGGGCAGCTGCTCCTCAGTGCTACAATGGACAACTCTTACAGGAGTCAGTCACGTTTCAGGGGTTTCCAACAATGCAGAGCAACGATGCTGCTTTAGCACAACAGGTTCTCCTGCCTTCTTCCCCAAGAGTTAAGGGACAGAATCTGCTCCATGCTGAAGTTTAGAAACACCTCCCTGTTCACAGACACAGGGAACACATCAGGAACAAAACCCAACCAGCCAGAGAAGTTTTAACTCACAGGTTAACCCCCACTGCTGTCCCCCAAAGAGGGACTGGCCAAATCCCACTGAAATCCCACCAGGGGCCTGCAAGAAACTGAAATTAGGCTTAAATTATTTTGTAAAAGAGAATAATCCTCTATGTCCCCTCAGACCCAGGCACGTATCCCACACTTGGCAAAAATTCCGGCTCTTCCAAGACTGAAAATGTCAAATATCAGGCAAGAGGGTATCGTTCCCAAATGCTGTCTGCGTCACACCCTTCAAAATCCAGTTCTTCTTATGGAATGCTCAAGGCAGAAAACAAAAGGGTGACTCCTCCGAGGAGAGTCAGTGCTGGATCTTGTTTTCTGATCCTGTCTTTTAGTTCCAAGGCTTTGGTCTCCTTTCCAGCACCACCCCCGACTCCAGGATCCCTCCCTGCCAGGCTGAAGAGCCTGTTCCAGCCTACTAACAACTCCACTGGGAACAGAGGAGAAAAACTTTAGCGTAATTTTAACCTGCTCAGTTGGGGAGAGGGGTGGGGAAGATGTACAACTGCACTGGAAGAGCAGGTGGTTCACCAGAAAGGAGAGGAAAGGAAATAAAATAAACCCAGGATCTTCCTGCTTCGTTCTCCCCCCTCCTTCCTGGCAACTGAGACATCAAAAGACCAATTGCTGCAGCTGCCTACACAGCAATTAAGGGGAATAGTCAAGATGTCAAGCAACACTACTGCCCATTTACTTTGGCTTTCCCAAAATAGCCAACAATCTCCACACGGCAGGTAGGGAATTTTGGAAACACGGCAACCCACTCCAAAAGCAACAAACAGCTGCTGAAGACAAGTTGTGTTGTGAGAACATGGCTGGAGAAATGAGAGCCCACATTCACTGCAGGATTATTATTGTTATTATTGTGGAGGTGTCCGAGGCCAGGTTGGATGGGGCTTGGAGCAACCTGGGGTAGTGGAAGGTGTCCCTGCCATGTGGAACCAGGTGATTTTTAAGATCCCTTCCAACCCAAACCATTCTGGGATTCCAGAAATGGGTGGATGGGTCCCCTAGCCCCAGGTATTTGCTGAAAAAAAAGGTGATTAGGTTTTAGATTATGACACTGTGTATTTGAACTTTGTTAGAGGTGAAGATGAGCACACTGCTAATAAAATACTGATAAATTTCCTCATTTTTACTGAAGTACTCTGAGGTATTTACAAAGTGCCCAGTCAGTTCCAGTTACAAAGTGGTGCTGTTGAGGACAGGTGTCCCTGCACTCTGCTCTGGGTGACAAGGTGGGGATCAGTCACAGGCTGGACTCAATCCTGGAGGTCTTTTCCAAGCTCAAGGACTGTGGGACTCCCACACTGTGCCCAGTGCCCTCGGAGGTCTGGCATTGCCACCCCACGGTCACTCTGCACGACGGCCTCGGAGCAGCAGGAAGCCATTTCCAGCTCTTCCTCCTTCCTTCCCTTTCCCCCTCACTCACTTTCTTCCCCGGGCTCGCAGGGAGTTTCAGCAGGAAGGGGAAGGCTCCTTGCAGAGCTCTGCTCTCCAGCCAGCGAGAATTCCTGTGGATTCACTCCTGCGGATTCCCTGCTCAAAGTCCTGCCCTGCCACAATCCCCCCACTCAGAGGCAAAGGTGACTCTCCTGGGAGAAAATCAGGGATCCTTAGAAACTCAGCTTTTGCTATGAGCAGGGAATTCAGGCCATGGACAGCTGTGTTTGCATTTTGCACCTCCACCTCCAGCACAGCTGCAGGGCTTGGCTGGGGCTGCTGAGGGCAGGTAACGCTTGGTTTGCAAACACCTGGACACTGCTGATAACAAATCTGATAACAAATTCAACTGCCCCAGCTCCCCTCAGCATTTGTGCTTTCCATGCTCCAGTGTGGAAAGCAACACCATGGGCAAAAAGAATCACTTCACCTCACTGTGCTCACACCTTTCGTTGCCCAAAACATCTCCTCCACAAACCCACACACAGCAACACAAGCCCCTCACCCTTCAAACACACCACAGAGTAGTGGGGGGTTATTTATTTTGGGGGTGCTTTTAGGGCTTTTATTATTGTTTTCCTAAGAGTCACTAACTGGGGGCTCTGCTGATGAAAAGCCGTCTGTTTACATACAGAGTATATAAAATATCCTGTGTTTTAGTATATAAAAATACAGTGGCTTTAGCCCCAGTCCATTACCTCTCACAAAACAGGGCAGAGAAGGGCTGCTCAGCTTTGACTTCAGAATAAAATCCTGACTTTCTGTGGAGACTTTTTGTGTCTGTGACTTTTTGCAGACAACCAGTGACAAAGGCTGGGAAGGGAAACCAGTGCAAAGTGAAAGATGTCCCTCGTGCCCCTGCCATTCCCAAAGCTCTTGGGCATTGCGATTTTAAGGCACAAAAGGAGAGCTGAAGAGGCTCTGGAGCCTGCCAAGCCTGAGGAGAGCAGCAGGCAGGATGGATGGGATGTGCTGGCCCCCGGGACCCTCCCGGCTGACTCCCAACAGAACCCACACACAGGAAAAGAACGGGAAAGGATCCCTGACTTGGACACAGGCAGGGCTAGGGAGCAACAGGGTTTAAAGTAACAAAAACGAATTGGAAGGACTTTTCTTGCCTGGATCTCTGAGAATGCCAAGAGAAGTATGCAAAGAAAGTTGTGGATGGGGAAGACCCCACAGAAGCACCAAGTTTGCCTCTGAAGAGAGGCAGCGAAGTCTTCCAGGCTGAGGTTTGCGCCAAGCTGCCAGGGAGTTCCGAGAAGTTCAGGACAAGTCCTAAAGCACAGGAAAGCCAGGTGACAAGGCTTTGCCTTTTTTTTTTTTTTTTGAGGACAAGGGAGCTGCCACAGGTGAGGAAGGACATCACAGACACCAAGAGAAGAGTCAGCATTTGCTCAGAGAGCACCAGGACACACAGCCACCAGAGAGGGACTGACAGGGTGGGATAGGGAACACCTGCCCAGGTGCTGTCACCGGTGTGGAAAAACAATACCATTTATTCTTCTACAGGAAGGAGTGGTAAAGTCACTCTGCTATTTCAGACTGGCTTATTAGCCCCATATTTTGCCTCATTTAATTCAGTATGCACAGCTTACAGGGGTCATTAGAGCAACCCCCCAGGCAAGATCCA
Organism: Struthidea cinerea; assembly: GCA_013397865.1. Taxonomy (NCBI): domain Eukaryota; kingdom Metazoa; phylum Chordata; class Aves; order Passeriformes; family Corcoracidae; genus Struthidea; species Struthidea cinerea. The sequence continues at coordinate 47,098 of VZTI01003963.1, read as the reverse complement.
GCAGCACCACGGAGCATAAAACCACTACAGAAAACATTTCCAAGTGTTCTCATGGCACGAGAAAGGCAGGAGCAGCCAAATATTGGGACATGAAAAAGCACCCAGATCTGGTGTGCTGAAAACAGCATAAAAATAGAAGCAGACAGACAGACTCTAAGTTTTAGACTTACAGCAAGGGTGGGTTAAAAACACCAGCACAAACTGAAATGTTTGGACACAATCACGGAGCTAAAAAAAAACCCCTTAAAGGTACATCCTTCTGGAAAGAACATGCTGGAGAGTCCAACTTCAAAGAGGCAAAGGTTGCAGATGTTAAATCCCGAGCGCGCTGATGCTCATTAGAAGCATCTACCAGCTAAAAGCTTATCCCTGCATCTCCGTGCTCACATCCTAGAAACCAGAGAGCCTTTCCAGCAGAGAGCACTCCGTGGCATCCTTTCAGAGAAGTCAGTTTATTCCTGCCTCAGTATTACAGCAGATTTGCTACGCTTGCTGTCCTGCCCTGCATTCCGAGTGCCTGCCCGGCTTAAAGCAGCTCCCACATCACCAGCACGGCTACAAAAAGCATCTCTGCCTCATCCACCCATGGGGAGAGAGGTGTGGAAAGGAACAAAAAATCCGGAGAAAAAATTATACGTTGACAAGCAAGTGGAAAAGCAGCGTTTTTACGCCCGGGTGAGCTGGTGCAGCAATGTCACCCGGCTTTCTCCCCGCTGCTGTGTTTCTCCACTAGAGGACCCAGGTGAGATGTCTCTACTACAGCTTCTGCAGCTAAACCACGGGGAAAAAATATATTTGAAAAAAAAAAAAAAAAAAAGGCAGCCAGCCCCGACATGTGGATGGTCCATGTAAAATGAATGGAAATGTACTAGTGCATGCGGCACACCAGACGTGCTCCCGTAATTCCCAAAAAACCACGGCCACGCTGCTGAGCCGCTGCTGCTCGGTGGGAAACGGTGCTGGTTGGAATGAGGGGTAAATCCCAGAATATCCACGCCGGGCTGGATCAGAGGGCTCCAGCCCGGCACAAGTGCTGCTACATTCCAACACCAGCACCGCATATTACGCTGGAAAGTAGCACATAAACAAAGGCTATAGAAGGTACTAGAGAAGGGCCAGCATCAGCCGTTATTTACCAAATAAACCTCCCATCCACACGGAGATATCCCCATTTTATTATTATTATTTTTACGCACACACATCCCCCATTCTCCCTCCTTCCCCCACGTATTGACTCAGCTCCTGCCGAATGGGAAGAGCATCATTTAACCGAGCTCTGTTATCACCGCGCTGCCAAAAAACAGCGGCAACGGCTGCTGCCACCCCCAGCGCCCCTTCCCGGGGGCGATACGGCCCAGCCTATCGGCCCCGCTCAACTGGTGTGGGCAAAACCCCATCCTTGGCACTTCCCTGGCACACGGGGGGGGGGTTAGGTGGCACCCCGCAGGTGGGAGCTGGCTGGAGCGAATCCTTGCTTTTCCCCTTTTCCCGAGCCCCAAGGCTTCCCGGAGCCGAGGGGACCCGAGGAGGTGCCCGGTGATGCCAGCGCAGGTGCGGGGAGGGGGATGGAGAGCGCTGGTGCTGCGGAGGGAGAGGGGGATGCGCTGGCAGGGCCATGGGAAGGGCCGGGTTCACCTGCTCCAGGCACGGAGGGAGGGGATGGGCAAGGAAAACCGCATCTCTGTCGCTCGGAAAGCGTGGGATCTGCTTACCTGCGGACCAGAGGGGAGGGGCAGAGGGGACTGCGGCTCGGGGGGAGCAACTCAGCCAAGTCTCCGAGGGCGCGGGCAGGGAAGGGGCGATGGGCGAGGGGCCGGAGCGCGGAGGAAGCCCCGCGGACCCCGGGACACGCTGCGACACTGCGGGCGGCAGGGCCGGCCTGGCCACGCGGTGCGGCGGGGACCGCGGGCACCGAGGGGACACCGCAGCAGCACCACGGGGCAAGGGGGGGGTGTCTGCGAGTCCCACCTGCCTCCCTCCCCTCCTCCCGTCTCCTCTCCCTCACTCACCCTCTGCATGGCTTTCAGGATCAAAGCCAGTTCATAGCGGGGCATCTTAGAGCTGGCAGTGGCGGGAGGAGCGGGGCACGGGGTGGGGAGGAGGGGGCTGCGGCGAGGCCGGAGA
>VZTI01003963.1:27589-44562 GCA_013397865.1 Struthidea cinerea | reverse complement strand
CGGGGGCGGCTCGGGCCGCGCCGCGCGTGTGGGGCTCCCCCCGGCCCGTGCCAGCGAGCCGCCGGCCGGCCCGCCCGGCTGGGAACGGACCCGGGGAACCATCCATCCCCTGCAACCCCCCTGCCGTGGGCACGGACGCCTGCCACGGCGCCAGGTTGCTTCGAGCCCCGTCCAACCTGGCCCCTTCCAGAACCTTCCTGATCCTCGGGGCGGCTCAGTGCGCCCCCGGGAGTTGGCCGTTCTCAGGGCTCCTCAGCGCACAGCCAGGACCTTCCCCATCTTCGGAGTCCTTCAGTGCACCCCCCAGAACTTCTCCGTCCTCAGGGCACCCCAGTGCGGGCCCAGGACCTTCCCCACCCTCCGGGCACCCCGAGAACTTCTCCATCCTGAGAGCTCCCCGATGCACAGCCAGGACCTTCCCCATCTTCGGAGTCCTTCAGTGCACCCCCCAGAACTTCTCCGTCCTCAGGGCACCCCAGTGCGGGCCCAGGACCTTCCCCACCCTCCGGGCACCCTGAGAACTTCTCCATCCTCAGAGCTCCCCGATGCACAGCCAGGACCTTCCCTGTACTCAGAGCACCTCAGTGCACCCCCAGAACTCCGTCCTCAGGGCACCCCAGTGCGGGCCCAGGACCTTCCCCACCCTCCGGGCACCCCGAGAACTTCTCCATCCTGAGAGCTCCCCGATGCACAGCCAGGACCTTCCCTGTACTCAGAGCACCTCAGTGCACCCCCAGGTCTTTCCCCATCCTCAGTGCACCCCCAGAACTTCTCCATCTTCTGAACTTCCCAATGCACAGCCAGGACAGTCCCCATCCTCAAAGCACTTCAGGGCACCCCCAGGTCCTCCTCCATCTTCACAGCACCCCCAGGACCTTCCCCATCCTCAGAGCTCCCCAAAGCACCCCCAGGACCTTCCCCACCCTCCGGGCACCCCGAGAACTTCTCCATCCTGAGAGCTCCCCGATGCACAGCCAGGACCTTCCCTGTCCTCAGAGCACCTCACTGCACCCCCAGGTCTTTCCCCATCCTCAGTGCACCCCCAGAACTTCTCCATCTTCTGAACTTCCCAATGCACAGCCAGGACAGTCCCCATCCTCAGAGCACTTCAGGGCACCCCCAGGTCCTCCTCCATCTTCACAGCACCCCCAGGACCTTCCCCATCCTCAGAGCTCCCCAAAGCACCCCCCGGACCTTCCCCACTCTCCGAGCTCCCCAAAGCACCCCCAGGACCTTCCCCACCCTCAGAGCACCCGCAGTCACAGCCATGGGGTGACCGGCTCTGGGGNCCAGGACCTTCCCTATCCTCAGAGCTCCCCAAAGCACCCCCAGGACCTTTCCCATCCTGAGAGCTCCTCAGGGCACCCCCAGGACCTTCCCCATCCTCAGAGCTCCCCAGGGCACCCCCAGGACCTTCCCCACCCTCAGAGCACCCGCAGTCACAGCCATGGGGTGACCGGCTCTGGGGTGGGGGTGCCCAGCTCTGGAGGCCCGAGGAGCAGGAGGATGGAGGTGAAGCTGCGTGTCTGGCCTTGGTGCCCGAGTCCTCCCGGCGAGGGAGACTCTGGACGCACACTTCATTTCCCAGCCTGGCACGCACCCCTGGCGTGGTGCTCACGTGCAGCCGCCGAGGTCAGTGACACAGATACCTCCGGCTGCAGCGCATCCGACACCAGCGTCCAGCTGGGCTGTGCTGGGAGCTGAACCTCTGCTCCCTCTAAAGAAGGCGTTTGAGGGGCCGCGGGGTTTGTTTGAACGCTCTGCCTCTCGTCCGCAGCAGAGACTTGTCCCTCCCTTCCCTCACACCGCTGCCCAACAATGTGGCTTTGAGGAGGGACAGGTTTCTGCCCAAGCTGTTGAAGCCCTCGTTGCTCACTCCTGTCCTCAGGAGGGAGGGATGAGAGAGCAGCCCCACCACGCCCGAGGCTCAAGGGGAAGCAGAGAAGGTGGCAGATCTCGAGATTAATCAACTTGAATGAAATATCACTGGAATCCCAGCCCCAGCCCACCCCTCTCAGCACCTTCCCTGGGAGCCCCAGCCGTGCCCTTTCCGTAGCCAGGGTTGTTTGCCTTTGCTCTGCCTTCACGGGGAGGCTGCCACAGTTGGTGCCACGGATCCTGAGGGCAGGAATGGAAATGGAAAACAACTCCCAGCACTTTCCAGCAGGACTTGCAGCTCAGCCAGCCCCGGTACTGCTGTGGGCCTTCCTCGTCTCAGGCAGGTGTGAGCTCCCCGTGGTTCCCAACTCATCCTGTGCCCTCCAGGCACGAGGGCTGTGGGAGTCCTGCGAGCTGTTTTGGGTACTGCTACAAGACAAATTGCCTGTGCAGGAGTGTTTACAGGTATTCCCAAGCTCCCACCCCTCCGTGCTCAGGCAGTAATTGCCAGGCAGCTGACAGGGATAATTTACTGCCTGTTGGTGCTCACAGTGCAAACTCTCCCTGGGTTTGCTTCCCTTTACTTTGCTTCCCTGTTTGGCTTCTAATACGGTGTTGTCTGGCCTGAGCTTCTTCCTTGTTCTGAACGTGTGCCTGGCAGGTTCAGGAGGGAATCCAGGTGAGGTGGGAATGGCCAGGTATCCCTGCCATACCCACCTCGGGCATTCCCACCCTCCAGCTGCTCCTTGCCCAGCCACAGGTGACTGTGATGTTCTCTTTGTCACATTTGGAGCTGTCACGTTGTGGCCAGGGGCAGAAAGGAGTGGGGAGAGCTCTAATTCCCAGTTCTTCCAGTGCTCTGCCTCCTTCAAACACTCCTCTGGCAGAAGAAAAGGAAACGTTCAATCCCTGTCCCTGTTGTCTTCCCAGTGCTGCTTTCAAATGCCAGTATTGGATTCCCAGCTGGATATAAATTTACAGTCACTGTTCATTCTCACTTCTGACTCCATTCCACATGGAATCTCCCTAAATCCACGTCTGCATGTGGCCAACTCCCCCCCTTTTTGGGAATCCCCCACCCCCCAGCTGTATTTAAAGCTGTCTCAAGACCTCCCAGACATCAGCCTTAGCGTGAGTCCACTTTTGTCTGTGATGGGATTTGCTCCTGGCAGAAACACTTGATCCTGAGACCTCATAAACCCATTCCCAGGTGGATGTTTGATATCCCTGGGATGACATCTGGGTGCCTGAGGGTCTCTCGTGCATGTCAGCAATGCGGGTAGTGACTACACCTGTCTGAGTGTCACTCGTGTGTGGGCATCTCATGGAGCATCCCAGAATCCCAGAGCCATCAGGGTGGGAAGAGCCCTCCAGCACCATCCAGTCCCACCCCAGCAGCACCAGCATCACCCCAAACCCTGTCCCCAAGGGCCACATCCAGACTCCTCCTGAACACTCCCAGAGACAGTGACTCCACCACTCCCTGGGCAGCTCATTCCAAGGCCTCACCACTCTTCCAGGGAAATTTTCTTTCCCAGTCTCCAAGCTGAGCCTCCCCTGGCCCAGCCTGAGGCCGTTCCCTCTCCTCCTGTCCCTGTTCCCTGGGAGCAGAGCCCGACCCCCCCCGGCTGCCCCCTCCTGTCAGGGAGTTGTGCAGAGCCACAAGGTCCCCCCTGAGCCTCCTTTGCTCCAGGCTGAGCCCCTTTCCCAGCTCCCTCAGCCGCTCCTGGGGCTCCAGCCCCTTCCCAGCTCCGCTCCCTGCCCTGGACACGCTCCAGCCCTGCCAGCCCTGCCCTCTCCTGCCCCGTCCATCCCTTTGTGGAAGCTCGAGATGATCCCCAAATCTTTCACCACTGATCTAAGGTGTCCACCAGGTCCGAGCTACCTTGAATCTCACAAGCTTGGCTTTTCCTCCAAAAGCATCCAAAGACTGTAGGATATTTAATATTTAACATTTAAAAGCAGAGGGTTGGAGAAGAAGGTCTGAGCAATGAATGGTGGCCATGCCCTGAATACTCAGTAAGGAAATAAAAACTCCCCTAGCAGAGATTTTGTTTACTTTATTTAGGTAGTAAGTGTCATGTAACATGTCCTGACTTTTTCATGCTGGAATTTGGGCAAACCGTCCTCTCCTGGTGTCTCTCCCATCCGTCCCTATCCCAGAGAGCAGCACAGAGAGCATGGATGAATAACTTCACCCTTAATAAATCACCCTTTGTAATAAAGCACACGATAAAAATATGTCCTCGTGCATTCCATATACGTATGCAAATACGGGGTTTCTTTGGAAAAGACGTTGGGAATGTTTGAGGGTTGTAGCAAAGTGGGGCTCTGTTCCCAGGGAACAGGGACAGGACAAGGGGAAATGGCCTCGGGCTGGGCCAGGGGAGGCTCAGGTTGGACACCAGCAGGAATTTCTCCCTGGAAAGGGTGGTCGGGTGTTGTAAGGGGGTCACAGGTTGGACTCGATGATCTGGGAGGGCTTTTCCAACCTCAGTAATTCTGGGATTCTGTGAAAAAATGTCCTGCGATATCTCATAGACTCCTGACAAAGAAGTTGGCCCAGCACGGCAGGGTTAAGGAGGAAAATGAAAGGAAAAAAAAAGGCACTTTTAAAAGCTCGAAATCACCGTTCAGAGCCTCTCTAGCCACAGCTATTTTGGGTTTTAGTAATCTCTTGGTTAGGCTGGACTAAACATCTTTTTGCACCAGGTCCTGTGTGCACCGCAGAAGAGCCAATTCTCTCCTCTTGTTAAAAACTTTAATTTCTACCTAAGACACGTCAATCAAAATCAAAATAAAATCAATATTTATCACAGGTTTAGGACTAGGATGTTGGGTATCTCCAGCTCCAGAGCAGGAAGGATTTCTGGAGGTGTCGGTAGAAAACAGGGATTGCCTGTGGAAAGAGGAATTGCCCTGCCAGGTGGGGTTTTGTTTGCCTGGGTACAGGCACGGGTGTAGGACAGGTCCAGGCCTGTTCTCCCTGCTATTTCCTAACTTCTCCAGGTTTGTCCCTGAACACCACACATTTCAGGTGGGTTTAGGATTTAGGACTAGGATTTAATGAGAGGATGTAAAACAGGGGGGAACAGGAGAGAAAGGAGAAAAGATGGAAAAAGATTGGGATGAAGAAAGGGTAGATTTGAAGATTAGGACAGGGAGAGATGGGAGATGAATGAGCTGAAAGAGAATAGGAAAAATCATGGATTTATGTGTCTAGAGAAGGCACCAGGATGAGCAGAGGGATGGAGCAGCTCTGCTGGGAGGAAAGGCTGGGAGAGCTGGGATTGTTCAGCCTGGAGAGGAGAAGCTCTGGGGTGACCTCAGTGTGGCCTTGCAGGGCCTGAAGGAGCTGCAGGAAACATGGAGAGAGACAATTCCCAAGGGCTGGAGGGCCAGGACACAGGGAATGGCTTCCCAGTGCCAGAGGGCAGGGCTGGATGGGATCTTGGGCAGGAATTGTTCCCTGGGAGGGTGGGCAGGCCCTGGCACAGGGTGCCCAGAGCAGCTGTGGCTGCCCCTGGATCCCTGGCAGTGCCCAAGGCCAGGCTGGACATTGGGGCGTGGAGCAGCCGGGGACAGTGGGAGGTGTCCCTGCCACGGCAGGGGTGGGAACGGGATGGGCTTTGAGGTCCATTCCCAAACTCAAACCATTCCATGGATCTGGGATCTTTCTTGTCGGCTCCCTTCAGGCACTTCCTTTAGGTCACCCCAGAGCTTCTCCTCTCCAGGCTGAACAATCCCAGCTCTCCCAGCCTTTCCTCCCAGCAGAGCTGCTCCATCCCTCTGCTCATCCTGGTGCCTCCTCTGGCCTCTCTCCAGCAGCTCCGTGTCCATCTGCCACAATGGGATGCTGCACACGATGGAAGGAGTTTGGATTCTTCTCGCTGTTTACTTGTTAAAAAGCTGCATAATTGCACACATCCAATCTGCTTTAAATGAGGACTAGGTTGCAAAATCAATACCACATAATGAGGAGCGTTATTTCTCCTTCCTCTCCTTCGCATCTGCATATGCAAAGTAGATAATTGCCTACTTTTCTTTTCCATGGGCTGTATGCCACATTTATTTTTCAGGGTGGAGCCACTCTGGAGCTGTGTCAGGATGACACAGTGGAGGAGGCTGCTGTCTCCAGAAGTTTTTCCACATTTGTTTCAGCAGACAGAAGATGGGCAGGAAATTTGCACGGGATCGTGTGGAAAAGGATGAGCTCTTGGATTTAAACCAGCTGGGATGAGGCTTAGGAAGGGATTGAATCCCTCCTTCCCTGCTTGGGTGAGGCTGCACAAGTCAGTTAAACCACACTCCTTGCAGGTGGCCGTGAATTTCACCCTCCCAGTTTCTGAGTGCCTGAATTGACATTTTGTGGTCTCATTTGCAGAAGTGCTGAATGATCCCAGATGGAATGAATTCAATTGGTGCTACACATATGAAGTGCTCTGAACGAGGAGCGCAGCAACTTCTTGAAAGGTTCCCTTGAACCCTTGGCTGTCTCAGACTGAGGAACCAGAATCTAAAGAACCTTCAGCCTCAGGTAACTCCAGCCCATCCCAAACCCCTCACAGCCACGAGGAGACAAAACGTGTTTATGGCTGATGGTTCTTTTCCATGGAAAGGGGAGGAAGGGGCATCTTCCTGCTGTTTATCCTGAAGTCCCCAAAGTGTCCTGCCCTCCAAAAACCTAAACCCGGGGTGGTCAGGAAAGTTGTTGTGACTCCCCTGCCCCTCTCAGCCTTCTCCTGAGTGTTAATGGCTCTGCCAGGTGGGACCAGGAGTCTCCAAAATTCCTGACAGGAGGGGGCAGCCGGGGGGGGTCGGGCTCTGCTCCCAGGGAACAGGGACAGGAGGAGAGGGAACGGCCTCAGGCTGGGCCAGGGGAGGCTCAGCTTGGACACCAGGAGCAGGAATTTCCCCATGGAAAGGGAGGTCAGGCCTTGGCAGGGGCTGCCCAGGGAGGTTTGGAGTGCCCATCCCTGGAGGTGTCCAAGGAAGGGCTGGAGGTGGCACTCAGTGCTCTGGGCTGGGGACAAGGTGGGCATCGGGCACAGCTTGGCCTCGCTGGGCTGGGAGGGCTTTTCCAGCCTCAGGGATCCTGGGATTTTGGGAAATACGGCTGGGTGGTGGTGGGAATGACTGTGGTGGGATCCAGGGCTCTGACAGGGCCCAGTTCTTCCAGAGAAAGCTCTGGCACTGGGAATTAAGGTGTGGTTTGGGAAGGGCAGTCACCAGCGGGGCTCAGCTGGGTTATCCCAAACCACGGAGTGCCAGGAGATCCGGGAGAAAAAGGAGGGAGACATGGCTGAACTAAGCACAGCTTTAAACGGGGAGAGAGGTGGGCCAGTGACAGAGTCCGAAAGTAATTGTAACAAATTGTAGCTTATGGGGAATACAAGATAAGGCGAGAGAGATACAAAGTGAGATTAGATGGGACATTGGGCAGGAATTGTTCCCTGGGAGGGTGGGGAGGCCCTGGCACAGGGTGCCCAGAGCAGCTGTGGCTGCCCCTGGATCCCTGGCAGTGCCCAAGGGCAAGTGGGATGTGGAACCTGGTGGAAGGTTCCCTGTCCGTGGCAGGGGATGGGGCTGGATGAGCTTTAAGGTCCCTCCAACCCAAACCATTCCATGATTCCATGCTGAGGGAACGAGCAGGCAGAGGGAGACTCTGGGAGAAGCTGCAGAGCCACCACGGGCACACCTTTGGTTCCTGTGTCCCATCTTCAGGCCACAACTTGATTAAATCCCAGTCAGTGGCTCATTGACCCTCCAGGGTGAGCAAACTGGGGACAGGAATAAAAGCAGAAGCCTGTAAGGGTGAAAACGAATAAAATCAACATAATTAGCAAAGGAAAGAGAAAGTCCCAGGGAGGTGGGGCTGTCCTTTAGGAGTCAGAGCAAGACATCCGTGGAACACGGATCTGCTCTTCCACAGGGATGGCAGGAAGGGAAGAGGTGACGCAGGGAATGCCACAATGATTGAAGGCTTTCCCCCTCACTCCTCAGCAAGGAGAAGGAACAATGGTCCATTGAGCAACCACGAAGAACAGAGAGAGCAGAGCAGAGCGTTTCAGTGCTCTGGGGTTTTTCCAGTCAGCCAGACCTGGCAGAAACCAGCTGAGAGGACGTGGAGGACTGGCTGAATCCTAGAGGAATCCACAAGGAATCCTTCCCCACACCTGGGGAAGGGAAGAGCAGGGACAGGTGCTGCCAATCACCTGAAAAGCAGAGCAGCTTGGGGAACGGCAGAGGAGAAAACAGCCCAACTGGAATTCCTGGAAATTTCTGGGAACAAAGAATGAAACAAAGTTTTCTTTTGTGCATGGGAAATCATGAAACGATAAGTGGAGGCCAAGAATGATTTGCCAGGAACAAATCCTGCCGAGCCAGGCTCATTTCCTCCCCTGACAAGTAGCAGCTCTTATGGACAATAGATATTGCATATCTTGACTGGAGCGAGGCTTTCAGTGCAGCCTCCTGCGAGGGAACTGAAATGAAACCTTTGTAAGGTGGACTCAGCTGTTGGAAACATCAAAAACCCTCTGAGCGGGTTTGTTGTTGGTGTGGAAAAATGACGGGAAGCGTATTTGCCGATGTCCTGCCCGGGGTTTGTGCCATTCCCTGTTTTCCCTGTGTTTCGGAGGATGGTGGGTCGAGTGGGAAAGTTCTACCAGGATTAACATCTTGATCCTTGAAGAAATGGTGTGAAAACAGCAGGATTCAGTGCAAGTGTAAACTCAGTTTTAGATAAGAATAAACCCCACAGTGGAAGGAGCCAACAAGGCAAAAAACCTGGACAAAAATCCGTGGGGATTTTGGAAGAAGCTCCTTGAGAATTAACAACGGTGTGGGAAAGCAAGGATCATCCTGAAATGTCTAAACGGGTTGGTTGGGATGCCTGGAATAATTTCTGCCCTCCCACTCAGCCCTGGGGAGGCCTGAAAGTGAAAAATGAACAATTCCCTTTGCTCCCTGAACTCGAGAAACCCCCTCGTGGTCTCCAACTTCCTCACGAGGCCAATTAGGGAAAGTCCTGAGAGCACAAAAAGGTGCTAAAAGTCTTTTAAAAAAGCTGACCCTGGAGGGAAATCTCAAAGACCTGGGTTTGGTTGTTTTGATCTGGAGAAAACAGGACAGAGAAGCAACACGATGAGAGTCTTCAAACGTCTAACAGGTAGAAGGCAGCAGGAAACTCTCAGTGCTTAGAGGGGAGCAGGCAACTTAAACAACATCCAGAATCACAAATGCTGCTGGATATAAGGAAAAACTTCCCAGTTAGGGAGTTAAGGAAGCCTTGGGATCAGTGGAGGGCTTTGAGGGGGTTAAGTGCAGCTGGAAAAAGCATCACTGATTATTGGTGTCTCGGGAAGCCCCACCACGGGAAGAAATTTTGAGGCCAACGTACCTAAAAAAGTTGCATCAATGGATTTGGAAGGCTCAGGTGACATCTGGAGCTGGAGACATTGCGAGGGTGCTGTCCATGGATGAAGCATCCCTCAGCTCCCGGGAAGTTCTTTCCAGCAACCTCAAAGCGGGAAAAAAACCCAAAAAATCATCTCTGACATGCAAACACTGAAAGGTGTCTGAGCCCCAGATCATTTCTTGAGCTCCCTTTGTGCCTTCAATGATTGTAAACAGACACGGAATGGCTGAATTTCTGCTTCAGGGGCTTCCGGCCACAGGTGGAAAAAAGGATGTTCAGCTCCGTAGGTATCTTATGCAAAATAAATAAATAACCCAGAGAAATAAATGAATAAATCCAGGCAGGCTGCATCCTGTGCATTCCTGGCAAGAGCAGCCTGAAATCCCATCACCTGGGAGACAACCAGGGACTGGCACTGCTGCTTTGTCAGGGGAAGGACAGCTTTTGTCAGGGACCTGAAGGATGGGACTGCTTGGATTGCTCTGCAAACATTTGGGAAGCAACAGCCCTTGGCCTTGGCCTTGTCCCAGAGCCAAGGCAGGAAAATGAGAGCTGGGAAGGGGCTGGAGCACCAGGAGAGGCTGAGGGAGCTGGGGAAGGGGCTCAGCCTGGAGCAAAGGAGGCTCAGGGAGGACCTTCCCAGGGAACAGGGACAGGACACCCAAGAGGAGACAAAACGTGTTTATGGCTGATGGTTCTTTTCCATGGAAAGGGGAGGAAGGGGCATCTTCCTGCTGTTTATCCTGAAGTCCCCAAAGTGTCCTGCCCTCCAAAAACCTAAACCCGGGGTGGTCAGGAAAGTTGTTGTGACTCCCCTGCCCCTCTCAGCCTTCTCCTGAGTGTTAATGGCTCTGCCAGGTGGGACCAGGAGTCTCCAAAATTCCTGACAGGAGGGGGCAGCCGGGGGGGGGGTCGGGCTCTGCTCCCAGGGAACAGGGACAGGAGGAGAGGGAACGGCCTCAGGCTGTACCAGGGGAGGCTCAGCTTGGACACCAGGAGCAGGAATTTCCCCATGGAAAGGGAGGTCAGGCCTTGGCAGGGGCTGCCCAGGGAGGTTTGGAGTGCCCATCCCTGGAGGTGCCCAAGGAAGGCCTGGAGGTGGCACTCAGTGCTCTGGGCTGGGGACAAGGTGGGCATCGGGCACAGCTTGGCCTCGCTGGGCTGGGAGGGCTTTTCCAGCCTCAGGAATTCTGGATTCTCTAATTAAGGGAATTTGGCTGAGTTGCCACTCCAGCTCCTTCCAGAGGGTTCTGAGGTTGTGCTGAGCAATCCTCCCCATGCTGGGGAAGTGATCCTGGAATTCCATGCAATTAAAATGACGCCTCCCCCACGAAGCCTCTCACTGCTTTTCCAGCTGTTCGTCCTCTTCTCTGGGCAGGAATTGGCTGCTAGTAAATTGTGTCGTGCAAATAGAATATCATCAACCAAGTGATCCAATTTACCCACATTTAAACCCACCTTTTCTCCGAGAAATCCCTAACCCAGATTAATTTCGGGGAGTGATGAGGTTTGATCCCTTCACCCTTAGAAATCACACATGCAAAAGCCGTGTTGCTGTTCACAGTGCTGATATCCTGCAGAAATGCTCAGAATCTGGTAAAGGCACGAGAAAAGCAAACAAGTAATCAAGGAAATGGAATTCTCCCTTGTTCCAGTGGAGCCCAACTGTCTCCTGCTTCCCTGATCGTGGTGGCTCTTCTCAAATTCCAGTTTATTAAAGTGAAGGATGTTCAGCCAGGCTCTGTCTCTCCCTGTCCTACAGAGACCATTTCTGCACCAGGTTTCCCTGGACGTTCATTCCTTTTCCCTTCAAAACTCCTTTTTCCATACAAAAAGTGTGTCTGGGCAGAAAATGCAGGTTTCAGGCATTTCTTCAGCATTTTCAGGTCTTGGAAAATCCAACTGGAATTGTGTCTTTGCTCTAACTCTCATGGAGCTGTTGCCCACCTGCAGGTTCCTCTGTGCTCCAGGCACAGGGAGCCTGGTGATTCCAAGGGTTAATTCCCTGGGCAGGACTTCTGATGGAACAGGAAATGCCTGGATTTCCACTTGGAGACCGACTCCATCTAAAGATTCCACGATCCAGAACATGCACAGGTGGTTTTGTCCAAGAAATCCCCAGGAAAAAACCAAAAAGCCTCCCTAGGTCACTGTGGAGATGTTGGAAATACTCAATAAATGAGAAATCCTGGAAACACAGGCTTGGAAGAGACCTTCAGGATCATCCAGTCCACCCAGCACCACCCATGCGTTGCAGATCCCACATCATTCATTCCACAAGATTCGGGAATTCTCTCTTGGAATGGCATGGAGAGGATTCATCAAGCACCTTCTTTGTTCCCCTCTCGTGCCGCCAGGCAGAGAAAAATCATCCTGGGGGCAACAAAAGGTCTTGCTCTTGGTCTCGGTTTCTTCATTACAGAGTGATAGTTTAAAATTCACCATTTAAAATGCTAAACAGGATCCCGTGGTTTTCCCAAAATTGGTGGGCAGAGCTCACTGGAGTCACACTCCAAAGGGATTTAGTCCTTGCAACAACATATTAAGGATTCGGTGCAATGTGAATCATTTCAAATCTTTTGGATAATCCACTTATTCCTGCACGTGCAACCTGCAGCAGACGTCATGAAATATAATCAGAAGCCTCCAGTTCAGTTTGTGCTGATGATTAATGCAGGTGTTAATTCCTCCAATTAACATTTGTGGAAAGTTACTCTGCTTGACAAAGATCAGGAGCTTACAGGTGTTGGATGCCACGGATATCATCGACCCGGGGGTTTATATCACTTGGGAATTCCGGAGCCTTTAAGAACTTAATCACAGTTTTTCTCAGACTGTTCTGAAATTTGTGGTAATTGGTGTTCCTGCCTGGATGGGAATTCAGCAGTGAAATGGCTTTTTGAGAGGGCTTCAAGCTCCTCCACCCCCCCAGGCTTCCAAACTGAACGTAAAAGCCAGGAGATTTGGCTGAACCCCCCCAGATGTGGGAGATTTGGCGGCTCAGGACTGAGGTCAGAGCTCCCCAGGGGCTGCAGCCCCTCCCCAGAGGCATCTCCGATCTCTGGGAGCAGGGACAGTGTCTTGGTGGCACCTGAGCTTTTCCATGAATTTGCAGGAAGTTTCCTCAGGGCAGTGCAGGAACCAGCTCTGGCTCGTCTGGAAGAGGGAGGAAGCTCCAGCTCAGCTTGTGCAGTGTGGGGTTTTTACCCACAGGGAGGTAACAAAGGAAAGGCCTCGGAAGAAAACCCTGCAGGCAGGAAAATCCGAATGCATAAAAATCAACATCTCGGAATCACAGAACAGTTTGGGTTGGGAGGATCCTAAAGCCCATCCAGTGCCACCCCTGCCATGGGCAGGGACACCTCCCACTGTCCCAGGCTGCTCCAAGCCCCAGTGTCCAGCCTGGCCTTGGGCACTGCCAGGGATCCAGGGGCAGCCACAGCTGCTCTGGGCACCCTGTGCCAGGCCCAGAGGCTCAGCGCTTTCTGCCACACTTTGAATAAAAGCTCAGAAACCTCTCGCAGGATCTCAGCCTCAAAAAAACCCCCCAAAATCATACAGCCAACTAGGGAGAGCTCAGAACCCCTTCCAGGGCCTGAAGGGGCTCCAGGAGAGCTGGAGAGGGACTGGGGACAAGGCACGGAGGGCCAGGACACAGGGAACGGCTTCCCAGTGCCAGAGGGCAGGGCTGGATGGGATCTTGGGCAGGAATTGTTCCCTGGGAGGGTGGGCAGGCCCTGGCACAGGGTGCCCAGAGCAGCTGTGGCTGCCCCTGGATCCCTGGCAGTGCCCAAGGCCAGGTTGGACATTGGGGCCTGGAGCAGCCTGGGACAGTGGGAGGTGT
The DNA here is from genome assembly GCA_013397865.1 of Struthidea cinerea. Lineage (NCBI taxonomy): Eukaryota > Metazoa > Chordata > Aves > Passeriformes > Corcoracidae > Struthidea > Struthidea cinerea. The sequence continues at coordinate 31,420 of VZTI01003963.1, read as the reverse complement.
CCCTGCCCATGGCAGGGGTGGCACTGGATGGGCTTTGAGGTCCTTCCCAACCCAAACCATTCCAGGATTATACAATTCCAACAGATGAAAACCATTTCCAGCATCATTTCTTATTGACACCAATCCGTGTCCAGAACCTCTCACTTCTCACCTTCCAAGAAAATCAGGATTCCCTTTCCATTTGCAGCCCTGCTGCCCCTGCTGTGCCATTTAACACCCAATTTCCTGGCCCAGCAGGAGCAGGGGGTGCTGAGCCTGAGTTCCCAAGCACAGCAAGTCAGGGCAGGCACGGCCTGGCAGCAAAGCCCAGCTCTGCCAGGCGTGTCCTTGTGTGTCCCTGTGCCCAAACACTCCCACCGCAGTGCCCAGCAAGGGACAGGGGAAGGGGACTGTCCCTCAGCAGGCACGGGGGGGGATTGTTGGGGTGCCTGTGCAGGGTAGGATGGTGCTGTGGGTCCCTTCCAGGATATTCTTGCTCCTCTGGCTCTCTTTGTGAGGTACCACAATGATCCTCAGCAGTGCATCCTGGTAAAAATATGGATTTTCCGACTTGTTTCAGCAGCCACAATGTCTGGGATATATCCAACCCTTTTTTTCAGTGGGGGATGATCCACCTGATGCTGGGAATTGCAATGAGTGAAGGGTAATTGTGGTCTTGATGCTACCGAGAGTGAGGTGAAGCAGAACAGAACTTTGTGTGTGTTGTATCAGCAAAATGTAGGGATTTATGTCCCAAATTTTCCCAACAGAACAATTCCCGCAGCAAACGCATCTGGAAAACTACCTGTGGAAAATACGGCACCGGTTGCAAGGAAGTGGGAAGTCAAAGAGCCCCTTGCAGAGATGTTGTGAGTGCTGATACACCAAAAAAAAGAGAATATTTTGGCAATTCCCATGTTGAAATGAGATACAAAAAGTGAAACAATGACTTGCGGCGCTGCTTTACGGGATGTGGAACCCCGTGTGTTGTGTAAGGAGACGTTCCAAGGCTGCCAGGCAGAACAACTCGTGCCCTTCTCAGCAGAACTCAGCGAGTAACAGCAACTCCTTCGCTGGGTTTGGAGCAGCGGGATCGGCACAGTTCCCTCCTTGTCCGGAACTGGAGGATCCGACACACTCAGCAGTTCCCAGCATCGCTTCTTTTGCTGATGCCTCCCTAACGTGCCCCATTCCCAGGTTCTCATGGCAATCCCAGATAAAACAGAAGGTCCCCAACGCCTCCCTCCCGTTGGTGGGGCAGCAAAGCACAGAACCAAACCCCGAGCTTCCCCTCCAGCCCTGGCGAGGCGGCAGCTGACAACGCTGGCACCTTTCCCTTGGCACCGCCAACCCCTCAGCCCCCGGAGTAGAATTAGCCCAGGGAGCCCACGGCGTGCCCGCTTTGTTTCCTCACCGATTTAGGAGCGGCAGCGGCGGCCACGCCAAGCCCGTCCCGTGCTGCACCCGGGCCGGGGGACAGGGACGAGCCCCGGGCGATGTCCCCGCGGTGCCACCCGTGGCACAACCCGCGCTCAGGATCTGCTCTCTGTGCTGCACGAACCCCTCACCCCGAAGCCCTCCTGAGGCTGCCGTGCTCGCACGTGGGCCGGTGACACATCCCCACGTCCCTGGGTGCCGGCACAAGGATCGGGAGGCGTCGGGAGATGCGAGTGCCAGCGATGCGCGGGGCTGGCTGCGAGCATTTCCATGGCAATGCCGTTGTTTGTCTGGAGCTCTGTGTGTGCCAGGAGCTCCGGGAAGAGGGAACGAGACAAAGCCCAGACGATCTGCGGATGGGTGACCCTGGGCCGCGGCCCGTGGGGAGACCTGTGCCGTCATTCCCGAGGCAGGTGTGGATGCACGTGTGTGCTTCGGGAACGGGGAGAGCTCTTGGAGGAGGCCACAAAGGTGGGGAAGGGCCTGGAAGAGCCAAACGAGGAGCAGCTGAGGGCGCTTGGAATGTCCAGCTGGAGCAGAGGGGGCTGAGGGAGACTCATCAGGGATTGCAGCTCCGATCTCTGCTCCTGGGACAGGGACAGCAGCCAGGGAGCGGCTGGAGCTGGGCCAGGGGAGGGTTAGGTTGGATTTTAGGGAAAGGTTCTTCCCCCAGAGGGTGCTGGGCACTGCCCAGGCTCCCCAGGGAATGGGCACGGCCCCGAGGCTGCCAGAGCTCCAGGAGCGTTTGGACAGCGCTGCCAGGGATGCCCGGGGGGGATTGTTGGGGGGTCTGGGCAGAGCCAGGGCTGGGACTGGGTGATCCCTGGGGGTCGCTTCCAGCAGGGCATATTCCACGGTTTTGTGTTCATGGAGGACCTCTGGGCCTTATTTCAGGACCACTCGATGCTGGCACTGCAAGCAGAGAGGGGCGGAATGAGCAGGGGGTGAAGGAGGAGCAGCACAGACCGGGAGCCACCACGGCTTTGGTGGCAGCACCAGCGTCGCCCGTGGGACTGCAGCACCAGCACCACTGGAATTTGGGGTTTTGGTGGCTTTAACTGGGGTGGAGCCGTGTTCCACCTGCTGCGAGGCGTGGGCGGGATGCTGCAGGTGAGTGTGGGCTGGGGATGAGCACACAATGCAACAGCAACGGAGAAAACAAAGCAGAATTTCACTACCTGTAAGAACCAGCAGCTCTGCCCTGTTTGGTGACAGGTTCTGATGGAAACAGCAGGAAAGTTACCCTTAGAAATCCACAGGATGCAACATAATGCCCTTTAGCAAAGGGGTAAGGCAAAATTTGCCTTTTTTAACTTCCATTCCTGCTCTCTTCACATGAAATCTGAACACTGACCAGCGCGAAAATGCCAAAGAAACTGGAGTGCTTTAAGTTTGCTTTCTTTCCTGTCTTCAAAAAAAAATAAAAAAAAGAAAAAGGCTTTTACCACTTTGTAGCCCTACCAAAATAAATAATTAACAATAATGAAATTGTTCCATATCGCATAAACAACGGCCCCAGGCCTCACTTTTTGGTGGATGATTTATATCTTCTGGTTTCCTTTGGCAGGGAGAGAAACAGCTCTGGCTCTATCTCGAGATAAAACTATAAACACAAATATCACACAGCAAAGGCCACTCCAAGTTTTGAAGTCCTGAGAGCTTCAATCCCAGTTTTTTCCACAATGCCACCTCACCCGGGGGAAACTGTTCCAGTTTCAGCAGATTCCTGTTGGTTTCTCGATTTCAGTGGGCAACACACAATGGCTGAAGCCTGGGAGAATCCAAGCGGGACTTTTTATGTTGTGTCGCATCCAAAGATCCCTCCAGGGATGATCCTGGAACAACTCAACTTTCCAGAAAATCCTGGGTTCTCCTCCTAGGTCTTTGTCCCCAGCCCAGCTCAGCTGTTCTCCCCTCTGGAGAATGATCCATGAGCTTCTTGCTCTCCAGCTGCCCTTCCAGACCACAAATCCCTTTTGTGCAGGGCCCAGGAATGGGAGGAGGAGGACCAATATCTGTGATTATGTAACTTGGCACCACCTGCTCTGAGAGTGGTGTTTGGGAAGGAGGAGAAAGCGAAAACCCCTTTGTTCAGTGGAATTTTCCTCCATGGATATGTTGGATCTGCAGGGGCCAAGTTCTTGGAGGTGAGCTGGAAAAGAGGCAATAAAATCTCACAGCAGATTTTATGGAGGGCAAAGGGTCAGGTCAAGGGAGGAGATTCTGCCCTGGGAGACCTCACCTGCAGAGCCTCCAGCCCTGGGGCCCAGCACAGGAAAGGCCTGGAGCTGCTGGAACAAGTCCAGAGGAAGCCACGGAGCTGTTCCAGGGCTGGAGCCCCTCTGGAGCCAGGCTGGGAGAGCTGGGGGTGCTCACCTGGGGAAGAGAAGGATCCAGGGAGAGCTCAGAGCCCCT
>VZTI01003963.1:13816-27442 GCA_013397865.1 Struthidea cinerea | reverse complement strand
TGGGGCTTGGAGCAGCCTGGGACAGTGGGAGGTGTCCCTGCCAGTGCAGGGGTGGCACTGGATGGGCTTTGAGTTCCTTTCCAACCCAAACCATTCCATGATTCTGCGACCTGGGAGAGGGAAGAGACCTGAAGCCCAGGGATGGACAAGCAGGTGGAAAGGCAGGGTTAGAGAGAGGAGCTTCCTCCTCTTCCCTGTTTGCTGGACTTATCGAGGTCCTGGAAGGAGGAACCTTTCTCTGGCAGAGGCCTTAGGGGCCATTTCCACCCCAAACTTCTGAAGTGCTAAAGTTTATTGGCATTTTCACAGAATCCCAGAATCCCAGGATGGTTTGGGTTGGGAGGGACCTCAAAGCCCATCCATTCCCACCCCTGCCATGGGCAGGGACACCTCCCACTGTCCCAGGCTGCTCCAAGCCCCAGTGCCCAACCTGGCCTTGGGCACTGCCAGGGATCCAGGGGCAGCCACAGCTGCTCTGGGAAGCACCAGCTCCTCATTCCGGTGGGCACCATGCTGGCCCCATCTTTGCCCACCCCGAAGCAGCTGCTGGGAGGAAAAAGGGCTGTGGGAAGGGGAAATGGACCTGGAAGAGGCTGCTGAGCTCCGTGAGTGCTTTTCAACAAACGAGCAAATGTGATAATGGGAGAAAATGAGAGGCTTTTCCTGGCTGAATATGGATGAGGGATTTCAAAGGGAGAAATCCTGCTCTCAGGATACACTTGCAGTATTTCAACAAGGATTTGTCCTTCAGAGATGGATTATACAACTTCTTTTATTACAGGAACGGGAAGATGAAAGATCCCAAACGCTCTGTACTTTGGAGTTGTTGCAATAAATGTGCCAGGAATCTGGGGAGATTTCCAAAATGCATTTTAATCCATAGTAGGCTGGAAGTTGTGCACTGTAAGGCATTTTCATTGTTAGATGGCAGTAAATATAAATTACTGAAGCATCTGAAAATCCTGTTGCACCCAGCAGCTCCCAGAGCATTTCAATCCTGTGTACACAGGCGTTTGGAAGGGAGGAAGGCAAAAAAGCTGTGACAAGCCACCACTTAATGACACATTTGCCAAATGGAGCTGGTGGTTTGCACGCACAAAAGCTCTTCCTGCACCTCCTGAAGCGCACAAACAGCTTTTCTCCATGCAAACCACCTCTGCGGGATGTCCACACCTCCATCCAGGATGGTGCAAGGGCAGGGAGAGACGGAAAATCCAGATTTGCGATTCTAGAGGCCAAGCTGAGGTCCCTTTTCGAGTTAGTTTCCAGCTCCTCATTGAAAAACATCTTTTATATTTATATTTGTATAGATTGAAATGTATAAAAGAGAAGCCATTGGGAATTAATCTCTCTCCCGTGCCCCAGACCCTTATTTCAGACTCTCCCAACTGTGTGAGATGGGAAAGGTCGGAGCAGAGAGCGTTATCAGAGTGACTGCAGTGCCCAGGGGATGAGTCATGGAGCAGAATCCCAGTCCTGCCTGTGGACAGAGCACTTGGAACACAAAAGGCTGGGAGGAGGAGGAGGGACAGCGCTGCAGCAGCCCCCAGCTCCTGGGAGGCTGGAGGTGGAGCTGGCGGGTGAGAACTGCAGGAATTGTTTCCATCACATGGTTAATGACTCAGCAGCCTTAGCCCAAAATATTTATTTTTTCTCCTCTCCACCAGCTCGTCTGTGGAAGAGAATGGGGGCACTGGGAGAGGGGAGGGAGGCTGGGGCTTTGCTGGGTGAGCATCACACGGGTTTTCCACTCTGGATTTGCCATCTCCAGGGTTGGAACACCTGGGCTGTGACACCCTCAGAGAGATTCCAGCTGGATTCGGTGCCCAGAACTGTCTGGAGTTTTGGGCACCTTGATATAAAACAGGTCTGAAGCTCTTGGAGAGTGTCCAAAGGAGGGACACGAGGATGGGGAAGGTTTGGACAGCGCTGCCAGGGATGCACGGGGAGGGGGGGATTGTTGGGGTGTCTGTGCAGGGCCAGGGCTTGGATCAATGATCCCTGTGGGTCCTTCCAGCTCAGGAGATTCCAGGATTCTAAGCTTGGATCAAGGCCTCCAGCCAATACATGCACCCTTCTCTTCCCCAGCAGAAGCAATTTGCACCCCCAGGAGCTGTCCTGAGGTGCAGCTGGAACCCCAGCAGCGATGAGGGTGCAAAGCAAGCCCTGACCACGCTGTCCCTGTGTTCCCAAACTCTGCCTCTCCCAGCCCCAGGAGCTGCCAGGAGGGGAGGCATGGCCGGGAGGGGAGTGGGAGGAACCCTCGGACGCTCGGGCCACGCTGAGGCTGCTGCTGAGCTCGCTCTGTTTCTCCTGCTCCCAGAGTGAGAAGTGAGATGATTTGTAGTTTTGTTTTAGGCCGAGCTCAAGCACACCCAGGGCTGGCTTGTGCGCAGCCCCTGCAAGCTCTGCCCCTCCCTGGTGTGCGTTATGTCACCGTGGCCCCAAATCCCTCCACTTCCAGCCCGGCTTCCACACAGAACTTCTGCAGAGCAGCCAATTCCCGTGTTTTTCCTGCTGTTGGAGAAGTGTTGATGTGGATTTTGGTGCCTGTCTGGCCCGCTGGCTTCTGTCCCCAGCGTTCCTAAAGACACCCACAGCCCTGAACAGTGGAGTCTTGCTAAAGCCTCCCACCAGCCCCATGGCACGAGAGCTCCAGGCTGGAAGGTCACGTATTCCTTCCCTCGTGTTCAATCCCACTTTGGGGAAGCCCTGTCCTGCGAGGACACTCAGCTGCCTGCTCTGTCCCTCCAGGGATGGGCACTCCAAACCTCCCTGGGCAGCTCTTTCCAAGGCCTGACCTCCCTTTCCATGGGGAAATTCCTGCTCCTGGTGTCCAAGCTGAGCCTCCCCTGGCCCAGCCTGAGGCCGTTCCCTCTCCTCCCGTCCCCGTTCCCTGGGAGCAGAGCCCGACCCCCCCCGGCTGCCCCCTCCTGTCAGGGAGTTGTGCAGAGCCACAAGGTCCCCCCTGAGCCTCCTTTGCTCCAGGCTGAGCCCCTTTCCCAGCTCCCTCAGCCGCTCCTGGGGCTCCAGCCCCTTCCCAGCTCCGCTCCCTGCCCTGGACACGCTCCAGCCCCTCCAGGGCTCTCCTGCAGGAGCCACAACTGGGCACAGCCCTCGAGGGGCCTCTCCGTGCCCAGCACAGAGGGACAATCCCTGCGCTGCTGAGGACACACATCTAACACCAGAAATGCCCCCCTGGCTCTTTTTTAGGTGCCAAGAGCTGCCTCAGAGCACAGTCTGCTCCCAGCAGGATCTCGTAGGGAGGAGCAGAGTCCGGCTGGGCCCTTAGGCTGCAGGAAGGGTCACCACTTCTCACTCAGCATCTCCACCATCTGTGCTGCCCTGCCCTCTTACTCAGGGGGCAGCCAACGCCACAGTCCAGCTCTTAATTTAGACCCCAAATGTTATTTATGAGTTCGTCATCCCAGATGGACTCGGTCCCAGGAATCACTGCCATCAAAGGCTCGTTGAAGCCTCAGTTTTACAAATTAACATGAATCAATGCCTCCCCTTGCTGTCTGTTTGTGTTTTCTATGCCCTGCTTGTAGGCAGGTGCTCCATAAGGCAGGTGCACATCCAAGGAGTTGGAAGAGCCCCTTTGAACTCACAGCCAGGCTGGTCGCAAGGAAGAAAATGTAAATTTGCTGAAGTTTGCCGCTTTCAGGCACCTTGCCTATCAAACAGAAACAGCCCAAGGAGACTGAACCGTGATCAGCCAACTGATCCGACACAATCCCAGAGTCATCAGGGTGGGAAGAGCCCTTCAGGCTCGTCCGGTCCCACTGTCACCCCAGCGCCACCAGCATCGCCCTGAACTTTGTCCCCAAGTGCCACTTCCCTGATGAGGAGTATCAATATTTGCAGTGATTTCCAAGAAGAAAAGCGAGAAGGAAGTGAGAAGTTTCAGGATCAGCACCCACTCTGCAGCCCTACAAGCAGGGCTCACTCCAGCCTGGATTTCTGCTGGGCAGATCTGAGGACTCCTCTGGTCCAAAATTAAAATCCCAGGTATCTCAGAGACCCATGGAATGGTTTGGGTTGGGAGGGACCTCAAAGCCCATCCAGTGCCACCCCTGCCATGGCAGGGACACCTTCCACTGTCCCAGGCTGCTCCAAGCCCCAATGTCCAACCTGGCCTTGGGCACTGCCAGGGATCCAGGGGCAGCCACAGCTGCTCTGGGCACCCTGTGCCAGGGCCTGCCCACCCTCCCAGGGAACAATTCCTGCCCAAGATCCCATCCAGCCCTGCCCTCTGGCACTGGGAAGCCATTCCCTGTGTCCTGGCCCTCCAGGATTTGTGATGGAGTTTGAGCTGTCTGGGAATCACTGGATGAATTGTTCCCATCACATTGTCCATTTTCCATCCTCCATCCACTCCATCCTCTACCTCAACATGACCCCTCAGAAATGAGGCATCCTAAACCCCAGTTCACTCTTGGAAAGACAATCCCAAGCTGGGGAATCCTGAGGAACATGGGGAGCAGAAACTGGTGAGCGCTGCTGTGAAGGATGAGACTCAGACCTGGTGGCTCCGACCAGAGCAAGGCCACCAGCAGCTGTAACAAAGCTGTGCAGAACGGCCAAATTCTGGTTTTTATGAAGAAAATTTGGGGAATTGAAAGGAGGAACTTATCAATTACACGAGGAAGGGATTTGTCTTCCCTTTAACCCGAAGTTCTGGAGCGTGTGAAAGATCAGCAGGAGGGGTTGCCACGGGCCATTTGCTGCAACCTTCTCTGGAAACTTCCTGAAATAAAAAGAGCACGTTGCAGCTCCTGGGTAGGAGCCTTGGGGCACATGGGAACGTAACCAAAGAATAATTGACCACAAACATGAGCTACGTGCAGAAATGAGACCACTCAGTGCTTTATTGACCCGAGGAGAAGAGGTTCTGAAGGCAGAAATTCTCCTGCATTTGTTAAGCGGCACCTCCCGGAGACCTTGGAGAGCTCACGGTTATTCCCTGCTCCAAGCATAAAACCCGGGGATGTTTTATGGATAAAATTCCCTGATGGGGCTAAAAGATGCTGTACCTGCAGCACCTTCTTCTCAGAGAATTAACCCTGACCAGAGTAAAATGAAGAAGGAATTCACGCACTGAAATTCCTTGGAAAAGGAATGGCAGAGCTTGTGTTGACAAGCCCCGGGGAGCCCAGGGAAGTGGGAGAGCTGCTCCCAGCCGTATAAGATCAGACACAACAGGTTGCTGATTTAACAAGCTGCACTAATGCAGGATTTCTTGGCTGGTTTTCCCCCTTAAGGAGGAGTTTTCCCCAGTTTTAGCTCCTCGCTAATTTTGATGCCGGATTTTCCACACGCTCATTCCCGAGGTATTTATTTATTTCTGTGTGTGACCAATCCGTCGTCACGGTGTACAGGATTCTGAACACCCCCAGCAGGGATTACAGGAGTCTGGCTCTTGGAATGCCCAGGACAGGCTGAGGGAGCTGGGGCTGCTCAGCCTGGAGAGGAGCCCCAGCTGAGAGGGGCCCTCAGCCCCGGCTGTCCCTGGCTGCAGGGAGGGCTCCGGGCAGGGCCCAGGCTCTGCTCCGGGGCCCAGCAGTGGCACCAGAGCCGCGGGCAGGGCCTGAGCCCAGCGATTGCCCTGCACAGGAGGCAGAGCTGCTGCCCTGGGCAGGGCCCGAGCTGGAACAGAGCCCAGAGAGGGGCTGGAGCCTCCTCCCTGGGGATATTCCAGAGCCCTCTGGACACACTCCTGTGCCCCGTGCTCTGGGATGGCCCAGAGGTGGGAGCAGTGACCACCGCGGGCCCTTCCAGCCGGACCCATCCCAGCATTCTGGACCTTTCTAGAAGGAGGTGACAGCTTGTGAGCGACTGATGTGGCCCAAGGCCGAAGTTCACTGCGGGTGAAAGCGGCTGGGAATGGCTCTGGTTTGCCAGTGGGGGCAGGAGGGGTGCCCAGGGCTGGAATTACAAACCAGGCCCTTCGTGCTCTTGCGAGCTCTTCCTTCTCCCCTCTGGAGCAGCTGCTCCCATTGTCTCCTTTTCCCTCCCCACGGCTCTGGGACTGGAATTAGTGCTGGGCTCTAGGACTGGAATTAGTGCTGGGCTCTGGGGCTGGAATTAGAGCTGGGCTCTGGGACTGGAATTAGTGCTGGGCTTTGGGGCTGGAATTAGTGCTGGGCTCTGGGGCTGGAATTAGTGCTGGGCTCTGGGACTGGAATTAGTGCTGGCTGTTGAGGAAAAAATGCTGTGGCTCCCGAGCTGGGAGCCAGGCAGGCCCATTTCCTCTGTCCCCAAGTGTTTCCAGAGCCTCATAAAAAGGTGGCTTGGAAGAATCTTCACTGCCCTGTGACTCCATCCATGTCCAGGTGTGAAAATGGGAGCAGAAAATAACCCTGGAGCTGGAAAACTTCCTGTGGGCCCAGTGAGGTCCTTTGGCTTCCTCTGCACGTTGAAGGTGAGATTTCCAGGTGATCTTGTCCCCCACTCTCAGTGAGATAACACTGCCCTGTCCTGGCTTTTCCAGAGGGACACAGCCAGCAGCAGGTCCTGCCATCCCTCGTGGTGAGGGATGAGGGGAAAACGGGAAGCAGGAGGTGGGAGGCTGGGATTTTCTGTTCCTCAGGTGGGAAAGGGTTGAAAAAGAGAGGGGCAAAGGAGGGGTCAGGCTGGCTGGGAGCACCAGGAGGAGGGAGGCAGGAGTGAACCTAATGGGAACAGCATTTATTAGGAAGTTGTTAATTCATTCACCAGCTGACAGCAGCTCAGCCCATGGGTTTGGGCCTGGAGGGACAGGACACAGGGAATGGTTTTAAACTCCCAGAGGGCAGGGCTGGATGGGATCTTGGGCAGGAATTGTTCCCTGGGAGGGTGGGGAGGCCCTGGCACAAGGTGCCCAGAGCAGCTGTGGCTGCCCCTGGATCCCTGGCAGTGCCCAAGGCCAGGCTGGACATTGGGGCTTGGAGCAGCCGGGGACAGTGGGAGGTGTCCCTGCCCATGGCAGGGGTGGCACTGGATGGGCTTTAAGGTCCCTTCCCAGCCAAACCACTCCATGAATCCATGGTCCCGTGCTCACTGCACACCCACACACCTCAGCGCTGGGAGTTTTGGCTTGCAGAGGAGTTTAACCCGTGGACTGGAAACTGTGGGAGGAGTTCTGGGCCTTCCTTGCTCTAGAAGGGATCAGTGCCTGGATCTGCTGCCCGAGCTGGGAGGGATTCAGCTGCAGGTGAGCACGATCCAGGTGAGGTGGAACAGGCAACCAAAGTCACCCAGAAGAGGGACCTGGAAAAGGTTTTGGTGCCCAGAGCTCTGTGAGGATCTCACGGAGCAGAAACCCCTGTCTCCGCTGACCAGGACAATTCCGGGCAGAGGGGGAATGGCTTGGGTTGGAGGGGACCTTGAAGACCAGCACAGTGATAAAACCCTTTGCTGTCCCCTTGCTCCACCGTTTCCAGCCCTCCCAGCAGTCCCCATGGAATGGCAGGCAGAGCCCCTTGCTCCAGCCCTTCTCTCCTGTGGAAAGCAGCTGCTTTTTCTACCACAGAAAGTAAATTTTGGGTTGAATAAGGTGAGGAATAACACGTCAGGGGATGCTCCTCTACAGAGCCAGCAGAGGGGAACAGCTGGATTTTCAGGATATAATCCTTCCCTGGGTGATTATCTATGGAAATGCCTTCAGTTTTGCTTCTAAGCCAGGGGAGGAAGCCCTGGGCTTGGAACTCGAGTCACTCCCGGTTCAGAGTCCAAAAACCCCACCGAGATGTAAAGGCTGGGGGGGAAGGATCCCTGAAAAGCGTCCCTTGGGATTTGCAGCTGTCTGGGGATACTGACCCTGCTGGCCAGCAAACATGTGTGGGGGTTAGTCAACACTTCACATTCACATCCAGGACAAGTGGAGTTCAAATTCTTCCCAACAGACTAATTAGGCAAAATATTTAGAAATGCTGCAATTCCAGTCGTGCTTTTGCCATAACATTTGGAGAAACAATGATGCTTTCATATAGCGAGAGCCTCTGAGGCTGGGAAAGCACACGGGCCCTGCATGGGCACAGAATTATGCTCAGGTTTAAGGGCTCTAAGGACAGAAATTCCTGATGCCCCCCATGCACGGGCACAGCAGCATCCAAATTTTGCTGGCTGGGCACACCTGAGAAGCTTTTAATTGGGTTCAGGAGGGCTGGAAGTGTTCAGTGCGAGGGGAATATCGTTTACAGCAGGAGCAGGGAGCTAATCAGACAGGATATTCTCTGCCAGAGCAGGCAATGTATATTTACAAAGCTTTTGTAGCTCCTTTGTTGTGCATTCTTTCCACACACCAGAAAGATCATGTTCACGGCAGCGCCCGCTGCGACGTGTCGGATTGCCCCCCGATTTTTCCGAATAATTAAAAACTAAACCGAAAGAAAAGCGAGGGAATCCTGGAAAGGTGAAACGAACTCTTCCATTTTCATTCGGCTGCGACGAAGAAGCCCGTGAAAAATCCACTTGTCTTTGTGCCACACAAATGTGTGCTCCTGCTTTTTCCTTCGGCGGAGCGTGTCGTGACGAAACCGTGGCTGCGTCACCAGCAGCGTGCCTGAGAGAGCAGCCAGCCGCTTCCAGAAGGGCAGGAAAAGCAAATGCCCAAGAGTTTATGGAGTGACAGAGCCAATTCTTGTCCTGATTTATTGAACCTCCAACTGGAGCGCTCCGATCCCCCTCCTGCCAAGTGATGTCGTTGGAATGCCGAGTTATTTTCTCATGCGAGAAACCAAAAAGAAGAAGAAGAAGAAGAAGAAGAAGAAGAAGAAGAAGAAGAAGAAGAAGAAGAAGAAGAAGAAGAAGAAGAAGAAAAGCCTTGGAACTCTTAAAATTAAACCTTAAAGAGGACCTTCTCTCCTCCTGTCAGGCTGCAACAAACCCGGCAGATTTCTCAGCGGGGCTCTTTTGCCGGTGGTTTTTAAAGCACTGAGGTGGTTTTGTTTGGGTGTTTTCGAAAGGAAAACAATGGGTTGTGTGGGGGCCAGGCAGGTGAGGCAGCATCCAGGGCAGCCTGGGCTCCTCCTCCTCCTCCTCCTCCTCCTCCTCCCCTGCCTTCCCCGAGTGCCTAATCCTGTAAACACCTCAAAGCAGAGCTGGCTCCTGGCTTGGTGCTATCAAGTGGGAAGGCATTTCATTTTTCTGGAATGAAAGAGCCAATTTATGCCCTTTTATGGACCAGGGGAGGACTGGCTGCAGTGGAAACTTTGCTGCAATAAAGGTTCCCTTGTTTATGAGCCCTTTGTGTGGCAGTTGCGGGACCACTCGGTGCGCTCAGGAATCTCCTGCAGGCTCTGCTAAGGAGATCAGACCTTCTCATTCCTTCTCCACGGGGTTTGGGATGGGTTTTCCAACACTTCTTTGGCTGCCATCAATTGATGGATAAACCGAGTTTGTTCCATACGGGGAATCCCAGCAGGGTTTGGGTTGGAAGGGACCTCAAAGCCCATCCGGTGCCACCCCTGCCATGGGCAGGGACACCTCCCACTGTCCCAGGCTGCTCTAAGCCCCGTCCAAGCTGCTCTTGGACACTTCCAGGGATGAGGCACCCACAGTTTTTCTCTGCCAGGGCCTCCCCACCCTCACAGGGAAGAATTTCTCCCCAGTATCCCATCTAACCCTGCCCTCGTTCACCTTAAACCCATTCCCCTGGTCCTATCCCATGCCCTTGTCCAAAGTCCCTCTCCAAATTTGTCCCCCAAAGCTCTGAGGTAACCAGAAAAGCCACCACTCCCAGGAGCAGTGTTCAAACCAGTTCCACCAGTAAAAAAAAAGCATCTTTGTGCGTAAATCAGCTCTGCCAGACCCAGATTCTTGCTGCCTTTTCAGTTTTGAAACGCTGGTTTTGTTTCTAATTTCCAAAAAGCTGCTTTCACCTCTGACTGAAAGACCAACCCGACACAAAAAAAATTGAGTGAAAAAAGCTTTATCAGGGTTACAATAAAACCACAGAACTCGTTTGTATCTCCAGTTAAAAAATGACTGCGAAGGGGGGGAAAAAAAATAAGAGACAAAATAACTGAGATGGAACAAAGAGACCGAATATCCATCTATTTATCTGTCTATCCATCTAATTTTAAACCTCAAATAACACTTAATCCTGCAGCGTGTGGTAGGTGTTGCTTTGGGAATGGGAACACGGCATTTCAGGCAGTGATATCCTTCTGACAGCATTCTTTAACCAGGAATGACAGATAACAATCAACCGGAGGAGCCAAGGGTCTCTTAACACCATGAAGAGATGGAGTTGTAAGAATGACAGCACAATAATTCCTGGTGTGTTTGTTGACTCGTAGGAGCTGCAGCACCATGTTTCCATGGATATGGAGTTTCTGCTCTATGGTTTGTGCTTTTCCTATTTAAGGATCAATGCCGAGGAGAAAGCAGGATTCAGTTCCGTGTTTCTTGTGGTGCACGAGCATCGATATTCCAAAGAGCCAGGTCTGAGCAGGGACAGACAGCTGGGGATCAGCCCAGACCCTGCATTTATGGGGTGAACAGGGACTGAAAAGCCCCTCAGCCACCTGGAGGAGTCCTGGAATCACAGCATGGCCTGGATTGGGAGGGACCTTAAAGCAAATCCCATTCCCACCCCTGCCATGGGCAGGGACACCTTCCACTGTCCCAGGCTGCTCCAAGCCCCAGTGTCCAACCTGGCCTTGGGCACTGCCAGGGATCCAGGGGCAGCCACAGCTGCTCTGGGCACCCTGTGCCAGGGCCTGCCCACCCTCCCAGGGAACAATTCCTGCCCAAGATCCCATCCAGCCCTGCCCGCTGGCACTGGGAAGCCATTCCCTGTGTCCTGTCCCTCCAGCCCTTGGCAATTGTCTCTCTCCATGGTTCCTGCAGCTCCTTCAGGCCCTGCAAGGCCACACTGAGGTCACCCCAAACCTTCTCCTCTGCAGGCTGAACAATCCCAGCTCTCCCAGCCTTTCCTCCCAGCAGAGCTGCTCCATCCCTCTGATCAAATCCCTGTCACGTTCACGTTCATCTTGTCCCTGACACCAAACCCCCAGGACATCCTTACTCCCCTCCCAAACCCTGATGTGGCACAAGGCAGAGGTGGCTGGGCCAAGGCCCCTTGGATTTTGTCATTCCAAGGTGCCATCAGCCCCACCAGCTGTGTGTGAGGGGCTCTGTGGTCACCACCCAGTCCAGCTTTTCCCTCTGGTGCACATTCCTGACTCCTCCTCTTTCCCCACACACACATTCCCATTGATGTCCCGCTCCACCGTGACATCCTGGTGGTCAGTCCAGTGCTTGTGTGGCCACATGGTCATTGGAGTGACCACGAGGCCATCCAGGCAGTGCAGGACATCAGCAGGGAATGGTGATGGAGGGAGGAGTTTGATGGATTGAGATCAGCAAAACCCTGTCCCAGGGCAGCACCAGAGAGCTTTGACTCATCCAACCTGCCCTGAAGGTGGAGTTAAAGAAGTGCCGGATCTTCTCAGAATCCCAGAATCAGGGTGGGAAGAGCCCTTCAGGACCATCCAGGGCCACCCCAGCAGCACCAGCATCACCCCAAACCCTGTCCCCAAGGGCCACATCCAGACTCCTCCTGAACCCTCCCAGAGACAGTGACTCCACCACTCCCTGGGCAGCTCATTCCAAGGCCTCACCACTCTTCCAGGGAAATTTTCTTTCCCAATCTCCAACCTGAGCCTCCCCTGGTGCAATTTGAGGCCATTTCCTCTCCTCCTTTCCCTTGGGACACGGCAGCAGAGCCCGACCCCCCCTCACTGCCCCTCCTGTCAGGGAGTTGTGGGGAGCAATGAGGTCCCCCCTGAGCCTCCTCTGCTCTTTCAGGCCTGTCCCTCTGTGGGCTCACAAACACCAGGTTGTTGCTGGTTTATCCGTTCTGGTCTCACAGAATCAGCTGGCACTGGGCCAACCAGACCATGGATGATCAGCAGCTTCTGTTCAGAGCAGGGCTCTGCTGCCCAGTGCAGTGATGCCACCCCTGCTAAGTCACCAGGCTGAGGGACAATGACATCTGTGCTGGGCTGTGACCATGACAGGCCTGTGACCATGACAGGCCTGTGACCATGACACCAGCAAAGGCAAACACGTCAGGCAAGAGCCAATCTCTGTGGAAGGGGAAATGGTGAGAAAAGCTGCAATAATTGGGCAAAACCACACTTTTGGATCAGGTTCCCTGTTGGAAGAAAACGGTGACAAAAGCTGTTTGATGTTTAATGGTGCAATTCACTCGTGTGGAAGAATTTCTTCATCAGGAGGAATTTCCCCATGGAAAGGGAGGTCAGGCCTTGGCAGGGGCTGCCCAGGGAGGTCTGGAGTGCCCATCCCTGGAGGTGTCCAAGGAAGGCCTGGAGGTGGCACTCAGTGCTCTGGGCTGGGGACAAGGTGGGCATCGGGCACAGCTTGGCCTCGCTGGGCTGGGAGGGCTTTTCCAGCCTCAGGGGTTCTGGGATTTTATGGGAACAGAAATCCAATTTGCACATTTTTAACTGACAGAACTCCAGACACTCGGTGGTGCCATCAGCGAGGCACAGCCAGGCTGTGCCAGGCATCTGTGAGCATGGAAAGGGATCAGGATGTTTCCCAACACTTCTGGCAGCCCGGGCTGTCTGTGTCCCTTCCCAGCCAGTGCCCTCCGTGCCTTCTCCCCACTGCATTCCCAGATGGAATTGGGAACAACAGAAGCTTTGCAGGCAGGAGTCGCCCAGCTGGAATCCTCCCTCTGAGGGGTGGTTTGGGTGAAGGGGAGCTGGCAGAGGAGGATGAACGTTATCAATAATCACCACTTAACCCAGGACAAGGGAGAGTGGGACCAATAAATGGATTGAGCAGTGTGGAAGGGGCTGAACTTCCGCTGTTTGGTGGAGAAAGCTCAGGAATTCTGTGCCCAGAAACGCTGCAGGTGTGGGGATGGGACAGAGGCACCACCAGCCGAGTTCACCTCCCACTCCTGATCCCAACTCACGAACCTCTGGGGCAGCAGAGCTTCCACTTCCAGCTGCAAGGCCGTGTTTTTGAGTCCCGTTATCCCCCATCCTTACGCTTAGGAGCCATCCTCTGCTCAGGCTGAAGTTTCCCTGCTTCAGAAAGGATTTGGTTGAATCCTTTCAGGCACGGCTGAGTTCTGCAGGAATGGGAAATGAAGCTGTGCAGGACCTGGCAGCCCTTCCCAGCTCCTGAGCACAGGGAAGAGCTCGGCCCTTCTCCGTGCTCCCGGCGGGGCCAAGCGCCGGCATCTCCCCCCTGCCCTGATTTCAGGAGGATGCTCAGCCACTCTGGAAAAATTCGGGCTGTTTCCACAGGAATTAAGTCATCTCTTGGCTCCATCCTGCCCTGTGCTGTTCAGCAGATGGAGGGGGCCTCTTTTCCAGCCCTGCCCAGGTTCTGGGCAATCCCAAAATCCCTGGCTCTCATGGGGACACTCAGGAGCCACCATGGGGTGTGGGGCTGGGGGTGGCTGCTTTGGTGGCTCTGTGAGCACCACAGCTGCCTCTGGGTGTGTTTCCTTTCCAGAACATTCTGCCTGGACCATCCTGAGGAATCTTGGTTTGGCCACGAGGAGCTCTGCGACTCAGGGCCCTTCAGCTGAGTTTCCTCCTCCCTAATTTGGGCAGGATTGAGCTCTGGTGTGGCTCAACCTTAAACCCTTTTTTTTTT
>VZTI01003963.1:0-13789 GCA_013397865.1 Struthidea cinerea | reverse complement strand
TTTTTTTCTTTTTTTTTTTTCATTTTAAAATAAGGTCTAATTACACCCAGCACACGGCCTCATGAATCAACCTGATTCTGTTGTGACAAGTTTAGCCCTGGGCGTGTGATCTGCCCTAGGAGATCGCACAATTTTTCCTTCTCACCCCCTTTAATAATAAAATCCCTTTGCCTGCCCTCTTTCCCGTCTGATTGAATCATCAGCTATTAAAGTGACATGGAGAATAACACCTCCGTGTGCCCAAACTGCTCAGCCTGGCACCTGGCAGCTCTCAGGATCACAGAACACTTTCCCTGTTCACTCCCCACTCTGGCATGGACCTTCTGGTTCCTTCTTTGTGTGTCTGAGACCGACTTGTCAGCTGCTGCCCTGCCCTGGGGGGAAAAAATGAAGGGGAAAAAGACAACTGAAGGCTGTATCCAAAGAGATTTTTGTGGGAAAACCAGGGCTAAACAACTGTTGGTGCCTACAAATCAGCTGAGAGGGAGCAGGTGGACCTGGGGTTATTGGGTGATCAGGATCCTTTCACATCCTTTGTTTCCCTCTTTCCTCCTTGCTTTCTCCATCTGTTTTTTGGTCACATGAGTAGACAAGGGTCGTGCAAAGGGGGCTCTTGTTATTATTTGTGGCCAGAGAAAGAGGGTTCTTCAAAAGCAAGCAGCGAATCTTATTAATTTCTATTAATTACCCTGTGAGATTTGCACACCGCAGATCTAAAATTCACCTTCGCTCCCGGGACTGAGCTCTCCAGAACTGCTGCAGCCACCCAGTTCAGTGTCAAAATCGTCTCACAACCTCCTGATTCTCTGTTCTAAAGCTCAATACGGCTCTTTGATAAGATTCTGAGAGCAGAACAAACCCTTCACTCCCAGCTGTTTTCATCGGGCAGGATGAAACCCGGTCCCATCCCCACAGTCCTGAGGGATCAGGTGACAAAGGCAGGAGTGTTGAAGGGAGCAGCCCCGTGACCTTCACAGCTCCTTGGAGCAAAACCACCGGCCTGGAGGACACTAAAAAGCTGCCAAAGTGTCCCTTGGAGAAGAGAAGCCACAGTCCTGAACTGAAGCAGAGCCAAGTCGGCTCCGCAAGCGCTTCCCAAGGGGGAGAGGAAGCACATCCTGCTGTCCCTGCTGTCCCTGCTGTCCCTCTGCTGACCACCCGGGAGCTGCACAGGGTGGAAAATCCCCAGGTCCAGGAGTTGTCCTGCCATGGATTTATTCCCAAGAGTTCATTATGGCTCTGCAAAGGGACTGTCAATAATGCTCCTGGAAAAGGCATCTCCCTGCAGGGCTGGCACTGCCCTGCCCCTTCTCCCGACAGCCTGGGACTGTCTCACCTCTGGTCACCTCTGGGCACCTTCCAGTCCACCTTGCACCAGCAGATCCTGGCATTCCCACCAGCAGGTCCTGACAGGGCCACCAGCAGCTTCCACCTTGGCTTCGTTGGTGAGAAACCCTCCCCGTGGTGCACAGCCAGGCCACGAACCCACGCGGCTGTGCCCTCATGGGAGGGACAGGGGAAGGTGTTGGATTGGGTTGGAAAGGACCTTAAAGCCCCTCCATTCCCACCCCTGCCATGGCAGGGACACCTCCCACTGTCCCAGGCTGCTCCAAGCCCCAGTGTCCAGCCTGGCCTTGGGCACTGCCAGGGATCCAGGGGCAGCCACAGCTGCTCTGGGCACCCTGTGCCAGGGCCTGCCCACCCTCCCAGGGAACAATTCCTGCCCAAATTTGCATCGAAAGTTCCTCTCAGCTCATTCCCTGTGTCCTATCACTACAGGCCCTCGTGAAAGACAAAACACTGCAGATGTCTTGGAGTTCTTGAGACTCTTGAAAATGGTTGTTTGAAGCTTTTTTCTTTTGCTAAATGGATTTGAGATTTACTTGGATTAGGGCCTTAATAAATACCTGCAGTGTTTGTCTTTCATCTGGGAAATGTTTGCCTGCTTTTAAATAGGCTGTTCTTGTTTGCTCCAGTGTTGTCATGTTGATGGGAGCCTTTGGAAATGGGAATTCTGCCCTTTATTCAATCAAAGGATTTGGAAACCTGAGGCTCCAACTTGCCTCAAATATAACTGGGAGAAATCCAGAGTAGCAGGACTTTATTTCATTGCTGGGGAAGCAGCGGGAGAGCAGCTCCTTGACAATTTTTGATGTCTGGATGACTTTTTTATGTGCCTCAGGACAGTTTGTGGTAGTGTAGCTATTATTTTTGAAGCTCAGCCCTGGCCAGAGGGCGGCTGTGCTGCTCCACGTGGTGGGAAAACCCAGCGGTGCTTCCCTGGGAGGAGATCATTCCTCCTCCTGCCCCTCTGCCCCATCCTCGTGAGATCCCACCTGGAGTGCAGCTTCCAGCACTGGGATCCCAGCACAGGAAGGACCTGGAGCTGCTGGAACAAGTCCAGAGGAGGCCACGGAGATGGAGGCCTCTGGAGCCTGGGGGTGCTCACCTGGAGAGGAGAAGGATCCAGGGAGAGCTCAGAGCCCCTTCCAGGGCCTAAAGGGGCTCCAGGAGAGCTGGAGAGGGACTGGGGACAAGGCATGGAGGGACAGGACACAGGGAATGGCTTCCCAGTGCCAGAGGGCAGGGCTGGATGGGATCTTGGGCAGGAATTGTTCCCTGGGAGGGTGGGCAGGCCCTGGCACAGGGTGCCCAGAGCAGCTGTGGCTGCCCCTGGATCCCTGGCAGTGCCCAAGGCCAGGCTGGACACTGGGGCTTGGAGCAGCCTGGGACAGTGGGAGGTGTCCCTGCCCATGGCAGGGGTGGGATGGGATGAGATTTAAGGTCCCTTCCAACCCAAACCATTCCATGATTCCATTATCTCTGTGCTCCAAGGTATCTCCTCAATGAAAAATTCCTGTGTTTTCTGGGTTCTGCTGGGATGAAGGACCCCAGGATCTCTTTGGTTTCCACAGTGCCACAGGCACAGGGCCCCTCTTTGCAGCTCTCTCAGTGCTTTGCCTTTTTCCTCTCCAATTTAATCTGGGCTGGAAAATCTCCCCACGTGGTTGGATTCAACACCTATTTCATGGAATGATGGGAATATCCTGAGCTGGAAGGGACCTCCAGGGATCACCCAGTCCCACCTCTGGCCCTGCCCAGACCCCCCAACAATCCCCCCCGGGCATCCCTGGCAGCGCTGTCCAAACGCTCCTGGAGCTCTGGCAGCCTCGGGGCCGTGCCCATTCCCTGGGGAGCCTGGGCAGTGCCCAGCACCCTCTGGGGGAAGAACCTTTCCCTGCTCTCCAGCCTGAGCCTGCCCTGGCCCAGCTCCAGCCGCTCCCTGGCTGCTGTCCCTGTCCCAGGAGCAGAGATCGGAGCTGGCCCTCAGGAGGAACCTGCAGGATGCTGTTTTGGAGCTCTCCCGCCTCAGGTTTTTCCATCCATGGATTTTTCACACAAAAGTGCTGGAAGTTGGTGTCTGGATAACTTCAGTCCCAATGGATCCATGATTTTGAAAGCTTCATCCATCACCACTGCAAAGTGTTTCCACACGCAGGATGCTCTGCATGGACACAACACACCTGGAGATCCCTCTGCCTTCGCCTTCTTCCTTGTCTTCATACCCACCTTCAGAGGGATTGGCACAAAATCCAAGTTCTCCTTCTGGGGCAAAACACAAAAATTGGGTTCCTCTGGTGCCTGCTGTGAGAGCCCAGAGGACAGAGCTGGTATGGTAAAATAACTTATATCCAATGCAAATTTCTTCCATTCCAATGGCTTTCCTCCTAACAAATAACAAAACTGAAGTTTTAGGAGAAAAGCTGTTCAAAGAGCTGCCTAAAATATGAAATTTTCCAGAATTGCCTCGTTTCCAAGAAGAAAAAGAACATTCTCCTGTTTTTAGATTAGCAGAGGAATAAATACAGATGATTAAATATATCATGAGTCTGAATTTATTTTTATTTTTCTGATGTGCCACTGGCTTTGTTGTGCAAGGTTTTTCCCATTAGTTATTTTTAGGGGGTTTAGATTGTATTTTCCCCTAACGGGTGACATAATGTCTTGTTAAGACAATTGACCCAGATAAGACCACGCCAACTTCATCAGAATTGGGCTGATGCATCTGGATTTTGGATATTTTGGTGGGTCACAGACCAGCAGTCTCTGTGGCACGGAAAATATTTCCATTTTTTTGTTGTTGTTGTTGTTTTTTTAGACTGCCAGCTTCAGCAAGGCTCCTCCAAGTTGACACCGGTTAAGAGCGACCTAATTCAAGCTTGATTGGACAAAGATGCCTGGCCCTGAGGGAGACAGAGCAAAGCAGCCCCCAAATTCAAGGGTGAGGCAGAAAAGTCTGTCGGGTCAGCGACCATCCCGAGGGAATCCTGCTCCTCTGGGATACCGGCGGCGCCTGGGGGAGAGCAGCTCGCTGCAGCCACGTTTAACAGCTCCTTCAGTAGCTGACTAATCCATCACCTGCCTTCTCCAGGCTGAAAAATCTGGGAAGCAGTGCCAGGAAAGCAGCCACATGTGCTCCGCACTCCCAGCCCTGCTCCGGAGGCGAAGGGAAGACGCTGAGGGCTGAAGTGTTTCCTTTTCCTGACTTTTCTCTTCCTTGCTCTGCTTTCCCGAGAGCACCAAGCTCTGGTGATCCCCAGTTGTTTGTTCCCACAAAAACATGGCAAAGCTGTGCTCCAGTTCTGCCAAAACTGGGCCAGGAAGGGAGGGTTCAAAGGGGTGAGAGATGAGGTTTCTGCGGCTTCCTCCTTGTGCCAGGGGAGAGGTGTGGGCCCAGTGATCCCATGGGAGCAGGGAGGGAGAATCCAGCACCTCGAGGGCATTCAGGACACACAGGGCCAGGTGCCTGCTCAGGCAAATGGGAAAAGGGTTTAGGAAAACCAGTGGGTGGGAAAGAGAGGGCAAAACCCCACAGGGAACAAAGCTTCTTCCTCATAGAACTGCTCCTCTCACCTTGCACTGGCACAGAGGGAGCTGGGGCTGCCCCTGGATCCCTGGCAGTGCGCAAGGCCAGGCTGGACATTGGGGCTTGGAGCAGCCTGGGACAGTGGGAGGTGTCCCTGCCCATGGCAGGGGTGGCACTGGATGGGCTTTGAGGTCCTTCCCAACCCAACCCATCCTGTGGTTCTGTGATCTTTTATGATTCAATGCTCTTTTGTTTTACCCAGGTCTGTGGGCAATTTCATCTCTAGATTTTTAAGGTGCAAAAGTGAAAATGGAACCGTTTGCTTGACCCAAGTACAACTAGAACAGATTTTAAAAAAACAGTCTTCACTCTTTTAGAGGGATGGAGCAGCTCTGCTGGGAGGAAAGGCTGCGAGAGCTGGGATTGTTCAGCCTGGAGAGGAGAAGCTTTGGGGTGACCTCAGTGTGGCCTTGCAGGGCCTGAAGGAGCTGCAGGAACCATGGAGAGAGACAATTGCCCAGGGCTGGAGGGCCAGGACACAGGGAATGGCTTCCCAGTGCCAGAGGGCAGGGCTGGATGGGATCTTGGGCAGGAATTGTTCCCTGGGAGGGTGGGCAGGCCCTGGCACAGGGTGCCCAGAGCAGCTGTGGCTGCCCCTGGATCCCTGGCAGTGCCCAAGGCCAGGTTGGACACTGGGGCTTGGAGCAGCCTGGGACAGTGGGAGGTGTCCCTGCCCATGGCAGGGTTGGAATTGGATTTGCTTTATGGTCCCTTCCACCCCAAACCATTCCAGGATTCTGTGATCTTTAGTTTTAGCCCGCTTGTGTGGGCAACCCAATCTTTCTTAATTCTGAAGGTGCAAAATTAAAGCCGGAGCCGTTTGCTTGACCCTCATACAGATAAAACAGATTTTTGAAATAGAATTTTCATCAAAGCCAAGGGGTGCCCAAAGCAACCCCTTGAACCACGCATTAACCACCCAGCAGCTCCCAATCCTTCAATGCTCAGCACAACAATGTAGGTGAGGTTTAGTGCAAAACTTCCTATTCTGCCTTCTAGAGCTGGAATTCGTTTGGTGACTTAATTCTTACTCACGTTGAAGATTGATTTGCTTTGCATTTAATGAAGTATTTTCTGCTGGATCGCTGTCGTTTTCCTAATAATTGCTCCATGCTGATCGTGTGTCTCTTGGCTTTATTTTGCTTTTAAAAAGCAGTTTAATGGCATTTCTAAAATAAATTCTGGGACTGAGTCACTTTTACTTCACTGTGTAACACGGGTCCAGAATATCCCAGGGTACAGAGACCTGGTTTCCAGCTCACCACCTCCCGCAGGGAATTTGGGGTTTATGCTGCTGTATTTTGCTCCTATATTTAAAGTGGGCAGTAAATTTTGAGGCCCTGCTTCCCTCTCTCCTGCCAGTGACTCCCTGGATTTCCTGCACTATCCCACCTCAGCCTTGCCCTTCTCCCGAAGTGAAGTTGGAAGTTGTTCATCGCTTTATAAACAGGATTAGGAGTTCGTCCTTCAAGCAGCGACCACAGAGGGAACACAAAGCCACTTTAACCCTGACAAGCAGCCACCCTGTTCACTTGAGCACTGCGATTTAGCCCCAAAATCAGAGAAACTGTTGAAATCTTGGGCTTAAAATTTACCTACAGAGCAAATCAGAGGGATCAGAGCCTCCAGAATGCTGCAAAGTCCTTTCCCGGTTTTCCAGTTTGGTCCCCAGGTGGGTCTGCTCAGAACTTGGCTGGTCATGGAATCACAGAACATCCTGAGCTGGAAGGGACCCACAGGGATCATCAAATTCCAGCTCCCGGCCCTGCCCAGACACCCCACAATCCCACCCTGTGCATCCCTGGGATCGTTGTCCAAAGGCTCCTGGAGCTCTGGCAGCCCTGGGAACGTGACCCTCGGCACACGGCGCCCTCTGAAAAATTAATGACAATTAAGAATCTGAAATCTGAACTACATTTGGACCTTGCCAGTGCAGAATCTGAGTGGAGCTGCTGAAGGGAAGCTGGGCAGGGTCACAGTGCCCAGACAGGAGAGTTGCACATTCCAATCGCTCCAGAGCCCTAAAGTGGGCTCTGACAGAATCAGGTCTAAAATCCAACCCCCTCCTTTTCTGCAGTCAGAAATGGCAAGGAATGTAAAAGAACTCCTTGGGCAGGGACGTTCCCAGGGAAAACACCGTTCCTGAGTGAGCACTGCGGCCAGGATTGGGATGCAGAGCACATCCCAAAACCTCGGAGCGGGGGATGAGACCAAATCCTGCCCCAGAGCTGGCACGTGCTTGGCCTTCAGCTCTTTCCCTCTCACAGGTGCGTTACTGCTGCTCTGGAAGCCTCTGGCCTGAGCCGCTGTTTCGGCTTTAAATCACACGGGTTCAATTTCAGGACCTTCGACTTGAGCAATCTTGTTCCAGGTGTGGTTTGTTACGGCTTACGCCGACCGCTGGAGCCCGAAATCACAGAGTAAAAGCTGGGCCATCAAGGAAAAGCTGTTTCTGAGGATTCAGAACTGGTTTTTTCCTCACGGGGAAGCAATAACCCCGCGAGGAAAAGACCTTGCTGACAGGGGTGCTCAGCAATCTCCTGCTCTCTCCAGCTGGGGGAGGGATATCAAGGAAAGGGGGAAACAATGTGCTCCTTTCAAATTCAGCTCTCTGCACCCTTGTTTCCGTGCAGCTGAAGGGTTCTGAATCTCGTTGGGATGTCCTGAAGGGCTCGGCAGTGGGTGCAGATGAAATGCTCAGAAAATCTGTGCCTTTGGGGCAGCACAAAGGGCTGTTCCTCTATTGCAACCCATAAAACCCCCCACTTGTGACTGAGACGGCTCTTTTGGCACAAAAACGGAGATGCAGGCCAGTCCTCAGCAGTGATAATGTTGAAACACTGGCAACTTTCTGAGCAGATGAATTCCCTGTTGAAAAAACTGTGACTAAGAAGGCTGAAGATTGAGAGCGTGGCTCAGTGGGATCTGGCTGGCACCCCATAAAACAACATCACACTTCCCTTACAAAAACCCTGCCACCGAAATACCACCCAAACATTAGAGTGCTTGGGAATGAGCAATGAGGGAACCGAACTGCTTCCCTCCTGCTGAGCACAATCCTTCATCACTCACTCCCACCTCATCATCTCAGCCACCCGTGGCCCTGCAGGAACCGCTCTGCCTTGGGCCGCAGCTGATGCCCGATTCCCTGGGGCTTTTTTGGGATGTTCCGTGCCTGCACTGCACCCCTGCTGCTCCTCCACTTCCCAGCACATCCAGGACCTCCTCCTCGAGCCCCTGCTGTTGTCTCATCTGTGCTTTTTTTTGCCCTCTTGCTCCTCGCGAACATCCGAACCGCACTCGCGTTCTCCCAGCAAATTCCTGCGATTTTCACCTTCCAGCAAGGAAAACTCCTCAGCTCCCACTGCAGCAGCAGCTCTCAGGGGCTTCACCTCTGCCAGGCTGCCCAAAGGGGGCTTTCCCTGAGCCCCTGCATCCCTCGCACATCCCAAGGCCGTGGGATCCTCCCGGCTCTCCCCGTGCCCGCGGCGGAGGATCCCGAGGCGCTCCCACGCGTGTGGCGGAAGCTGTGCCTCGGGAAATGTGACACTCTGCTGAAACTTTGATGAAACGCTCGGGAACATAAAAGCAGCTGCCAAAGGTTGATTAAAAATTTAAGGGAGCTGCTTATGAAAAACATAAACGCTCGTTTGAGGTGGTGCCGTGCGCTGGGGAGAGACACCCTGCCAGCGAAACACCCTTCCCCAAGGCCTTTTTTAGGAAATAAGCTGCGATAAGTCACAAGTTCTTGCTTTAAATTAGGAAAACCTCTTCCCTCTTTCATTCTCAAGCCTAGTTATCAAGTTTTTACATCCTGGTGATGGGGAGGATCTAATTAACCCTTTCCATGGGCCCTGCCAGGCCCCTTCCTGCAAACCTGCTTAACTTCATGTGAGCAAATAAAGATGAGACAGGAGCATTCCCGTGGCTCAGGTCCCGAATTCCAAAAAGCCAGGACTGAAACCACGGGGTGGAGATTATTGTAAATAGTACAACCATTTGGACAGATTTGTACCAACATTTCAGATAATATTTAGACATTACTCAGAAATAAGCCACTCTTAGGGATAAAAAGTGCTGGGATAAGATCAGGATAATCGACAGTTTATGAGGCCTCAGCAGCCCCCAGTTGGCTCAGCCCAAGCCTCCGGGATTTACACACGCACATAAACAGAGCTCCTCCAGATCCGCTGAATTTTATCCAATTTCCAAAGCTCTGCTCCCTGGACATCCCCACTAAGTTAAACAAAATCCTCTGCCCAGGATCACACCACGCAGGCCATCGGTCTTTGCAAGTCCTTGTAAGGAGGCTTTGATTGAAACCATGCAGAGCTGATCAAAATCATCACTGTCTCAAATGTCTCTCTTTCTCCAGGGATTCTTGGCCAGTCACGGCTTCCATCCCAAATCCCTGAGCTCCTCCGCTCCTGGGCACAGCAGAGGGGCCACCAGGGGAGGGACAAAGGTGGCTCCAAGCCATTTTCGTGTCTTACACCCCATGCCAGGGCCACTTCTGCTGCTCTGGCCTGAAGGCAGCTCCTTGGGGCAGATAAAACTCCTGTTTCAGGACATAAAACATCCCCATCCCTCACCAGCCAGGACAAACCGGACACGTGGCATTGCCAAAGGATCCTCAGGGCTAAAAAAGGGGAGGAATCCCCAGGCTGAGGCAAGAGAAGCCCTGTGAGCCTCACTGGTCCCCTTCTCCAAGGCGCTCCATGGCTGCAGCATCACCTCCACATTTCCCAGAGCAGCTGTGGCTGCCCCTGGATCCCTGGAAGTGTCCAAGGCCAGCTTGGATGGAGCTTGGAGCCACCTGGGACAGTGGAAGGTGTCCCTGCCCATGATCCTAAAGTCCTTTCTGACCCAAACCATCCCATGATTCTCTAGCCTGGATGAAGCTCAGAGCCTTGAACTTGAAACACTAAAAAATGTTGAAATGCAGTTTCATCTTCCTGCCCTTTTCTTGCTTCTATTTATTTGCCTGCTAATTATTTTTTCAGCCAATTGTGTTGCAAAAAGTCACCAATTTTACCTTAAAAGCAAACCCCAAACAAAATAAGACTGCTAGGAGATATCCAGTGAAGAAGCCACGATATTCCAGCCCCTCAGACAGACAGGAAAACGTGCAGATGTAATGGGATCATTGATTTCCTAGTCCCTGGATTAACACTCGGAACAGGCTGAGATAACATTGGCTCCAGCCCCCCATTACCTGGATAATCAGGGGGATTACAAAGCCTGTGATTAGAAAAGGCTCCTGATTTCTGGAGGCTTTGAATGTCACCGATATCACAAATCTTGGTTAAGCCTGTCTGGTTTATGTGGCGATGGTGTCACAGGGAGAGGAGGAGCAGGGAGAGGAGAAGCTCGGGAAGGAGAAGGAGCAGGGAGAGGTGGCAGAGCCCGGGTAAGTCTCAGTTTTATTTGGCGCACAGCCCGATCATTGGATCCATTGGATAATTATTCCATGATTGGAATAAATGGGAAGACTCCCAGTGATTTCAGTGGACTTTGGACACGGCCCCAGAAGCTTCAAAACGTAAACAGGCGGATCTGGGCACGTGCCTGGCAGGGCAACTTCCCCTAAATAAAACCACCCCAGCAGGAGAAGAGCCTCTCCAAACGCCCTGGGGAGGTGAGCTCTGGGAAGAGCACGGGACCTGCCACGTGTTGGGAATGAGGAATCACCAGGGCTGCCAGCCCCGCACAGGGACAGTGGCACTCAGGGACCACAGAATCAGGGATTCCCTGGGTTGGGAGGGACCTTAAACATCATCCTGCCATGGCAGGGACACCTCCCACTGTCCCAGGCTGCTCCAAGCCCCAGTGTCCAGCCTGGCCTTGGGCACTGCCAGGGATCCAGGGGCAGCCACAGCTGCTCTGGGCACCCTGTGCCAGGGCCTGCCCAGCCTCCCAGGGAACAATTCCTGCCCAAGATCCCATCCAGCCCTGCCCTCTGGCACTGGGAAGCCATTCCCTGTGTCCTGGCCCTCTGTGCCTTGTCCCCAGTCCCTCTCCAGCTCTCCTGGAGCCCCTTTAGGCCCTGCAAGGGGCTCTGAGGTCTCTCCCAGCTCCCCCAGCTGGGAAAACTGCACCCACTGACCCAGAGGCCGTGTTGTCCTTCCCAGACAGCGCAAATGTGGCTCTGGGAATGCCATTCCACGCCTCAGCCACAAAAGATTCTGTGAAATCCCTCTCAACTCACCTCAAGTTCAATTTCTTGCTCCTCCAACCATTTTCCACCTGAGCCTCATGAAAACTGAGCAGCAGCAGCGACTACCCAAACATTGGAAGAGGTCTGAGATTTTCTCTGCAGCTCTACCTTCGGCTGCAGGAGCTCTTTAGGAGTTTCAGACTTGTCTCAGTCTATTCGTTCTAAATCTTACAATAATGAGCTGAATATTCGCAGCATGCAAAGAGTCTTGCCCTGGCATTAAAGACATAATGATTAACGTCCATGTTTAGTGCTCACGGAAAACATTTTTCTCCTACTCTTAGAACAGGGAAGTGTTTCAACCCGTGCCAGGATTCGTTGTAACATCATTAAAGGTGATGAATTACCCCGGTTTTCGTGCGGATGCAAAGTGCAATTCCTCGGGAATTTCGCTGTAGTTTAATGTTCATTGGAATTAACTCTGCTACAAACTCCCGTTCCCTTTCAGTCCTGCTTTTCTGCGGTTCCCCCCATGTTCTCCTGGGGAGTCACAAAACGGAGCAGTTCATTTCTTTAATATTGCTTTCTTTACGTTTGTGTTTGTTGTTCTCTCACCCACTCATTCATTCCTGGTGGGAATTAACTGGCACGGCCACCTCGTCCTTAGTGAGAGCCATAAATCCTCCCTTCACTGGGATACGGGACAGCACCACCCCACAGGCTCCTCTCTCTTCCCCAGCCTCTCCCTTGGGATTTTTGATCCTCACTCCTACCCTGGGTGAAGCACCCGAAGTTCTCAGTCTCCAGATGGTTTTTGTGGAGTTCTGCACTTAAATTCAAGCACTGCAAATTGTCAGTCTGAACAAATTAAAGCTCTTAGAGTGAGGGAATTCCACAGACTGGGACCAAACAACTCCTCATGTTCTCTGGGAAGGGGCACAACGACAACGTCATTCCCTCCTTCCCTCGGTTTTAGTGGGGAATTGTGGAGTCATGGAATGGTTTGAGTTTGGGAATGGACCTCAAAGCCCATCCAGTGCCACCCCTGCCATGGCAGGGACACCTCCCACTGTCCCAGGCTGCTCCAAGCCCCAGTGTCCAACCTGGCCTTGGGCACTGCCAGGGATCCAGGGGCAGCCACAGCTGCTCTGGGCACCCTGTGCCAGGGCCTGCCCACCCTCCCAGGGAACAATTCCTGCCCAAGATCCCATCCAGCCCTGCCCTCTGGCACTGGGAAGCCATTCCCTGTGTCCTGGCCCTCCAGCCCTTGGCAATTGTCTCTCTCCATGGCTCCTGCAGCTCCTTCAGGCCCTGCAAGGCCACACTGAGGTCACCCCAAAGCTTCTCCTCTCCAGGCTGAACAATCCCAGCTCTCCCAGCCTTTCCTCCCAGCAGAGCTGCTCCATCCCTCTGCTCATCCTGGTGCCTCCTCTGGCCTCTCTCCAGCAGCTCCACGTCCTCCCTGTGCTGGGCCCCAGGGCTGGGGCAGCTCTGCAGGTGGGGTCTCACCTGAGCACAGGGGCACAGGGGTGGAATCATCTCCCTTGACCTTTTGCTGGAAACCAGCAAAAATCCTTGGAATTAGCAAAAACCATGAGCCCTACATAAGTTTCTGCTTAAAGAAGCTTCCTGAGGGCAACTACTGAAGTAATCTCTCCGGAAAGACCAAAGTGCAGATTTGTTTGAAACAGTCGAAGAAAAAGAGAACGAAAATTTCCACTGCGCCACGAAAAAATTTTCCACTGCCCCAGCGCTCTGTCCTCCGAAGGGAACGGCGGCGTCCAACACGAGAAAACAAATCTTTATTCATAGCAGGCTTAGATAATAGACCTCAAAATATTTCCTGGGTGCGTAGCTGTGCATTTTGAAGATGTGATTAAGGCATCCTTAGCCACGGGCACTGTGTGTGCATCTCTCCCTACGTCACCTCTCTGACGCAGCTCTGGTGCGTGTGGCGCACATCGGATGCGTGGAATATTTCTGGGAGAAGATGCTGGCGGAGGCACAGACCCTGCCACCACGGATGAGGCGGCGTGTCCATCAAGCCCCAACACCCAGCCTGGAAGGCAAATGTTCCCTGTAGGAAAAAATGATGGCTGCCCGTGGGGTCAGAACCAGGATTGTGGATCTGGGAACACTCAGGCTGTGAGAAAAACAGGAGCTGTCTCCGGAGCACTTCTCAAAAGGCTCCGAATTTTGGTTACGAGTCCCTCTGCCGTGCTCCCTTAAGTATCAGGAAAGACTGAACGCAGATTCAGGGGATGGCCGTGAGTTCAGCTCCTTGAAGCCCTGAAGTAAATCCCTGTTTTAAAAAAATTGAACACGGAGAAGGAAAACATCACAGGGGGAAACTCCACAAGTTATTGCCCAACCGTGGTGTGAATAAAGCCGGGTTTCCTGGAAGTGTTCGAGTCCAGGAGGGAGCAGCCTGGGACAGTGGAAGGTGTCCCCGCCCATGGCAGGGGGTGCAGTGGGATGGGTTTAAGGTCCCTCCAAACCCAAACATTCTGTGATTCTGTAATTCAATGCTTCTGCCATTTGTTGCCCTTTTTTCCTCTATCCAAACCAGTTCCCAGCACATTTCCCCGGGAGATTCCCATCAAACAAGACACAGCCTGGACTGCTGCTCATCCAGGGCTGTGTGTGGGCTGGTCAGCCTCAAAATGCTCATTGTCAAACACACAGATCCCTGAATTCTGCCTGCC
>VZTI01003957.1:0-16501 GCA_013397865.1 Struthidea cinerea | reverse complement strand
GGGGTGGGGGGGGGGGAGTGTTTTCCCTTGTCTGTTACAGACACCATGGTAAGGTTTTTGAATTTTCACAGGATATATTTATACCCTTTAAAAAATCCTGCAGAAGACTAATCACCTTCAGGAATACCACTGAAATTGTGACTCTGGCTGTTTTAACTTCCTACTGAGCCTCTTGGAGGAGTGATTAAAGCCGAAGTCTGAAAGATTTAGATGCAAGGCTTAAAGGTATTCCCACCCTCAGCTGCATCCCAGCAAGCATTATTTTTCTTGCAGGGAAGGCAGGAGACCAAGCTGTGTGACCACCCTTTAGCCACCCTGGTTCACAGTCTTACTGTGATGCAAAACAGTGACCGGTGGTTTCGTGCTATGTTGTCAGTGTCTGAAATGTGGGAACATTTTCTTCCCTGACCTCTGGGAGACGAGCACAGTAGCGGCAGAGAAACAGAAGGTGTTGAAAGGAAATCTGCTACAGGTTCTGGTAAAACCTTGGATGCAAAGCACAAGCCCTGAACTGCAGGTTCTCATTCAGCTAAACAGGGAAACCCTTCTTTCTGTCCCCTATGCAGCACGAGGGGATCTCCAGAAGGGCTGAGTGTTGGGGGCAAAGCATCCTCCTACCTCAGGCTCTCCGCAGCCACCAGTGGGTTGTCAGTGCACTGGGCTCCATTACACATGCTTAGGTGGCATTTCACACTGACTGCTTAAACACCACAGCATATAATGTTAATGACTTTCATACTTCTTGTTAGAGTAAGTTGAAGGATATAAGTGGAATACAATAAATTTTTTATCCAAAGAATATTTTTTCCATGTGTAAGTGTGAGCCTTTACATACAGCACAGAAATGCTATAATGATATATAGAAAGGGACAAAGGTATTGACAGCAAAGGACAGAAGTTTTTTACGTTAACTGAACAGCATTATTCCTCAGACTTATTTAAAACTGAACCAGTTCCATCTGGCTTAAAGAATTCTCCAACACTATGGTTCTGGATCATGGCAGGAAAGATTTGCTGTGCCCCTGGGATAGTAGCTGGACTCCTACATATGTTGTGCAGGAAAGCAGAATAAGGAGCATAATGGGACGAGCAAGAGAGAGAAAAAGAACAGAGTATTCTCCAATCCTTGCTACTTTTTTAAACTTAAATTTGAATTTTACTTATGAAAAAGCATGGAACAGATACTGTTTCATCTTGGATTGCTGTGATCTTGTCACAGCAGAATGCCTGGCTTTGTCTGTTTGCTGTGTTCCATTAGTAAAGGACATAACGAGTATCAGAAATCCTAGGCATGAACCTGGGGGTCTGGAGGTTGAAATATCAGAATAATCTTGCCAGTCCCAGAATTCAAATAATGACTAGAGTTGCTGAATTCTTATTCAGCTTAAACTTCAAGAGGATGACTACTGGCTTGCCACGCTAACACCAGCCTTGTAGGGTTACCGGCACACTGCATGGGAAACAGCTCCCCATCCCATTCCCCATACGTCTGAGCTGCTCCCAACCCGAGATGCAATCTGTCATGCTGATCTGAGAGGAGAAAATTGCCCTGAGGACAGAAGATACTACTTCGTCCTTCAGTAGAAGAGAGTTTTTTCCTTTCTGAAGACAGTTGCATTTCCTCAAAAAATGTGGAGATAATGGGGTTGGGATGTTTTGGTGCCTGAGTAATACAGATCTCCCACGCAACAGCATTCAGGCCCCTCAGGAGGTTTTGAAGAGCGCAGGCTGTCTTTTTTAGCCCATAAAAAACCACACAATGTGTTTCTGAAGAACATGAGGTTTCTTTGGTCCTGCGGAGAAGTTAAAGTGGAAGGGTCCAGGGAAAGGAAAAAATTGACAAAATTGGGGAAGCTTGTCACCTGTGAGAGTTCTACCAGCAGATGCTCGAGTGACCCTCAGATAAGCTGGATTTCCTGAAAGAAAAGAAGGACATGGAGCCAGAGAGGCTATAAGGAACCATCAGAGGAACAAGGGCTAGTCCCTGTTTTTCTCCAGTATCCCAAGAAAACACAAGGACATCTTTCACCAGCATTCAGTACTATGTCTCGTTATTTCTCATTCTAGCAAAAGTTTTGGCATGTGAGTAAAATGACTGATGACATGCAATGCTCAAAATTTTGGTCTGATAAAATAGCTAAAACGATACAGTTGTGTTTTGACCTAAAGTAGCATAAAACAGAGACAACCCACGCATGAGTCCGCTCATTTTCCTTTACACATAGCGCCTTTTTTTCACTGCCCTGATTTTTCCGGAGGATGTAGCACACATGACTGTCCTTGTCATTATACCCCCCTTGCCAAGGGTCAGCTTTGTAAGATGACTTTCACCACCCCATGTAGCTGCCTGGTGCAAAACTGCTGTATCACATATGGTCCTCCACTTAAGCCTTCTGGGACTAAAGCTATTCATAGGTTTTCCACTGAAATGATGGAGAGGAATGAAATTCAGTTTTGGCATAGGGTCTCTTTTGGCATTAGTCCTTCCCAGTTTGTTACCTCCTGCTCTTGCTTTTCCCCTCTCTGTGGGGGAAAAATAGCCCAAACAATCTACACAGAAGTTTAGCTGTTGAGTGAAATTTCACAGCTTGCTATGGGTTTCACAGAATGACTCAAAGAGCCTATTAATTTGCTTTTCAGATTTTGTAGGTTTAAAAAAGAAATGTCTAGCAAGTCCTAAAATCCTTCCACAGAGCATGGCTGGTTATGTTCCTCTTGGAGGCAAGTCTTTCTGCTCCTCTCCTCGGCTGGAAACCCACCAACTCCACCATCTTAATTTAGATTTTACTTCTAACAGAGCAATATGAATCGCACCACAGCTTCCTCAAGGGGCTGCATGCTGGTCCCCATGACAAGTGGCACAGAATGAAATCTTCAGGGCCCGGGGAGAATGTGGGATGAGCTCTATGTCACATGGGATGGAGATGTGCTCTCTCCATTGCACAGATCCCTTAGGCCTCTCAATTTCCTTTTTCAAGCTCAGGACCAGCACAGCCTTATTTTAACTTAGACTTCCCAGTCAAAACTAGACTAAGCAAACATAGAAGCTTCATCCAGTTCTGAAATTAACTTAATTTTACTTTGGCGAGAGAAGGGAAGGAGGAAAAACCAGTCTGTGAGTCTCTGAAAAATGCTGATTAAATGCAACTTGGCAACAAATCGTCATGGAACATCTCTTGACAAACATGATTGGTACTTGCAACTTCCACTGAATTTCATTCCCACTGTAGCTGAACTTGGGGGAATTGACAGGGGAAGGATATTAATATATTAGGGACTGAGAGAGAGCTGTTTTTCAAGTGAGACAGGAGCAATGAGTGTTTCGAACCCCTCATACTTCTGTGAAATCCAATTTTCTGTCACAAATGTCGCACTGAAGAAAGAATGCTCTTGGAAGTCAGAACCTGGGATGCTAAGCAGCATCTATAAACTGCCTAGGAGATGAATGCTTTCTGTGCCCCTTAGCTTGCAAATGTACCCTTTGGTCTGGAGCAGGAGCAAACACTAGCCACTAGTGCAAGGCTTTGTACTCAGAGGGCTTTGCAGAGAATCCAAATTGCAGCTTACAATTCCCTGCAAAGACTCAAGAAAATACTGTGAATTCCCATGCCCAGGAGTAATGTGTGCCTTTAAACATTTCATAAAAGTAGGGACCTCTGCTGAGACAACAGCTCACAAAGGCGGGCTCAGCCTTCAGCTGATACAAGCTCTGGCCAGCAAATTTCTGTGTTTAATCCTTGGAGAGTCCCCCGTGTCATGCCTGCTGGCAAGGTCCAGCTGGCTCTGAGTGGGACCCAAAGGGTAGATGGAGGGAGTTCATGTGATGGGTTACAAGCTTGGATTGTTTGGGATGGGATGGCAATCTGTAATCTCCTGACTGAATTTGTCCTGCCAAAGAACATGATAATAATAACAGCCCTCTTTAAGGATAAAGGCAAATCCCGGCACTGAGATTGGTGGGATCTCTAAATTCTTTGCAGCTTAATCACAGCAAAAGAACAACCATGAGGTTAGTTCTTAAGGGGTGTATGACAAATGTGCTGGCCTTGAAATACAGCAAACCTACAGCTATTTATTATTTCCTTGCTGTTCTGCAGGCAAGAGACGGTGGAGGCAGCAGCAAGATGCTGCTGCCCCCACTCCTCAAATCTGCCACCCTGAAGGCAGTAGTGGAAATACTCCCATTGCCCCCCCACTGAGGGCAGTTCCTTAAGTCAGAGCCTTCTTGAACTGAAATTTTTCATTAGCTTTGGCTGAATTGGATATAGCTAAGCCCTCGGATTGTGTCCAGAAGAAGTAATACGCATTTTACCTCCTGCCCAATTCACCACTATAAACAAATTAGAGATACACTTTAAGCATGTCATAAACCACTTCTGGCTTAAATTTATGCAGTCTTAATAGCATTGCATTCAGAATAAACTTCCAACTGAGATAAACACAGCTAGAAAATAAGGCTTTTGCTCTCCTGGAAACAAAATATGTTCTTTTGTCACTACTAAATAGTGAGAATATTAGTTCAAAACATCAGGAAACATTTCATAGGACTAGGAAGATTTAGTAAAAAAGAGTATGTAATGGCATTTTTTTCTGTCTGGGGAAGAACCACCTGGGAGAAGCCATGCCACGCCAGAGACCAGCATGTGGCCCTAGCTGTCACTTCTGCCTTTCCACCCTAGGAATGGGAGCCATGGACAAGCACAAAAGCCTGTTTCTTAAAATAGGGTCAGTGACCTGAATGCAGGAGCCGCTGGAGCTTGAAGCTTTGTTTTATTAATCAGTTTTCATGCATTTACTTGAGGATTAGCATAGGCTGCCAGCTTTATCAGCATTAATTTAGAGAACCTTGAGGTATTGAGGACAGAGCTGTCTGCTGCTCATACAGTGTCAGCATACCACCCCTGCTCCCCTCCTGCTCAAGACTAAGAAACCATTAGGGCAAAGTGAGCACTTCAGATACACACTGCTTGCTACAGCTTTGCACTGTGACACAGCACAGGGGAAAGGGAACATGCCAGAGGCAGCACTTGCAGGTTATTTTGCAGCCAGAGGATGGCTGGGGCTGTGAGGCTGAACAAGCAGCAAGCCTTGTGTGCTGTTGTCCCCCCAAAGCAAATCTGACACCTCCACAAGAGACCACAACTTTCCAACAGCATGGAGGCCCCCAAGCCTCAATACCTGAAGCATCACATCTTTAAAGCACAAGACAAAAAAAATACAGAACATGAGATATGGCCTCCAGGCTGTGGTACAGAGGCTCAGCAGGCACTCCTGCAGCTCATTTCACTGCAGCTCACCCCACTTCAGGCTGCCAAAATACCTCTTGCCAAAGCCAGACCAGCAAGCCTGGAGGGGCACTCACTCCCCTTCTATCCTACCTGTACTTTCAGAGGATCTTCTGCCATGGCAAAGGTTTCTGTGCTGAAGCAATCCACATGGACACCAGGAACCATCTTGGAGGTGTAAGGTACTGTGGCACAGTCTGCTTACAGCCTCAACTAATCAGCTGTAGCTGTAACAACATAGCAATTAATGCCTCCCTAGCTGAGCAATTAATTGTTCTCTACTTCAGGCGGACACCTAGACACAGATTTGGTAGAAGAACTGCACCTCTACAGTCATTATCTAAATCCAAAGGCCCTGAATCAAGGACCACCACCCACACTGGCAAACATCTTCTCCTGACTAAATGCAGGCAGCAGGTCAGGTGTTAGTAAAAAGTCTGCAGCAAACCTCAGGCACTATTTAAGCAGCTCATACACCTGTGGAGTGTAACTACCTAGTCTTAATCTAAAGCACCTGTCTGGCAGAGATCAGAAATACAGTCTGGGGTCTTCAAGCAAAAGGAGTGGGAACTGTGTTCAGATCAGAGGGACAATTTGGGCTCTGGGAATGACTGAGCATCCACAGAGGCCTCTTCTTGCCAGACCTGGAAGAGCAACTGTACTCTTGTGTCTGTCCACTTATCATTTCCTCTGGGATGCAATTATGAGATGAGAACAAATTAAATTCAGATGCAGCTGCAGCAACTGCACAGCAACATTGACACCCTACCATAAAATAGAAGACACAAATCTCTAGAAAGTCACAACAAGAGGATCTAATGAAATAGTAGCTATGGATTGTCCAAACCAAGTTTCTTTAGACCCAAGCCTCACTCAATCCAAGAGGTTGCTTTGCCAACACTGAAGAAAAGAATGAAGGGCTGCCTTGGGTGAGGTACATTTCTTGGCTGAAACCACAGTCCTCAAACCACCAGAGTTTTACCTCAGGCATCCACATAGTTTGGGATCTCTTCTACAAGAGCTGTGCTCCCCACTGATCTCTGTCAGATGCTACAGCCCTCTCAGATCAGTAGCCTCTTACTATATCTCTGTTACAACCAGCTGCAACTGTTTTCTCAGTTCCTTTGGATGGAAAGAGGCCTGAGAAGACCTACCTGATCCCCCACACTGTCAGGTTGGAGGTGACAATCACAGCATGTGAGGGACAGCAGCTTCAGCCAGCACCACAGCATCTGTAAAAAACCCATGGGGTAAAGTTATAAACCAGGAAATATTTTCCCATGGTGAGGTACCCTCTTGGCTGGTCACACCCAGGGCCAGCATATCTGGGCTGCCTACTTCCTAGGGACTTTGTACGAGATGGTGTCATGTCACTTGTAGGTTTTGGCATGTGTCAGTCAGAGAAATTACTTCTAGAGGCATGATAGTGACTGTGTGCTGATCATACAAGTGAGGGAAAATCTACTGATTTACTGTTTGTGTCTAAGACAAAATCTCCCTTGGAAAAAAAAGCTTGTGACCTATGGAAAGAGTATGTTATGCAGTCAGTGCTGGTTAGCCTGCTCCCTTGCAGGAGAGGGCTGCTCCCGAAAGGAATGAACCAGCAGGTACTAACCAGTGTTCTGTACAGGCTGGTGGGACTGTAGACATCTGCCTTCATCAGTGCCTGAACAACAGAAATGAGGAGTCACGCAAAGACACTGAAGTTCTCCAGGGGCAGCTGTTGCAGACATGTACAGAGCACGAAGGCACAAGACCTCTGACCACGTAAGGAAGATAGCTGTGGTCCTGAAAAACAGCTGGCCAATAAACCAGGTACTGCATGGGGCTGGGACCCAAGTTAATACAGATTCTGAATTGCAGTTGGCTCCACTTTGTCTGGCTCAGGACACAGGCCCACACCCAACCACATCACCATGCCCTGGGACAGTGCCCATCGCCTAGAGCAGTGACAGTGGCTGATGCTCAGCAGCAAATAAAGCCCTCTCAGGGGCAAGCTTCCCATTAATCGTTTCTTTGAAACAATCAATCAATCTCCACTTCTGTCTAGGAGGGCTGCCACGAAATCCAGCAAGAGAGTAAGATGATTGCTCTCATGTCACCTTGTGTGACTCACCAGAGACAAAGGAGCACAGCAGCACAGGGAAGATAATTACTCTTTTGTGAGTTGGTGCCTGGTTTCAGTGCGTTTAAGTGTTGTTTAAGTGTCTAGTTCTTGGCGGTTGTATTCAATCTTATTTTTATTAGGGTCTTAAAACTTTTACAGCATGGAAAAGTTTGTACCTCAATGGGAGCTTTCATAATGCAGTGAAAAATACAACCATAAAAGACAGAAGTACAGGTTGCTCCCTGGCATTTACCTGTAGTGCTCTTCTCCTGCCTCATTAATTTTATAAGCATTCAGGTTTGGAGAAATCATTGTAATTTATACTAAATCAGTAAAGGAAGCAAGCTAAAATGTAAACAAGCCAAAGCCACCCTTCCACCATGCACGTTGCTGCAGAGAGAAAACTGGTTGCTGGAGGGAGGGACAGCTGGCAAGGCCACCATAGCTGGGCTATTTTACTGACAAGCATCTCACTGGACATGTACCAGGGGGAGCTGTGGGTAGGGATACGACCACAAAACTGCTGTGGGCAGGAGCACCACCACCCAGAGTCTGGGATGTCCGCCGACCCGTGGATCCAGGTGTGCAATATCTTCTCTCAGGTGCACTTTCTTCTTTCTGTAGTTTTCTTCCCCCCATCTTGTTCAAGTGGTTCAAATCTGAGGAAGGAAAAAGGCCAGCCGGTTTTGCTTTGTGGGCTATATTTCTATGGGATGCTGCTCCTTAAAGAGCACAGCTGCATCGCTGCCAGGCAAACACGCCCGTCCACCAGGGCTCAAGTTTGTTCTCTATGGGTGGCCAGACTATATTCTCTAAAAAACATCCAAAAAAACCCCTAACCCCACAAAAAAAAAAAAAAAAAATTACCAACAGGCATGTAAGTACTTCCACATTTTCCACTTGCTTGTTCTGCATAAACAGCATAACTTTATTTTTCTCCCTCCCATGTGCATTTTAACCAGCTGTTTATCATTCCTGTTTTAGAAAACATTGCTTGGAAAAAAAGAGGGTGCAAAGAGACTTTGTTTCTTATTGATGGAGAAATACATTATCAGGTGTGGTTCACCGGGCTAGTCCCCCTGGCCCACCAAGAAGGACATTTCAAGACTTTGCAGATTTGTTTTCATATTTCCTTTGACCAAATAGGTCACTACAACTGATACATATTGATGAGGTCCATCCAGCCCACTATCCACTATTCCCTGGGAAGGACAGCAATGAATGTTAGGAAATAAGGAAGAGCACACCTGTAAGAAATCCTACCTGTTCAACTTCCTCATAATGTGGGTTGCTGTTCCTGTTACTGCTTGCTTCCAATGGGCAGTCAATTCAACACCACTTCTAAGCAGGAAAAGTAGATTTCAGAAAGAAAATTGTTCAGCGTTCTTGAGCACAGACTTCCTTCCTCTCCCCCTCAACCCCTTTTTACAAAAAAAGACCTCCTCCAGAAAAGAGCAGGGTCTTTACCTTTCTTAGCTAGAGGACACAGGTGGGCTCCTCTGCACCACAGGTCAGGAGTGCTGGGTAGCACTGAGAGGATCTGCAAAGAACTATCAGGACATCACAAGTCAGTTTTACTGAGTTTTGCTCTGCATTACTCTCTGATAATACCTAATTTCTCTATTTCTAAAAGCAGGAAGGGATAACAATGCCATAATTACCTTGGAAGAGTATCAAAAAGCTTAATGAAGTAATATTTGTTAAGCACTGGAGGATCCTTGAGTACTGTGAGTGCTTCTGTGGCTTCACTTTGTCCAGTGGTGGTCGTT
Source organism: Struthidea cinerea (assembly GCA_013397865.1). Lineage (NCBI taxonomy): Eukaryota > Metazoa > Chordata > Aves > Passeriformes > Corcoracidae > Struthidea > Struthidea cinerea. The sequence goes on along the minus strand of VZTI01003957.1, from coordinate 7,340 downwards.
CACGAAAGTACTGTAATGAAGGGCAGAATTTAAAAATCACTATTTCCACAGACCTCAGCATCCCCCAAACCTGCTTGTCTGAGCCTGCTCTGAGGTAGTTAATATTTGCCAGGTGTTGAAATGCTCAGACACATTTCTCCCCAAGGTATTTAGAACTGCAATCTGCAGAGGCAAATGGAAGGGACGTACTAGGAAACACATTAGTGTTCTTCCTGTGATCTTGTGATTCTTTCCCTTAACGTTTTTGCACAGTTTGAAACCAATGATTAACTTTGCATTAGCAAAATCAGGGCTATAAATGACTGGGGAAACTTGCTAGACGTGCTCTTGCACTCACAGTTTAGGCTGAGCTGGCTCCTGTGCCGCTCCGGCGCTGATGCAGAGTGGGAGTGAGCAGGGCAGAAAGTGTGCTGTTACTGCAGGTAAAAGCCAGGAGAAACTTTAGCTGCAGAGAGACTGAAGACTGGGCCTTTTTACCTGCACAGTAACTGATCAACCAGATGAGGCAAGGCTGGAGTCAGCTGCCTGTGCGGTGGGCTGGCTGCCCACAGGGCACAGGCCTCCCCGAGGTGCAAGATACTCAGATGACATTCTGCAGGGTCCCTTCAAGACAAGCAAGAACAAGGATCCTCAGGGGGAAGAGGAGGGGACTTTTGCAAAACAATCTCTCCAACACAACCAAGAAAACACCCAAAATAAAACAACAACAACAAAAAAAGTCAGGGAGGACAATAAGAGCTACCACAGATCTTGAAATGGCGGTGGCTGTGGTGGATCACCATGGGTGGAAATGGGGGGAAGCCTCCAGAGGCAGCAGGGCATTGAGCCAGTGGTGTGGCATGGTGGGTAGGGGGTAACACAAGTTAGCAGAGCAGAAAGCAACTGAGTGGTTTTCACCCTCTCTTGAGGCTGACTGTGGTGGCCTTGCAGCCTCCAGGATGCTGAGCACCACGGAGGGGTGACACACACAGTGTGTCACCAGTGCACCATGGTTTGCTCACCAGCTGATCTCAGCTCTCAGCAGCTGCTAAAATATGGGGAGCAGCAGTATGTATGGTAAAGCTCAGTGTTTTTCCACTTGTGTTCAGCCACACTGGAGCTCAGCTTCTGTGTTAGGCCCCTGCATACAATGGGTGGTACTCAAATAAAATTGCTCACAGGAGAAAATTCTACTAGGTGAGGGTAAGAGTGGCAGAATGAGGTTCTTAACAATCTTGATAGAGGCTGTAAGCAGTCTAAAGAGAAGCCTAATTCAGATGCCTCGCTATGCAGCCTTTTTGATTACACCCACAAACCACCCACAACCTCCAAATTGCTATTCTTTAGAAACACCCTGCAGCATTTTCTGGTTTCCAATATACAGCAGTGCTCTAGGCTTAGCTGCTGGATTTGTGCATGCACATGCAAAAATAACTGATGGAGGGCTTGATCAGACAGCAGGATCTTTTCTCAAATGGCACATTTTAGTAATAAAGGAAATGTATTCTGTTATCCTGCTAGCATGGAATAATGAAACCATAGCTTTCCCTTCCCAGCTTTTTTCCCTTCCTCTCCTTTGAGTCTTGCAAGGCAGAAATGATCCTTGGCTTGTAGGCTGCAGCAGCCCACAGGAGCTTTAAGAATAGTGTCAGAAACCCACAAAGCCATGCTGTTAATTGGGGACTGGATCATTGGTGACACTTTGGAGAGCCATGCTGTCATTCTGAAGCAGCAAGGTACCCTGCAGTTGCCAAAGCCTGACATTTCTGTGCAGAGGGAGGAGGGTCCTGTGCTGCTGAGACATGTTAGTTTGGCAGCTTTGTCAAGCACACCGTGATCTGGGAGATCAAATCCTTCTTCCTGCAGGTCCGTGCCCATAATCTCTGTCCCTCCACACCTCTGAGAGGTGCAGCCGTCACAAGGACCAGTGAACATGTTGTTTCCATGTTTTCCTTGTAAGACTGCGTGCTGTTATTCAAATCCCTGTCTTGATGCCGCTGCCTGTGTTGCCCAGCTGCTGTAACCCCCAGAGCAGAAGGCTAAAGGAAAACAAGATGAGGCTGATATTCAGGCTGACCTGTGAATTTCTATTTTGTTTCTTGGGCAGCTGGGGTTTTGTTTTAATTGCAATCTCAATTTAAAACACAGGACAGTAGGTGATGGAAGGGGAAAAAGAAAACCGCAACTTATTTTCTTCCCTTTCTTGCCATTCAGTGTGGTTTAAGAACAAAGTCTTCCCAGAGAGCTTCTGTAATCGTAAATAAATCTAAAAGGGACAAGAAAATAAAAGTACTGCTAACACTCTTGGCTTTTAAATACATTTTAAAAATATTTCAGTGTTCTTCTCATGTTCTTATTAATTTCAGACCTCCATATTACCTCTTGTAACCACCATCCACACACAGACCTAATAAGGCAGAAGACTCCAGAATCTGCAAAGCATCAAAACCCTCAGGATATCAGAGGTAGAGAAACATTGCTGGTAGGGACTTGTCAGAAGCAACTGGGGAGGTATAACTACACATTTATTGGCCTTTTCATCAAAGGAACCTGATAGCATGAAATGCAACTTGTACTCTGTAATACAAACTTATTACCGTAATTTTAGCCCGGCTCTGTGGGGTCCCGCAAGCCCACAGAACCTGGGGCATATTCGGTAATACAGTCAGGTGACAAAGAGGCAGGGAGGAGATTCGCTTATCATCCTGCTGGATGGTTTATTCCATGGTGTACAGCCGAACTCCGAAAGCAAGTCTGAAACCCGATCACGAGGGCCCTCGTTTTATCCAGGGCCAGGGAGAAAGGTGGGATTAGGGAATGGGGACCAGTGGGAGAATGCCAGGGAAGTGACGAGGCTTACAGCCAACCGGGAGATTCAAACTGGGACAGACCATACCAAGGAAACAAAGCATCCCAGGGGATGCTTCTGTTCGCCCCTAAACAAAGGCATCGCTGACCCCCACACAAACTCATCCAAACAAGAGCACAGGAAGCTCATCGACTTAAGCTAACTCTCAAATGAAGCTCCCTCCAAGGCTGCCCCCCAGACTTCTGCCTCTTTGGTTCCCAGCTCTTCAGAAAGAGCCCCCCTTGCCAGCCCTGTGGCAGGAGAGAATCCCATCCATCCTCTCGCAGAGTTTTCCCAGTGCAACTCATGCCTACACGTATAAGTCCATTTCTTGCCTTGCTAATGATTCCATAAGGTATCTCAGAGGCCAGCTGCCAGAAGCTGATGTCTCTGCAAAGTGAGAATTGTTTGGAGCATGCAGGAAGGTACTGTGTTCTCTTAGCAACCGAAGTTGTAAAATAATGTAATCATATCCAAGATAATGTGATAAAAGATTATATGATGCTTGTATTGGGTTGTTATGGCAACTGAAATAAGCTTAAATGCGTGTATCCAGCATTTCAAACAAATAATGTAATTGTCTGAAAATTGCCTTCCTAACTAACCCCATTCAGTTTGCCATCATCTCCATTCATATATGCCTACTACGGGGCTGTTGTTAAGCCTTATTTTCATAGAATCATAGAATGGTTTGGGTTGACAGAGACCTTAAAGATCATCTAATTCCAACCCCTTATGCCATGGGCAGGGACACCTTTCACTAGACCAGGTTGCTCAGAGCTTCATCCAGCCTGGCTTGAACACCTCCGGGGATGAGGCATCCACAGCTTCTCTGGGCAGCCTGTTCCAGTGCCTCACCGCCCTCACAAGTAAAGAATTTTTTTTCTTACACTTAATCTAAACCTACTCTCTTCGAGTTTGAATCCATATGCCTTGTCCTGTCACTACAGGCTCCTGTACAAAGACCCTCTCCATCTTTCTCGTGATCTGTCCAGCCTCTCACCCACCAGCACCCCCAATTCCTTCTGGGCAGGGCTGCTCTTGATCTGTTCATTCCCAGCCTGTGTTGATACTGGGGGTTGCCCTGACCCAGGTGCAGCACCTTGCACTTGGTCTTGTTAAACACCATGAGATTCCCATGGGCCCACTGCTTAACCTTGTCCAGGTCCCTCTGGATGGCATCCCATCCTTCTGGTGTGTCAGTAGCACCTTGCAGCTTGGTGTCATCTGCAGATTTGCTGAGGGTGCACTCAATCCACCTGCCTATGCCATTAATGAAGATATTAAATAACACTGGTCCCAATACAGACACCTGACACCTATCACTGACATCCACTGACCACTCAGAGCCATTGACCACTGCCTTCTTGATGTGACCATCCAACCACTTTCGTATCCATCTAATAGTACACAAATGTTGTCCTTATGTGGTAGGATGTACTCAACTCCTCCCCCTCCTGTATCTTGATGAATAACCAAAACAGAACTTCCAAGAAGCGAAAATACCAAGCCAAAGCCCAAGTGAAGATGACCCATCATCTCAGCCACGCTGACAGCAGCCAGGAAAAGAAAGACATCCAAGAGAGGACATACTGCAGCCTCATCCACACTGGCAGAATCTGGCATCCTCTCCTAGATTTCAGTTTCCCCTACCAAAATAGTAACCAATTTCTCAAGAAAAATCAATTGCCTTGCTCCAAAATTTCCAGTTCCTATCACAAGATGCACTTTTAAAAAGTCTTTCAATTCCTTCCCTTTGAGACTGCATAAAAGTCAAATTTCCATAGAGTGTCATTCTGAAATCAACCCATCTTCTGTAATAGTCCCAGTGGGCTGTTGTGGGGAGATAATTGTTTTCTGGATCAGGGTTTTAGTCTATGGTTCATTCCTGAGCTGTGATTTTTAAAGTGATTCTAAAAGATACAATATTTAAACTGACACCTCTGTCAAAATTTTGGGAGTTTTGCGTTTTCTCTCTTTCCCACCTTCCCATCCTTGCTGCACATGGGGACAGTGATGATGGGTGGGGGCTGGGTCCTGTGCCACAGCTGTGGTAGGAGGGTACAAACTGCCCTGCAAACCCACTGGATCTGTGCCCTCTGCAGGCTGCTCCTGCTGAAGATGCCAAGGCAGCTCAGCCAGAGGCGGCTGCGCAGGTGCAGCAGAACAGCCTCTTCCCCCCACCCCGAGCCCAGTGCAGAGGAAGGTGGCTAAGGATCTTTTCCCTCTGTTCTTCTGTTACCTGCCTTTGGGCTGACAGCACAACCTGCACTCCAGGTGCTTCCCCTGCACTTTGTTGTTTCTAACCTGCTAACCACTCACCCGAAGCAGCACTAATGTATCAGCGAAAGCTTTGCCACTTTCAATACCTCAAAGGGGAAAAAAACCCCATAACAAAACAAAACAGCAATAAAGAAGGTGGAAAGAAGGAAACGGGGTTGATGAATAACCTCAGCTGCCCCTGCAGAAGTGTATCAGACAGGCACCACCTGCTCGGCCAGCTCTGTGTCCGCCCACCAGGAGAGGCCAGCTACACTCCCAGATATAACCTGCTCTCCGCGTCCACCTTCCCATCTGCTGGAATATTTGGGGCAAACACCTTGTGCTTCATGGGCTGGCTCTAGGCTCTTGCCCATGTGATTGCAGTATCAGCCAAAAGCAAAGATAACCCAGCCCAGCAGGTGCTGTGTGGAAACCAGCCTTGGCAATGGGCTAAGCCTAAAAGCATCAGAGCCATTTGCCACGTAAGCCTGACATGCTGCTTGGTTTTTAGCCCTACCAGCAGGTTCATTTCTGGGCTGCAGAAAATTCCCCAGAGGGCATATGCAAAAGGAGGGAAACAAACCTGATGGTAATATAATTTATCTAGCTTTTATTTCTTCTTTTTTGCACGACGATGAAAACAAGACAGGTAATGTCCTCTCTGTAAAGGCACAAGTAGCTCTTTGGATGCACTAAAAATGCTTCTGTGAAATAGTAACGTAAGGGCTTTTAAAACAGTACGCTCTATAACCAAATTACAGTAGCATCATGCGTAATAGTCTTTAAATTTACTGATAACTTCCCAGCTTCCAGTTCTTCTTGGGAATGGGAACTAGATTAATTTAACTTTGATACTGCACTGAGACCCAGGGAAATGCCTAACTGAGTGACATTGTGTACATCATCATTTCACACCAACCGCACCACCCTTCTGTGCTTGCAGTTGCTACCAATTAACCCTGGGCTGCAATACCTTTCCTCCATCTGAGCACAATCCAAAGAGCCACCCCACTGAATTTAACAGGAGCAGCCAATACACAATGGGAACTCTCAAAGACGTAAAGTATATTGCAAGGTAGACACTGCACCCCACAGGTGCCTGTTTTGAAACCACAAACCAGGAGCTCTAATTCCCTGAGCACATGCTGAAGGGCAGCTACATAAAATATGTGCAGCAGGATAGCATTTTATTATCTTATAACTTGTTCAAGTGCCTCCAAACAGTTAGGGTTAGGATTCATATTTCTTAGGAATTTACCTAAAGAGGGGTACCTGGACATGAATTTAATCTTTTCATAGGTCTGTTTTGCAGACAAGAAAATATCAAAAATCAGCCTATAATTTTGTTTGCTCACATATAAACACTAAAGTGAAAAAAAAGGAAGAAGATCTGTTATTTTTGCCTCCTTAGAGTTAAAAACTTAATTTGAAACTCCAGCATCTCTGAGCACTTGATAATAATCCTAGTGGTGATATGTAAAGGGTTGGAGGAGTTTCATACAAAATGCTCTTGCTTTAGCTACTTATTTCTGTGAGGCTCTTTGCGTGGCTTCATCAGAATGAGTTATGCCAGCTTTATGAGAGTGGATCATTTATAAAGCTCATATAAATGATGTATTCAGGGAGCGTTTTGTGTTCCAGTTGATAAGCATTAATTGTATGCAAAATGGCATACAGCAACTAATCACACCTCTTTCTTGCGAGGTAGTTATGGCCATTCGGGTAGGAAGCCCATCGTTTTGGATATTTCTAAGCTAGTCTCATAAGCATTTTAAGCTCTTTCTGTAAGAAATGAGCAAGGTAAAATTTGTCCAATTGTTATAAATTAATAAAAGATGCAAATCTAGCCATCTGCATGAAGAAAATGGGAAGGTAGGAAAGGCTGTTTCTAATCCAAATCCCCATGCTGACTCCCTCTGCAGCAGTGAGGAAATTATTTTCTCTGCTCTCAGCCCCAGTTTTCCCACTCAAGCACCAGTGCTAATTATACCTGCCTCATTGAGGTTTTGTAACAAACAGCCTGCGTGCGAAAACCACTTTGATGCAAGCGCGCACCAAGTTTTAGTAATAAACATATGGTGAATGACATTTTGCCTGGATTTATGCATTGGAAGAGTTTATTTAAATCAGATTTGGAAACTGATAGCAAGTCGGAGAAACACTGCACCGTTTCTCAATCAATAAATAAATACTTGCTTGCATCCTTTGCTCTAAATGCATGGCAGCCTGGCTCTGTGCCAGGCATTAGACA
>VZTI01003955.1:197505-215588 GCA_013397865.1 Struthidea cinerea | reverse complement strand
ATGGGAAGCAGTGAATTAATTCTGTTTTTCTTGCTTGTGTATGTGGCTTTTGGTTTCCCTATTGAACTGTCTTTATCTCAACCCACAAGTCCTCCAGCTTTTACCCTTCCAATTCTTTCTCTGATACCGCTGGTGGGGGAGTGAGCGAGCTGCTGCGAGGGGTTTGGCTGCTGGCTGGAGTTAAACCATGACAATGTCCCAGATGCCTTTTATTACTGTCTTGGGTGGAGTTATGAACTGTCATGCTGGAGAGCATGGGGCACCCTGCAGATCCTGCCACAGCTGGAGCTGTAGGGGATACTCCATGTGCTGTATGTTCATTGCCAGACCCCCTTGTCTCTCAGCACTGATCCCCAAGGCACACCAAGAAAGCTGGGGGGACCTAGGCTCCTTCCTGGGTGCCTAAGCAATCCTGCAGCTTTGCATCAGTGATGTGTATATCCAAAGACTAACACTGGGTCCTGGAGTCTTGGAAAATGAGGATGAGTAAGGGAAGAACATGGAAACAAGTGACACTGGAGGAGCTACTGCTGACTCCAGTGACCCATGGGCAAGTCTTGGGACCGGGGTGCTGATTTGGGAAGGTCTGTGTCGTTCATTCCTGGGAACAGCTCAGGGAACCAGGGCTCTAGTACGCAGCTGAGTCTGTCAGTCTTTTGACACTGTCCCATCCAAAAAGCCCCTGAATCTGCTCGCTGAGCTTGCCAGCTCTGGCTCCTTGCCTGCTTTCCCTCCTGAGGGCTGGTTGGAAGGCACAGGCATGGGCAGAATGAATCTCTCCTGATGTCACTGCAGTGACAACAAGGATCATTTTGGTCGCTACAGGTGCTGTCAAAGCTTGAAGGACCAGACACCCCCAGCACAGCCAACACCAGAGGCTGATACCCACCTGGCTGGCTGGCTGTATATTGGCATCTCTGGCTGGGAGGTTTTCCTCTATTTTGGGGAGGTGCTGGCATCTGAGGAACCAAGACAATATGGAAACATTGTTTTTTTCGAAGCTCTCACGAGCCTGAGCAGTGGTTGCCTCAGGTCCCTAATTCCAAGGGAATCAACTGTGGCAATGTTGGGTTAGTCTGCTCTGTGGCAGGGCTGTTGCCATGGTGTGCTGGGTCAGTCCCAGCTGGCCTGGAGTTTTGGGCAGACTCTGTTCAGTCATGGTTTTCGGAGCATCTTTCCTCTGCGTCCCTGGCTCTTTCCTTGTTCCCTGAAGACCTTGTGTGGGAAGGGTGGGAATCTGATGGGTAGATGTCCTAGGAGTTCAGCTGCCTGCACAGCATTCCCAAAATAAGCTGCCACTGCTGTGGCATTTGTATAGACCATCTCTGGCCATGTTTTGTACTTATGGCTTCCTTTGTCCTCCTGTCCACCCTGCTGAGGATAAGACCCTGGGGATATGGCAGCAGCCCAGTCCCAGCCACTGGGCACAGTGGAATACACTGAGGAGACACTGAACCACAGAATCAATTAGGTTGGAAAGACCTCTGAGATCATAAAGTCCAACCTATGAACACCATCATGTCAGCAGGACCATGGCACTGAGTACCTTAAACACCTCCAGGGACAGTGACTCCACCACCTCCCTGGGCTGGTTGCTTGGGAGCAGAGCCTGACCCCCACCTGGGAACACCCTCCTGTCAGGGAGTTGAGAGAGCAAGAAGGTTCCCTCTCAGCCTCCTTTTCTCCAGGCTGAGCCCCGCCAGATCCCGCAGATGCTCCTCATAGGACATGTGCTCTAGACCCTTCACCAGCTTTGTTGCTCTTCTCTGGACCTGCTCCAGCCCCTCAGTGTCCTTTCTGAATTGAGGGGCCCAGAACTGGACACAGCACTCAAGGTGTGGCCTCCCAGTGCCCAGTACAGGGGGAGAATCACTTCCCCGGTCCTGCTGGCCACACTATTCCTGATACAGGCCAGGATGTTATTGTCTTTCTTGGCCACCTTGGCCTTCTTGGGCACATGCTGGCTCATGTTCAGCCGCTGTCGACCAGCACCCCCATGTCCTTTTCCACTGGGCCGCTGTCCAGCCACTCTGCCCCAGCCTGTAGTGCTGCATGTGGTTATTGTGGCCAAGGTGCAGGACCCAGCACTCGGTCTTGTTGAACCTCATGCCAGTGGTCTCAGCCCATCTATCCAGCCTGTCTGGGTCCCTCTGCAGGGCTTTCCTACCCTCCAGCAGATAAATACTCTGACCCAACTTGGTGTTGTCTGTGAATTTACTGAGGGTGCACTCGATCACCTCATCCAGATCATCAATAAAGATGTCAAACAGGACTAGGCCCAGCACTGATCCCTGGGGGACACCATTAGTGACTGGCCACCAACTGGATGCAGCACCATTCACCACCACTCTCTGGGCCTGGCTATCAGCCAGTTCATCTTCACCCAGTGAAGAGTGCACCTGTCCAAGCTATGGGCTGCCAGCTTTTCCAGGAGTATGCCATGGGAGACTGTGTCAAAGGCTTTGCTGAAGTCCAGGTAGACATCTGCAGCCCTCCCCTCATTCCCTAGGCAGGTCACCTGGACATAAAAGGAGAAAAGGTTGGTCAAACAGGACCTGCCCTTCCTAAACCCCTGTTGGCTGGGTCTGGTCCCTTGGTTGTCCTGTATGTGTTGTGTGATAACACTCAAGATGATTTGCTCCATGGTCAGGCTGGCAGGCCTGTCGTTTCCCAGATCCTCTTTCCAGCTCTTCTTCCCAGCCCAGCTGCCTGGGGTAAGTGCTCAGGGAGAGCTTGGTCCTGCCAGGTATGGTGGTCTGACTCTCCTGCTGTCAAATGCGCCTCCAACCCCTGATCCATCTTCCAGCTTATACCCTGGCTGCCTCACATTTTCCTCTTCTGTGTCTTCCAGATACATTGTGGGGCTGGAAGCTTCTGGCCACCCACAGGCACCATAGGAGGGAGCCCAAGGGCTGGCCAGGGGTGGTAAAGGGGCTGCTTTGTCCTTGCTGGTGCTTGCCTTTGAGCGCTCCTGGTGCTGGCAGCCCCCAGTCCTTGGGATGCTTGTATTGAGGCATAGTTTGCTGAATGCCACCGGGTGCTCCAGCATGGGGATACCTGGCCAGGATCACAGGACAGCTTAAGGTTCCACGCAGACAGGAGCTTAACAGCTTGACCCTGGGACCTCTCCATTACCCCCTTGGGGCAGTGGCTGTGATTTTACAGCGTGGGTGGAAATGTGTCCTGAGCCAGACACTGCTCCACTGGGGTGAATCCCTGGCCATGTGCTGCAACAGGGGCTGGACAGACCCCTGCTCATGGCAGAGGACTAAGTGTGTGTGGGCCAAGGGCTTGTGTGTACACTGTGACCCTGGGAGACAGCGGCTGTGTCCAGATGGGCTGTCTGAACCCAGCTCTTTGGGGTGTCATGGTTACTCCACTGCTTGGTCGTGAAGCTAGTTGGGGAGTATGGGCAGGATGGGCAGCAAGCCCCTGCTTGTCCAAGTATACTTGAAGGGACCCCACAGGAGAGGTTTGTCCCTGGCTATACATGGGAAATGTGAGTTTGTGGACACTCCTTGGTGACATAGCTCTCATCTCTCCTCCAGCAGACGACTGCAGCATGAGCCTGGCTGTGCTCTGGCATGGATGCTAGGTGGGATAAGTACAGCTCCAATACAGTGAAAGGTGAGGAGGAGCTGACACACTGGGATCACGGCTTCTCTGATGCCATCTGGGATCCCCAGTACCTGCTGATCCCAGGCAAGACACAGTTCTCAGCATCACCATAACCCCACCGGCTTCTCTCCCACACTGCTCCCAACACATCTCCTCACGTGCCAGCTCTGGTGTGTGCTGGCTGCTACCATGCGGCTGTCTCAGCACACTTGCACAAGACAGGCCGCTCTGACCTGCTGGGGATGCACGAGTGGCATCTTGGCCTGGCAGCAGCTGTGCAGTGCCTGGTGCCAAATGGCTCCAAGCAGGGCTGGCCTGATGCCCCCTGGCATGCCAAGGGGCAGGGTCCTGTCCTCAGCTGTCAGTCTCCTGGAGAGCAGCCTGGGTCCCTTCATTGTCACATGATGTCCCTGGAGAGGAGGGGCCTGGTTTTAACCTGTCTAATACAAAATTGTGATGTGCCTCAGAAAAGCCTGTCCACCCTGTTTGCCCTGCTGCATTGAGTGATTCTAACATGAGCAGGAGGCCTTGGCTGAGTCCCAAAACCCTGCTGGGGACTGTCACCAAGCCCAGGAACATCCCTGGCTCCAGAGGGGTTGAGTTGATCCTTGTGGTGACCCATTGGCCTGCATCCCAGCAGTGCCTAGCCAAGCAGGGCTGGGGCAAGGGGGCCCAGCAGTGTTTTCCCCCTTTCCCCAAGTTGTTATTTCAGCTGCTGGAGGCGTGGCGGGGCTGATAAACACCCTGCAGGTGTCGTTTGCAAGTACCTTCTCCATGAAACACCCCTGTGCCCTGGCTCGGGGTTCCCTTGCTGCCTGCCCCCTGCCCTCATGCCTCTTCCCCTTGCCCCCGGGACAGGCACTGCATACACGGACCCTTGTACTTGCCTCCCTCCTGACCCACCAGGTAACAGAGGCTGCTTTTCTGTTGGTGTAGGAGCCGGCAGCAGAGTTCAGCCTCAGCCATCGTGCTCCAGCCCTCCAGGGCTGCTTCTTAACCTGGAGAAGCAGTGGGTTATTTTTGTTGCTCTTGGCAGGGACACCCCGGCCCTCCAAAATGCACGGAGGTGTGGGGCATGGGCCAGCCTGTGCTGTTTGTGTTGGATCCACCATGCTGGGAATTCATTCAACTCAGCTGCTAATTGCCTCCGAAGTGTGGGGATGTGTCAAACAGACACATGATAGGGACAGCAAGTGTGGCTGGGGAGGCCTAGGTGATGCTCTGTTTCTGGTGGAGGGAGAGCAATCCCCTTCTCGGCTGCACGTCATCTGTTCTAGAATGGAGAGGGAGAACTGTTTTTTTTTTTTTTGAGGCTTTCCCAGCCTCAAATCCCCATGCTGGTTCTTCCTGCATTGGCTCACCCAGGTTTGCTCTTATGCTTGTTTGTAGGTCCCACAGTGCTCCGACTGGTGGGAATGGTGGCTGGGAGGGACAAGTGGTGGGAATGGAGGATTTTGCCCCACAGAAAGGCTTCTGCCTTGCTCAAGCATGAGCTGACCCCCTCCATTCCTGTCCTTCCACTGTACCTGGTCCCTACCATAGCTTCAGTTCTGGGTGGTGGTAGAGTTCACTCACCTTGATATGAGCCCAGCTGAGGGCAAGCAGGATTGGACAGGCCTTGAAAGCATCACCCTGTGTGTTGTACCGAGTGTTTCTGGGACCTCCAGACATGCTAGCACCCAAACTCTGGGCGCTGGTTGTGGGCTGCTGAACGTTTACCTTTGGAGGCTGGACACACCATCATTCCCCTTTGAGCAGGTCAGCTTCACCACTGTTTCCTGTAGCATCAGCTGTCCATCCTGGTGGGAGGGGATGTCCTTTCCCAGAGCTGGGTGGGATCTAAGGCAGGAGGAAGTGCTACCAGGTGCTATCCTGGCCTTGGGAAGAGGCCACCAACCCTGCCACCATCTTTCATGCAGCCATGATCATGCTGACCCAAAACATGTTGAACCCAGGGCAACATGCAGGGAGAGGGCTCTGTGCCAGGCCAAGGACTGAAAACCCCAGACAGACTCAGGTCTCGGGTGGACATGGTCTCTTGGTCCTCATGCCTCTGAGATTTAGCATTGACTGTTGCTTTGAGCCTCTGTGGGCTAAACCAGGATGCTTGTCCTGTGGCTTCACCCCTGCTGGATGCTTAGCCCTGCCTTGCTTGCTGCTCTGCTGGCCTGCATCCTGTCGTCCTGCCTGTGCCCTCTCCCACCCTTCTGTCCCTGCCTCTGCTTTCCTTCAGTAATTGTCCTTTAAAAGCCCAAACGCCTATTGTCCAAATGGAGATTAAGCACCATCTGTACAAACTTTGAGGCCATTTTCAGTGACTGGAAGGAAACAGATGACTCAGAGAGGCATTGCGACACACATTGGCTGTGACCCCGACTGAGCTGGAGGATCTCAGTGGAGCAGCCCTGTTAACCCAGGCACCTCCTGGCAGCCTTTTGAGGCCCATGGCAAAGCAGCCAGCAGCAGTTTTCAGAGGGCTATGGGATCCCCCCACAAACAGATTTGTGAGCTGTTTCCAAACAGCCATCCCTCATGGCAGAGCTGTACTCCATCTGGTCCCACTGTTAGCTCCTGAGATCTGGTTTGGAGTGGTGCTGGTAAGGAGATGCAATATGTGGACTTCATGGCAGAGTGCTCAGGCCAGGAGGTCCATGGTTAGTGTGGGACCTCCCAAGACCTCCATGCTGTGGCCCTTTTCCTCAAAATGGTGACCAAAGATTGGTGAGGATGGCCCTGGAAGAAGGTGACAGCATCCACTGATAGATACCGGGAGATGTCTTCTAATGGGAGCAGAAAAGCTGGGCTCAAGTTGCTTCTCTCCAAACCACCTCACCTGCCTTGTACATGACATGTTTCTGCAGCCCTTTGGACTGGGATGGCATCCAAACTGAGGACACGGTAGTGGTGTGTGGGAGGTAGAGGACCAGTCTGCTGGCTGCAGTGGCCCAGCAGTGAGGAGCACTTGGCCAAAGTAGGATATCCAGCAGGATGTTTTGCAGGCAAAAGCAAAACCCTGCTTTAGCAAACTCCACCAAAAACCCTCTTTGATCCTGTGTCCTGAAGGAAGTTAGGGGAAACAAAACAGATTAAGGTTGGGAAGACTGAATGGATTGGATGTTTTGAAGGATTTGAGATGATTTAGCTGATCCCATGCTTACAGGTGGATCTGGGTCTTGAGGAGTGCAGGCACAACTAAGCCCAAGGTACTGAACAGGGATCCCTGGGTGATGGATGTGAGGATGAGGAGTGAAATGCTCCTGATTTTTGTTTGTAGGGGAACTGTAGCTTGCAGCTTTTTCCCTTTGCTTGCTGTGTTTGTTGTTCTCCAGCTCCACCAAGGCTTGTTTCTGGCTTGCCTGGACTCTGCTGATTTGTAAGATGTGATGCTGGAGCAGCTTTGAGCTCAGATCCAACAGTGAGGATGAGGCAGGCCTGGACTTTGGGTGATGGCAGTGGTATGGGAGGAGCATCAGGAAAATGCTCCTCATTTGGGAGTGTTTTGCTCAGGTCCTGCTCATGGTGCTGTCCATGCTCACTGCATTGGGATGGGAAACTGGTGTGAGATGTGCTGGGGGTGTGCATGTATCTGAATCTTGTATCCTGTGCACAGCTCAGGGCCTTCACATCCTGAGAGGTGATGGTTGGGGCAAGAAATAAGTAGGTCTCAACAAGGAGCTGTGATTAAGATAGCTGTACACCACAAGTGAGGCCTAGACAAATACAATAGGGCTAGAAGTTGGTAAAACTATTAGGCAGAGCTTAAGTAAAATGATCTGAAGACAGTGCTAAGGCAGGTGAGATTTTGCTTGGCTTAACACACAAAACAGAGAAGAAAAGGAGAAGAAAGAATTTCCCCTGTGAAGGTCCCAGCTGGTTCAATTTCCAGTGACAATCAAAGAGTTAAAGTGATGTGTTGGGAGTTACAAGTGTTTATCTAAAAGAAAAGTGGCAGGTGAAAAGGATAAAATAACACAGTTTGTAAAGCAATGCAATATGTTTGAATTATCCAAGGATCAGAGTAGGAATTTGGAAGGTAATATCGGATAGAAGGAAATGAGAGATGGAGACAGAAATAGGATGGGGCAAAACCAGCTTGAGGTGGCTTTCTCATTGGTTACTGCAAAGGAAATAAAAGGGCTTGGTATCATTAGGACAATTGTGAATTTTTCTATTAGAGGGGATTTTTATTATACTTTCAGAGTTAAGCTCAGGGCCTCTGCTGTATCAGGGTGCAGAACAGACGCTCCTGATCTGGGTTTGGCTGGAAAAACACATGCAGAGTCTGTTACTGTGCTCAGAACACCCCTGAATCGCCCTTGTGCTCAGATGACCTGTGGAACACCCGGTGCTGTTCCTGACTGAGTGCTGCATCCTTCGCTTCCTCCTCAGTGTGCTGTAAGTGCTCAGCCCCATGGCAGAATTGGGTTCCCCCCAAATCTCCAGTGGGCTGAGCGCTTCTTCAGCAGTGATGAAACAACTGCTCTCCATCTGCCCAACCAGGTGCTTCTGCTCTTGCCTCCATAGCACTAGGAGGTTTTCTTCATGGGGAAGCATGTGGGAGAATGGGTCTTGGCACCATGGGAAGATGCATGGGATGCAGCTGGGAAACTGCTCTGCTAGGAGAGCTTGGGCACTTCCAAAAGGCTGTTCTTAAACTGTGGCAGAGCCGTGCAGGAAGATTTCAAATAGATGTATCCCACTGCCCTCACTCTTAATTGGTTTCTACAACCTTGTCTTTACCTGCTCTCCAGGCATCATCCTGCTAGCCCAGAGATCAGCGTCTCCTGGGCTGTTTGCTTGGTTCTGGGATGTTTCCAGCTCATGCTGGCTGAGAAACTCAGAGAATGCTTGGGGAAGTGCCAACATCTCCACCATTGCCTCTGCCCGGAGTCTTCTGCCTGGACAGCTCTGAAATCTCTGTTTGCCTTCTCAGCCACATCTTCATCCTGACCTCTTCTCCCCTAAATGGTATGTTGTTGCCTCCAGCACCTTCATCTGACAAAGCCCTTGGATGGCAGCTCTCTCACACCATGGTGTTGGAAGATGCTTTCCCATTCCATGAATGCCTTCTCTTACCATGGTTTCTGTGCCTTTTGGCACTCACCAAGGAGACCAGAACTGTGTTCCAACCTTTGTGGAATTTGAAGGTACAATGATAAACACCAGCCTTCTCTAACCAAGAGAAGGTAAAGGAAAAAGTCTAAGGGCAATGTGTAATTGATGGCTTGACTTCCTGAACCTGCAGGTGCCCCAGAGTAGGAGCTCCAAGGTCACTATAATCCCAGTGGCATTTCTTATCAGCCTGACATTTCCTGTCTGTGTCACATTGAAAATTGAGATGACAAAGTGACTTTATTGAGAAAAAAGTCACAAAGGACTGATTTAATTTGCATCTAACTCAGCTCTGAGGCTCTCCCAGATGTGCTGGGTTAATTGATGGAAATTAAATGGTTGCATATTTTTCAGCTGGCCAGGTAGCAGAGTACTCACCCCAGGCCAGGTCCCAGATGAGCGATCTGCAGGGCTTCCACTGCTGCTTCTTCACTTTGATTGTTCTGCCTTCCCCCATGGTCATCTGAAAGTTCACTTCACAGCATCCTGGGGGTCTGGTCTGTCCCACTCATCCCTTGTGGTCCCAGACCCCTTGAGAGTGTCACCGTTCTGCAGTGGTTGTTCAGAGCAGCTGTGGCTGCCCCATCCCTGGAAATGTTCAAGGCCAGGCTGGACAGGGCTTGGAGCAACCTGGTCTAGTGGAAGGTGTCCCTGCCCATGGCAGGGGGTGGAATGAGGTGAGCTTTAAGGTCCCTTCCAACCCAAACCACACTGTGATTTTGTGATTCTGTGATGTTCATGGGTTCCTTGAAAGTGGCTGCAGGCAGACCGTCATTTTGTATTGGCCTCATGGAGCTTGTCTATGCAAGGTCTGTTACCCCTGGTAATTCTGAGATGCTACATGAATACCCATGTTCCTTCCCGCCCCCCCACCCTGAATTCCCTGTTTTTTCACTCTTCAAATTAAGCTACATAGTAACCAGTGCCTTGACCCTCTGCACTGCTCTGAACATATTCTGCATTTCTGTGGTCATTCTTGGACATCTTGTTTTACAGCCAAGTTTGAAGGTCTCTATAACCTTCTACATTTAATTTTCTTCACAACTTCCTCCCTGGACAGTAGCTCAACAAGCAATTCTGCAGTACAACAGGACACCTGGACTGTCTTTTTTCAGAAGCAGCCTGAAAACTCCCTTTTGAAAGTTCTAATTCTTGGGTTCAAGAGCTATTTTCTGATAAACTTCTATATGCCATCTTCCTCTCCTTCAGAAAAGTGGAGACTTTGAGCCTATAAATTTGATGCTGTCAGGTGCTGCTCTCCTGGGTGTCTTTGGTGGAAGCTGTAGATATGAGGGAAGATGCAGGAGCACTTCTGGTTCTAACATCCTTTCCTGGCCACAGCAATTTTTCTGACAGTTCCTTGACATGTGGTGGGGTTGTGCATCTCTTGTTTCTGAACCAGCAAAACAATGATGTGCATGCAGGTAGTTAAAATCATCTTGCAGACCAAAGGATGGGAGCTGGAGAAGCTGATGGCTTCTCGGATTATGCTGTAGGGAAGAAGTCACAGTCTTGAGCTCTGACTTGGTGAGCAAGCAGTAGGTGCATAGTTCTGGCAGTGGTTCATATACCTCTATGAGATCACCTGTGGGCACCTGGGGATGATAAGACAGGTGAGAGGTGACCAGCCTTCATAGCTTCAGTTCCTATACTACAGTACAGTCACTGGTGAAGACAGATTACCTACCTGCTGGTTGCCTGCTTTGCCACCCTGCTTGATAGTCTTCCTTTGGAAAGGGCTTGAGGTGGTGGTGAGACCTTTTCATGGACTGAGTTTGGCTACTCCCAGCTCAGGAGGCTGTGACACCTGAAGAGACAGGCCATGGCATTTTCCAACCTCTTCTTATTAAGCCTTGCTGTAATAGCCTCACGACCCTCTGGGTAAAGAATTTCTTCCTAACATCCAATCTAAATCTCTCCTCTTTTAGTTTAAAATTGTTTCCCATGGTCCCATCACTATCTGCCCATGTAAATTACAGGAGCAAAGCTGTGATAATGCAACAACTGTCCTAGACCAGAGCTGAGAGGGACAAGTAGGCTCAACAGCCACTGAGGGGTTTGGGGTGGGTTATTTTTTTGCACTGTTGAGCAAACGATTCTAATTAAGGCTTGCAATTTGTGCTTTCACTTGTGGTGATGAAGAGCTGGAAGGAGAGGATCCTGCTGATCATTTAGCTGCTTTGGA
Organism: Struthidea cinerea; assembly: GCA_013397865.1. NCBI lineage: Eukaryota > Metazoa > Chordata > Aves > Passeriformes > Corcoracidae > Struthidea > Struthidea cinerea. The sequence continues at coordinate 204,673 of VZTI01003955.1, read as the reverse complement.
CCAAACATCTAGTGTTGAGGCACTGCCACAGCAGTTTGGGGATCCACAGTGGTATGGAGCTCACCCAGGCAACACTCCTTGCACATGCACGTGGGGAAATACTGACGGTCAGATCTGGGATGGGAGGAGGAATGTGTTGCTGGGTCTGGAGAGATCATAGTTCCTGAGGATTAAGCACAGGTACAAGGATGGGGCTTGCATGTGGCTGCATCTCTGGGTCCCTGAGTAGGAGCTTGGTGGCTTGGTGGCTGCAGAAACACCCTGGGCATACCTGCGAGGGATGAGAAGGGCAGAGTCTGGTGCAGGTTCTGCTCAAGCACCAGGTGTTACTGTGGTCCAGCCTAAATGCTGTGATGCAGGCCCTGATCCTCAGCCCAGCTCCTGCCCCTTTCTCCCCTCCACCCACACTGAGTGTTACAATTCAGTCCAAGGCAAGTTGCACAATTTATTTTCTTGTGCTTAAAGCAGGATTTTGGCAGTCAGGGTCGGGAGGCCTCTCTGAGGAGCGCTGGCTGGGTGCCCTCCTGCCGTCACGGTATCATGCTGCTGTCAAAGGCTCTGCTCTGCTGGGCGTCCGTCCTTCAGCATGGCCTTGTGCTGCAGCCTTGCGCTGCTGAAGGACACTGCATGGCCAAGGCACCACTGACATCTTCAGCAAGTGCAGGTGGAAGTGATGGTCACCCCAGCATGGGTTCTCCTGTGCCAGACTGACATGAGGCCCATCATTCCCAATTACTGTGGTGTGGCAGCTCTAAGGAGGACCGATCCTCTTTTTCACCTGCCCATGCAGTGAGACACCATTCTGTCCTTGAAGTATTACTCATTGGTGGTCCTAGACTCTTCTTTCCTGCTGTCTCCATCACCTTGCTTCCCTACAGCCAGCTGGTAAACTCATGTGGATAAAGGGAGAGAAAGAGATACAGGAGAATTACTGTGCTCATTGCTGAAGGAATATGCAAAAGGATTTGCTGTAATGTTTGCTGATGGTGTGAGGGAGGGAAAGGATGTGAGTGCTAACTTATGCTCCGTCAGCATCATTAATGTCACCCACGGTGATTTAATTGCTTTGCAAGGAGCAGTGGGTGAGGCTGAACATGCCCAGGGAGGGAGAATGAGATAGTTGGGAGTGATGGAAGTGTCCATGGCCAGTAAACGGCATGAGGGTGATGTGGTCAAAACAGCTGGAGAGAAATACCAGCTTTGCCCATGTGCTTGGCCGTGCTGTGCTTGGATCTGGGATGGAGAGTTGGGAAATGTGAAGCCCAGAGCTTGAAATAGCTGGGGCTGAAGGTACCTGACACATGGGTGGATTTTCCAGTAGAAAACAGAAGAAGCAGAACATGGTGGTAAAGTTGGGAGTTTGGGGAATGGGAAAAAAATCATGGATTTACCCATCGGAGCAGGGTGGAGAGACTTGGAGGTGATGTCCTGTTTTTGCCATGATGATCTCAAGTTGGCAGTGGGACGTCCAGGAAAGTTTATGAGGGGAAGAGGCTGGGTGGAGATGTCAGCCTGTGAGTTCTCAAAGGAGGGATGAGCTTAGGAAGGAGAAGGTATTTGGGGGCTAGGATGAGGACCTAGTTCTGGGCCTGTAGGGCTGGAATGGGGCCGAGCATGTGACAGGATGCAGTGGTGGGGAGAGGCATAGTGTGATGCAGTCTGATGTGTGTGAGATGCAGGGCACAGGCGGAGCAGGTGGGGGGCATTGGAAGAGGGGAACACAAATACCTTGCTCTGTCTATGGTCACAGAGAAGCCAGTTTCTCCTACACCTTGTTTCAGCAGAAGAGTGAGGCATCTTTTTTTTCACTGGAGACAGTTCCTCACCTGAGGCTGAAGCTGGAGTGGGAAAAAGAAGTACTGGAGGAGTGGGGTCCACCAGGAGAAGAGAGGAGCTGTTGGAAGTAAGGATTTTTGGGAGGCTCAGGCATCATTTTCTCCCATCCTACCATCCTGTTTCTGCAACAAGTTAAACTTAACAAAATATCCCTCAACCCCTGCCACCAGAGGCTGAAGGGAGAGAAGACATTGGTTTTACCATGGGCCTATGGAAAGGTGAGCTTTGAGAGCACACAAATGGAGAGCTACAGCTAAAGAAAAGAGACAAGGCAGAGTGTACAGCTGGACCCAGCTGCAACCCCTGCTGAAGCAAGAAGCTCCAGACTGTAGGGAAGTGTGAAAAGGATGCAGCCAATGCTCCCGGCTTGGGGGAAGGAAAAGGGACAAGCAAAATGCACTGGCTGTGGGCAGCTTGGAGCGTACCTCAGTATCTGGCACTGCATCCCCTCCAAATCCAGCAAACCGCAGCACAGGGATGGAGGTAAAAGGCAGCAGGTCCCTGACTTGGCATCTAGGGGCAGTTCTTGCCCCCTCCCAGCTCAAATGCACATCGAGCCCACTGGCAGGATGCTTCCAGCAGCACACAATGTAGCTGTGGCTCCTTGGCTGTGGGCAGGGCAGGGGAGCACTGTTCTAAGCAGATGGATATTGATGCCCTCTCTACAGGAGGAAGTCACAGACTTACTGAAATCTAAAATAAGTTGCCTCTTAAGCGAGGGGTATGTCAACTGGTTAAGGCTTGTGAAGCAAGCTCTGCTTCCACTGACGGGAAAGCAGGGATGCAGCCTGTGGTCCAAACACCAGCATCTCCTGAGGAGAGACTGGAGGAGAGACAAAGAGAGCTTTAGTGTTTCCTTTGCATTGTCCAGAGGCACCATGTGGGCACCTCTCTTACCAGCTAAGGACTCTTGGGAGGAGATCAGCAACCATGAGGGGTTTGCAGCATGTTATGGTTTTATGCAGACCAGTGGAGATGATTTCAGGACAGGAAAACCCCATGGCTTGTTCAGCACAAACTCATTATTTAATAGACAAAGTAAATATGAAAACGCATTTCTAACCCCCCCCGGGGTTGAAATTTACAGTTAGGAGAAGAGCCAAGAGTGCTGCAGAGCCAAACTATCCCTGGGTGGCATTTGCAGGGCTTAGCTTTCATTGCAGCTTGAAAAAATCCCATGTGCAGAGATTATCTCCATGCTGATTTGGATTGTCTTGTTCAGCTTTGGCCCTCATCCTAGATGGACAAGGAGCAGAAGACTTGGCCCATGGCCTGAGGTCTGTGACCTCCTCTGCATGAGCTGGGAAGAGGAAGAACAGTCTCTAAGGTATTTGAGGATTTGCAGCCTTGAGGGGCTGAAGAGATGGAACCAGGGGAGGCAAAGCTTAGATTTCCCCCCTGGGGATTTAATGCTGCACCCTTGGCCAACTGAGCCAACTGAGAGAGGCAAACCCTGCCCTGGTGTGCAGATCTCTCGTTTGCACTGAAATGGATCAACCCACGGTGCTCTACCTCAGGGCCTACCTAGGGTGTCCCTCCCCATCACCTGACACATTTTGCTGGAGGTTTATTGGAGCTGGTGCTGAGCAGGCAGGAGGGAGGCAGCTGGGGTGTGCTGGGGGTTACCCTGATGCAAACCTCCCTCGCCCTGCACTGCTTCAAGTCAGTTGTCAGCAGACGGTGTCTGGAGATCTTCCAGCGACCACAGGCTCTCCTCCAACCCATCACTGCCATAGCACAGATGGGATTTCACATACGTCTGTGCATTCCCCCAACCTTTCCCCTCTCAAGGAAGAAAAACAAGACGGCAGGTTTTGCAGGAACCCCCTCCTTCAGCTGGGAGGGTGATGGCCACAACTCTGGGCTTTCCTGGACCATGTAGAGAGCTCCCTCCTACACAGGAGGGCTTGGCAATGCTGACTCCTCGCCTGTTGGCTTAAGGTGCCATTTTGAGGTTTTTCTCTGCGTCCCTTTTACTTCTTGACTCATAGACCACTGGGTGAGGGAGAGAGGATTGGTTCACTTTCCACCTCCCTCGCAGTGCCCCTCTGCTTATTAGTTCTCCAAATATTTCGTACTGCAGCCCAACAGCAAGGACTCTGCACTAACCCAGTCCTAGGCAGAGGGAAGCCAGAGTGGGCAGGACAGCACCTTATCCTCATGGCAGTGTCCCAGGGAGCAGGACAAGACAGCTGGGGCCCTGCTGCACTAAATCTCTCTGACCAGGCACACATGGCAGCATCCCTCTGGCTGAGTCCTTCTCTCGTGCCTTCCTAAGGGTGAGACAGCCATAGCAGCAGAACACCAGCATTCCTCCACCCCAACAAGTGCTCCACTGTATACTTTTGCTTTTCTCAGCATTCAGCAGGATGGTGACTGTCCCCAGGCGCCTTCCTGAGTGAGGAGAACAGGCATGTGGAGGAGAAAGAGGAGACCTGTTGTGGGATGCATGGAAGGTGGGGGCAATTATGGGACAGAAGAAAAGAAATCAATTTGGATTTTCTCCCATCAGCTCCCAGCTCCATTAGAGTCAGTGGATTGCAGGTATCACTGCCCTTCGCTGTCTCCAGTGGAACCAGGTACTGGAGAAGAGATGGGGGAAAGAGAGCATGGTGGGACCATTATGGCCCCCAATAGCCCTAGGCACCCACTGAGGAGCTTCTGTAAATCAGAGCAGCCACTGGAGGTGCTCCAAAATCCATCCATTGCCCAGGAGGCCTTCGAGCATCCCACAAGGAGGTGCAGAAGTGTCCCACATTGCCCTCATAAACTGGTCACCCTGGCTGGGCTCCACATGGAACTTAACTCTTGGAGGACAGTGCCACCCTTGTCACCACCTGCCTGTCCCTTGCCATGCACCTGGCTGCACAGGCTGGCTGTGCTCCTTCCCTTCCTGAGGCTTAGCCAGGGCAGTGGTGGTCCAGGATGCTCAGCACGTGCCTTAAACAAACAAAAATAACTGCGATAGAAGATTTCAAATGCTGCACTACCCTTGTCTTAAACACTTCTTATCTGCAGCGCTCCAGAGGCAGCAGGAGCCCATCTGACAGGAGCTGGCATCACACAGGTCCCCAGCCAGCCAGAGAGCAAACGTGTCTGCTGGCACAGGACACCAAGGGGCTCTGGCTTCAGCAAGAAATACAGCAAAGCAGACAAAACAAAATAAAAAAAAGCCAACAATGATCAGTTTTTTTAAACTTTAAATATTTTTTTCTTTAAAATCTGTTTTTCTCTGTGTTTCTGTCTCTGTAAAGAGCTGTGCTCTCCCTGCAGCATCTGGGTCACTTCCTCAGTCCTGGCTGTGGGGCAAGGGAGAAGCAGGGTCAGTTAAAGAGGGTACAGGTGGGTGCTCTCCCCCGTGCATCACCGGCACGTGTGGATCTCCACCACCCGATGGCAGGGTTTGCACTTGACAGAGCAGCACCAGTGGAATTTGCAGCTGCACCTTTCCACAACCTCCACTTCGTCCGTGTGAAAGCCACGGCCGCAGCACATCAGCTCGCAGCCATCGATGGCCTTGGAGGTCTTATTGCACTGCCGCCCACTGGTGCCCAGGACCCCGTTCTTGAGGTCGTGGTCGCAGAAGTCGGGACTGGAGTCTAGGTAGACGAGGTCCTCGTCTGTGTGTGGCTTGAACTGGGAGTTTTTGGGCACCAGCACTTTGGTGGATCCAATCTCGCTCTGTTCAACCTCTGTGGCACCATCAAATTTCTCCTTCAGGACGTTGCCCACTTTGCGGAAGGGGGGCATGGCTTTCCAGCATGTCTTGAACTCACATGAGCCTGACACACCGTGACACTTACATTCCACCCGCATGTTGTTCAGGATTGCCTGGAGGAACAGACACAAGGAACAAGATGGGATGGTCAGCACGGGAGGGACACAGCAGGGAGGGCGCAATGGATGGGGCCTGGGAGGGCTGTGCAGAAAACACTGCTGGGTGGATGTGGGATTAAAAGAAGCCCAAATGGCTCAAGCTGTGGCTGCAGAGCCTGGCTGGGATGCTGCAGAGTCACACCAACTGCCTAGGTTTCCTCCTTGCCATTACCTTCCTCCCTGCCTCGTTGTTGTGGAGGTTCATTAATGCTCTGTTGGAAGAGGCCCCTTTGCTCCTCTCGCGGATGTCGACGAAGGACTGCGAGAAGGCCACGCCGTAGGCGATGTTATCGGAGCAGCCCGACCACTGGAAGCCTGAGGCAGAGAGCACAGATGAGACAGGTACTGCCACCCTGTAGTGCTTGCACTCTCCAGCCCTGCTCTTCCTAAAATCCAGCTGGCCTGCCCCCTTTCTGTCTTGCTGCCTACTAGTCTGGGCCGCATGGGGAACTGGGGAGGCTAGGGAGTGTGGCCCTGGGGGACACATGGACAAGATGCTTTCTGTCCTGTGGGTGATGCACCCAGGTGCCTTTTTGAGGCACTCGTGGACTAACCAGAGTTTTAAACTTTTCCCTCCTTTCTGGATGGCTCCAGAGAGTGGGTTTGAATTGCAGGTATTTTGGCTACTTCGCGTCCCCATGCAGCTGCAGCTGCCCCCTGTTCAGACACTCACCCTGTGGGCTGCCCCCCTGCACTGTGCGGTCACATCCACACTTGTCCAGCTCACCACTGCTGCAGGCGCGGGTCACGGCAAAGGCCACCCCTGCCGAAGAGATGGCATAGACGAACGCTGCCTCCCGTGTCCCTGAAATGGCACAAACCATGGTGGGAAATGTGGCAGCAAGTCCGAGGCAACACGAACGGGAATTCTGGAGGGGATGCAGCCTGGTGGCCAAAGGGTGCCATGTGTGTCTCTTCTCCTCTCCCCTCTTAACACTGGTGTGGCACATAAACCCTCCTGAAAAGCTGGTCTGAAAGATGGCTCTTGGCAAAACATGCTATACAGAGCTATCAGGATAAACGCTTTGCTCTGTCACTTCCTCCTAAGATGAGACAGCCCATGCAGAACCCTCATTGTCCCCCCCACCAGGGATGCTGTTTGCTTCATGTCAAGCCCGGACCTGACTCATCAGAGACCCCTGGGTGCTGGGAGATGTTTTGCAGCAGTGAGGGCCCATTCTTGCAATAGTGAATAAGCTGGGAACTGCCGCACGATATTAAAAACATGAATGACGGGTGAATGATAAAACCTGGCAATAGGAGAGACAGAGGCTGCACTGCCAGTGCTGAGGGTAATGTTTTACAGTAGATCTGTTGCAAGTCTTTTTTTTAAAAGCATTCCTCTGTCTCTACCTAATGATTTATTCAGTTTTTGTTGCTTGGTGAGAATCTTCCTCCGAAAAACAATATGCAAATCCATAAAAGTGCAACTTCAGGGTTTTTCTTTTATTTTTTT
>VZTI01003955.1:184450-197469 GCA_013397865.1 Struthidea cinerea | reverse complement strand
AAATTTTATTTCATTTTATTCAGAGCTCTCCAGAGCTTATATGGAAGACTGTCTTGCCTTGTGCTTGCAGGGCACCTCTGCCACGAAATCTTTCCTGCATCCAAAATAGCTGTCTGCTTTCCACATCCAGGAACATTCCCTGCAGCTGCAGATCCTTGCCATCCTCTTTCACAGGGTCCTGTAGCTCCCAGCGCCTCCCAAACTACCCTGCAAAACCCTGTTCTGCTCCCAAAGCACCTCACAAAACCCCACTGGTGTCCAGGGTGCAGTCCAGTCCCAGTTCTTGTGTCTACCTATGTGGTGCCACATGGTTGGGAAAAGCTTGTTCGGGAAGTTGGGCACATCCCTGGGTGTGAACACACAGAGTAGCAGGGGCAGGGATCAGCTCTGGCAACACACAAATCCCCACTATCCTCTAAGGCTGGTTGAGGCCACAAACCCTCCAATTCTGAGCAAGGAGGGCTGGTATTTGGGGTGGTCCCATACTTGGTGCAGAGGGGGGATGGCTTGTGAGCAGGCATCACCCAGCTTGCCGGTCAGAGAGAGGGCAGCTGCTTTGGTGGTCGCATCCAGACTTTGGTGGCCCAGCTGGCAGCGGCTGGGGAGGACCCAGCCAGTGTGGGGACTGAACTGCCTCCAAGTTAATCGAGGCTAATAGTAGGATCATGTTGGTCGGTTTGTGCTGTGGCTGCCTAACAAGAGACGGCTTTTAGTTTCTGGTATTTCTGGTATTTCCAGTCCCTGAACCTTCACAAGAAGAGATCTTCACCCCTGCATTGAGGGGAGGAAAGTCAAATAAGGAGCTGGGAGGATGCTTTGGTCTAGGGGTCCTGGGATAGGAGGTGAGATAATACCTCAGAGATAGCACCTGAGGGGAGGTAAGCGATGCTTCAGTGATCTTAAGGGGTTGCAGAGGGGTTTTCCCCTCTGTATCCTCACTCCAATGCTCTGGTTTGATTACAGTCCTGTGCTTCTGGGAAGCTGGGGTGCAGCTGAGATCAGAGGGCCTGGGGGCTGCCCTGGCCATACCCAGCCCTGAAGGCTGGTGACGGGCAATGATGCTGCCACACGTTCTTCCCATGCCAGGTGGCACCGAGCCATCCTCCTGATGGTGCCCATTGATGCTCTGCTCGAGAGTGGCCACATGCCAGCCTGGCAGCAGCCACCACTTCAGCACTGCCCAGAAAGAGACTGAGTAAATGGCTTTGTGGAGTGGAGCTCCTGGGCTTGGTGGGGAAGAGATGAGACCACAGGGTGACTTTAGGACCTCTTTTCAAACTTGGCATGTCCTTGTCAATGCATGTGAAAAAGGTTCAGGAGAGCTGAGGAGCAGCAGGAGTCTGGATATGCTGTACCCAACATAGTGAAAAGAGCCCTGCTGAAGTGCACAGGGACCCATCTGCGCCAAGATCCAACACTGGAGGGGCCATTCCTGACCCTCCCCAGCCACCGGTTTGGGGCAAGCAGGCAAAATCCCACCTGCAGTCCACCAGACTGCTTTTATAGCCATTCCCCCAGCAGCATCACCCCAGACACACGTCCTTCCAGCTCACCTTGTGTCACCACCTTGCCAAAGACAGGCAGGCTGTCCAGTGTGGAGCAGTTCCAGCGGCGGTTCCGGAACTGGTACTGGCACTCCTCGATGGCCAGCTGGGCTCCGCGTCGCACCGAGTCCATCACCTCCAGGTTCCTCTTGCACATCTGCACCTGGCGCTGGATCAAGCCCTTCAGCTTCTCGCAGGTCTCCTCCTCGGAGATGCTGCCCACTGAAGACAGCTTCGCCAGGTACCTGCCATGACACCAACACAACAGGTTAGGAGGCAACGGCTGGGGGAGCCCATATTCAGCTGGGACCCATGTTCAGCCTTGCAGAAAGCAAGGAGACTGAACCTCTTATTCCCTCCATAGCTGAGACCTGCTGCCCATCTGGGGTACCTTTAAATGTACCATAGCAGTGGCTCCACAGGATGCATTTTTGGCTGACAGAGAACAAGCCCAAGCAAAACCACCATCCTTCTGCAGCCTAGTCCCTGTCTCTCAGGGAGTCCAGCTGTTGGCTCCCCTTTGCCTCTGTTGCAGGCAAGGAAGATATTTTCAGCGTTGTCTGAATGTGCCTGGTCAGGTCTCCTGAGTACCGGCATATCCAAGTGCTACTAGGAAAAGCCAGAGGTCTCCGAAGTCGGCCAAAACAAGCAGGACAGGCACTTGGCTGCCAGCTCCATCTACCACAGTGCTCCCACAGCGTGGCTGTGTGTTCATCACCGGCAAACACTGCCCTTCAAACCACTTCCCTCCTGGAGGCTGCTTTTAGCTGCCCCAGCCCCCAGCAGACAGGGATGGCCTCTGGGAGCTGCCAGGCTTCCTGTCACTTGGGATTCAAGCAGGGCTTGAAGCAGGGAAGCAGAATCAGGAGCCTGCCGGGGCAAAATTGCACAGGCTGGGCACTTTCTCCACCAGCCCAGCTTGTGAATAGGGCCATGAGGTCTTTGCTGATCTGGAAAAGACTGGCCCTGTGTGGAGGGGACCATGTGTTCTGCTTTCCATAGCGCCATCCTCAGCAGAAAGAGTCACAGAGCTGCTCTTGGGTGTCAGCATTAGGGGAATGAGGGAGCAAGCACCTTTAAGGACAAGCACCTCAAAAGCTCTCAGCATTTCCTTGCACAGTGTGTGGGCATGATGGTCCCCGCTGCACATCCCAGTAACTCAGCCTCCCACCCCTTGTTGTGTTGTGGGCATGGTGTCCATGCTTGCCCATTTCCCAGTTCCATCCTCCTGCCCCAACCTCTGAATTGCAGAAGGAGCTTAAGATAGACCCAGTCAGATTTTCCAACAGGGCTGTGTGATAATCTAATATCCTCTACAATTATTAGTGACTGTGCTGGCAGGTGTGTATATGAGACTCCATCCTTCTTGTGGCTGCTGGCAGCCACTTCAGATGACACTTCCATGGTGGAGCCCTGACCTGCTGTGGACACGGAGGGTCCCCTGCATTGGACAGGTGTAACTCACACTTGCACCCATCCACTGATCACACTGAGCTTTAGCGTCCTCGGGAATTGTCAGCATTGTCTCATGCTGCTACCTCGTCTGCACCAAGAGACACAAGTACTGAGCTTTTTGGAAACGTCATGCCTTGACTCTGCATTTCCCAGCCCTACAGAGTTTGTGGGTTTTTTTTGTTTGCTTGTTTTTTTAACTCCTCCTCCCAAGTTGCAACATCCTGCTAAAGATTTTTCTTTTGAAGCCCTGCTTGCCTCTGAGAAGTGACTGTGCAAAAGTGGCTCCTGCTCCCTGCCTGTTCCCATGTGTCCCAGGAGCCAGATCTGCTGACTTCAGCCACAAAATTAGGTTGTCACAGTCTCTTCCTCCCATTAACCCTGCCAGTCTGCCCCAGGAGGAGAGAACAGGATTTTCGCTTCTGTGCATCAGCAGAATTATTCAGCAGCTTGGTTTCATGCTCACAACTGGGGGGCCGTGGGAGCCAGGGAGAAAGCTGTTTTGGTTTATGGAGTCCGTGGGGAGTCTGCATGGTGAGATGTCAAAAGTATTCAGTTTTCCCTGTGTGTGATCATGGAGGCAATGCTTCTCCGACAGTGGGAAGCAGCAGGCTGCTGGGGTTTCAGAGCCAAGTGCTGTTAGAGCCTTTATACCAGCAAATCATCTTTGCCCAAGGCATCCTGCTCCTCCAAGGGGACAGCTCTGTTTGCAGAGGACAGGACCTGATGCGCACAGGTGGCCTGAAAAACCCACCGTGGCCAAACTCAAGACTGTCACCTTTCTGCTGGCTCCCACACCACACAATGGGTGTCCCTGACCCTGTGCTGTGGTCCCAGACATGGATTGCAACAACTGCTGTTCTCACATCTTGCTGCACTTGGCTGACGTGGGGTGAAGGCACCAAACCACCTCCAGGAGCTTTGAGGATGTTGAATGCTGAGCATACACAGAGTGCCTGTAACAGCTGTCTCCTCCCAGGTCCAGCCATCATTCCAGTTTGGGCATGGGAAAGATGACACACAGCAGAGCGGTAAGATTCAGCCCAGGACAATGTAGGTTATAGATCAGCTTTGAGCCTGAAAGCCAAGAAAATCAGAATCTATCTCCAGTACTAACCTCTTGTGCTGATTTGGCTTCCCCCTCTGCCAGCAACTCCAGCAGCATTTATCACACCAGGGAAGCATGTCCTTCAAAGCCATGAGACTGGTCCTACAGATGAGTCAGTGCCTGCTTTGAGTGCAGACACATTGGCAGAAGAGTTCTGTGGCATAGGTGTAGCAGCCACATTAATATCAGCTCTGCTCAGGATGGGGCATCATCTCCTTTTCTTATATATTTCCCAGCTCGAGATTCTCTGGGCAATATGGAGTAATAAATTCAAAGCATGCCTAAAGGAAAGTGTGATGAGCCTTTCAAGCTTTTCCAGGGAGATGCACCTGATAAGGTGCCTTCCCAGCTCACATTTGATGCTGTTTGGGATGATAAAACAAAGGCCAAGGATGCTTCAAAAATAGGTACAGCTCTCCAAGAACAGGTCTGGTAATTTGTTTTGCAAGGCAGACAAATAAGATGAAACTATTCAGAACAGTGCTCTGGCCTCTCTCCCCATTGACAGGTCCTGTGTCCCATCACCCCTCCTCAGCCTGTGTTCGGCAGCCCCTCTGTGGAGATGGAGGCAACTGTGCCTAAAATGCTGTGGCCCCATCACACTACCAGTTTGTTACCTGTCCAGAAGAACCACCTCTGCTTTCCAAAAGACATGGTTTTCGATGGGGGAGGAAGCTCCCATCCTGATCCCTGGTTCAGGATGGATTCAGAGGTTGAGGCAAGGATTTAAGGAAGGACCTGTGCTGAAGGACCTCAACTTTGAGGCTCTCACATGGCATCTCATCACACTACATTCAGGAGCACCAGGTAGGAACATCTTACCCCCTTCCCCTCTCTGGGGCAGATGAAGAGTGAGGTAAGAACTGGGAAACATGCTCTGCCCTCATCAGCACTCGGAGATGCTTCCATCTCATGTTTCTCAGGGCTGTGGAGCACCAGGGCTGTCAGGAACCAAACCCATCTGCAGCATCCCACGGTCCCCATGGAAACCTGGCTCTAGTGCTTTGCTTGGTCCTTAACAGGAACTTCATTCCAAACTTTGTTTTCCTGGGCTGAAGTGGTAGGACCCACAGCCAAAGCCTTTGTCTACCTGCACAGAGAGCTAGACAGGCACAGCAGGAGGAATGCAACAAACAGCTCCTGCCCTCTGCAAAGTCTCAATGCAGATCTCCATCGTGATATCACATCTTGATTGCTATGCAGTGCTCTAGATTATAATTTAAGTCTCACATGCAGCCTCAAAACAGCCCTGCTTGTGGAAAAAAAGCCCAAATAATGGTGTATTTTCTTCCTTTTCCAAGACTGGGCAAAGAACATTTCAAGAGGAGAGCTGCTGCCCACACCATTTTTCCAAGTTCTGTCTTCTTGCTTCATCATGGCCTTGTATGTTTCTTTTCTCCTGCCTTTAAATCCAGGCAAGTCACTTGCAGAACAGCCTCCCTCTTAAGAGTCATGGATTTAAGAGAAAACTGACAGAAAGCCCTTCCTTTTTTCCCATCCACAGTATTGAGATCAGGATTGAAGTCCCGTAATTTAGGCAGCTGCAGCTGATTCACTCTGCAAAATGGAAAATAAGTAAATCTCAAATCCAGGGAGCTTTGGAAAGGTGGGGGATGTCAGAAAGCCCTGCTTAAATAAAAATTATGATAATACTTTCAGGAGGAAGAATAATGGGTGAAATGACAAGGAGGCATTGAAAGAACCACAGTGGCTGGCAGATTGAGCCAGGAGGAGAGATTCCCTGCTATTGAAAGGTGTGGAAATTTCAGTCATTGACAAATATTCAATTGTAGTGGGTCAGAGAAGATGCAGCAGATGTCTTGGAGAAAGCAGAGATCTCTGGTGTTTCTTTTATTCAAGCAAATGAGTTTCAAGTGTGAGAACTCTTTGTATTGTCTCATTTCAGGAATATTTTCCTGAAGATGAGAACTTTCAGACCCAGGCCAATGGCATCCCTGATAAACCACTCAATAGATGTTCTGAAATCAGGCTCACAAGCTTCACCCTGCTCAGCAAATACTCAACCTTCCCACAAGGTTGAGTGGCCAAGGCCACAAAAGGCCTGTCCAAGCCTTAAACTGTGAAGATGATTCAGCTCTGCTCCTGTCTGAAAGGCAGCAAACACCCCCCGGCTTGTGGAGGGGTCAGCAAGCACATCTCCATGCCTACTGAGGCTGCAGGGACAGTCAGCAGTGACTCGAGATTGTCCTAAGGATTGCGACTGCTTGTGCAGGCAGGTTTCTTCTGAGGAAGAACTAAAGGCTTGTTTATGATGTGAAAAACCCATGGAAAAACCCCATGCATCCCTGCATGCATCTGTCTGTCTGCATAGCTAGGTAGATGCATGCAGGGAGAGGTACCGATCAGTGTTATGGCTCCTTGGAGGAGCCATCCTGCAGATATGGAGAAGTATTTTATCTTTGCCTTGTTGCTTTCCCCTACCAAGCAGGGTGAGTGAAGCCATGGAAAGATGTCTCAGGCTGGCACGTCAGATGCTGCTCCAGGCAGGCCAGAGAGCTCCCAAGATTTCTCATGGTGTCCCATATTGGGCTTAGTGCCACTCTCCCTGTGCCAACAGCACCAGGCTGGTAGGGCCCACCACATCCGTGGTTCTTCAAGTCTGCCAGCTTGGGCACGTTCCTGTCAGGATTTGCAGGAGACCTGCAAGGTTGCCCTTGTCCAGCTGCTGGCTCTGTAGCAGGACTTGGCCCTCCAAGGGAGCGAGCATCCCCCTCTTGTGATTAGACATCCTGCCTTTCTAAGTGTAAACTCTGATTTACAAAGTCATCATCTGAGAACCTGTCTGATCTCTTTCTTGGAAGAAATACAGCTGTCTGCCTCAGTCCTTCCTGTCACAGTTAGAGCACCATCTCTTGGCTGAAACCTGCTTTTCATCTCCAATTTACAGCTGCCAGAAGAGTCACCCAGGAGGAGGCATTGCTATGCCTTACACTTCTACCCCTCAGCTCAAGGGTGAGCCTACACCTCCAATCCTGCTCCCCATCCCTTGGACCCTGCACCTAACACCATGTGCACCCAGCAAACACCCATGCCCCAGCCACTGGTGGTGGCTTGCCTCCCCCATCACAAGTATTTGGGGACAGTGAGATGGCCAGCTGCTGGTCCTGAGCCAGTGCTGCGTTTTGGCTTTCTGAGCATGTGGGGGCAAAATCTCCACTTTGTAATGGGGAAGAGCCCGAACAGCATCTATTTTGGAAATCTGCTTTGAATGTGTAGGGAATTTTCTTTACTTCCTTTACAAGCCAATAGATGCTACTCCTGGACTCAGGTACAACCTCAAGGCCTTGTTGCAAGAGGAGGCAAGTGCAGGCCAACTCCTGCAGTGCTTCAGGCTAGCCTTGGTTGCAGAAAATCTGATGAGTTTTAAGTTTTGATCAGAATTTGCAAATATGTGGCAAAAAAAGCCTTCTACAGGATTGGTTTGATCTCACCCAATCTTCAACAGACCCCAGGCCACTCTCCATTGGCCAAGAGACTCAATTAATTACTTTCCCCCAAGTAATTTCATGAAAGCACAATACTGGCTCCAGTTCTGCTGAGCCAGTCAGATCCTGCACGGCACCTTCCTGGCTGTGAAGTGCAACAGCCCATGGCAGCAGCTCTGAGAGAGCCTGGAGGATGCTGCCAGGTGGTCACCCACAGGTGTCGGGGACAGACACCCTGGGGTGGGCAAGGCAGAGGTTACCTGCACTGAGTATCCAGAGCAGAGTCTGCCATTCAAGCAGACTTGGATGACTGAAAGTTTTGTAGATTCACAAGGCTTTAAGAAAAAGTCACCAACTATTGTAAGAGCTAGTGTCATTGCACTTGTAAGGAAATACAGAAGAATCTCCTAGAAACTGTTAACCTCCAGGACTGCTCAGCAATTTCATCATTTTAAGAAAGTGGCTGTAATGCATTTCTCTACATCTACAAGGATGAATTAATCAAGTGGACAGTAGCTCTCAGCAGAGTAACATAAACACTTTTTTGCGTCAGTGCAAAAGTCCAGTTCTGATTCATGGAGTCACATCAAGCCATTGCAAAAAAGAAACCTGCGTCTTGCTGTTGCTCATGTTTGGAGCTTATCCAGTTCTTCACAGCCTGGCATGCAGAGTGGTTTTATCTCCCTCCTGTCCATCCTCCCTAGAGTTAGGTTCTGCAATGAAAGACTGGGGTGTAATTTTATTTGAGGCTTTCTTAGGAAAGGACAGAAATGCCCATCACCACTGAGGAGTCAGAGAGCATGGGGCCCTCCTAACACCCTGGCAAACGCAGCCCTGACGGGTGTCTGCCAGACAGGACCATTGCTCAGAGACATGCCAAACTTGTTTGGAAGTCCAGTGCCAGGACCTGGGTGCAACCTGCAGGGTGCAACCCACAGCCAGTCCATTTTCATCGCTGAGTTAAAATTAGCTGGTTTTGTCAGAAGTGGCAAGATTTACAAATAAATAAAAATTAAAATATATTTACAGCAGTTTCAATTTCCTACCCCACAGCCCTGGGAATGGGTGCCATGGGTTCATGCACCAACCTTGTGGATCTGACAGGATCCCCGGAGCAATGCAAGGGAGCCCTGAGCATCCCAGAAGTGGAGAGCAACTCATCCAACCCACAGCACCCCTCAAAGTAAGGAAATTCCTCATCAAACCCAAATGGTGCAACCCACCACCCTGGCTGCTGGGACAGATGTGACCGGGGAACCTTCCTGACACTGTCCTCACAGCAAAAACCAGGAGCATGGAGAGGGGAGTGGAGCTTGGCAGGAACAACTCTGCATTAGAGTCAGCTGCACCTGCCAAATCTGTGCCATGGCAGCACAGCACTTGATGGGAAAATGCTGGACCAGTTCCTCACCAGGTGGAAGATGGGAGCATTGCAATGACAATACAAAGAATCTTGTACAAAATTAAACCAAGCCAGGCTCCAGGTGAAGTGATCTCTCCCCACTATCAAAGCTGTAGAGACTCACCTTAAAAAAATAAAGTCTGGTTTAAAACCAGAAGGATGCAAATGCAGGACCCAGGCATGCTTCCTCTCAAATCCTCTGCATTGCATAATGACCCAAACAAAATGAGCATTCCGGCTGCTCTTGCAACATCCCCACTCCTAAGCTGGCAGAGACGGGCACAAAGAATTGGACCCCCTGCTTGCAAAGCACCTTGTGATGTTCAGATGAAAGGAGGCCAGGGAAATCCAAACTCTTTTTATCCCTTCCTCACCAGCCCTTGAAAGTGGTTAGAGAGCAGTTGCTTAGCCAGGCTTGTTAGGACCCTCACAATGTCTTCAAGCTTTCCCAGAGCACTCAAATTAATTTTTTTTTTAACGTTTTAAAAGCCCATCTGTGCTCCTGGCCCTTTAAGCCAAGTCCCAAGCGCAGATGGAAATTTTAAATCCCTGTAAAGAATGGATAGACAGAGCTGCTGGTGGTACACCACGCTCTGCAATGGCATAACCACATCTCAGACCATATGGAGAGCCTCCTCCAGAGCCAGTTTTAGCTGCAAGAAAATGGAGAGAGGCTGTAATGATTCCCAGATAGTTTGATAACCAAGGGTCTCACCCCTAAAGGACCCTGCCCTGTTGTATCTGATGTTTCTGTTCTCTCATCATTCAAACCCCATGAACAGCTAGAGAGCAAGACAGTGGGCCCCAGTGCCTCATGCAGTTAGTGGATGCTTACATCCACAACCCGCTTTGCACATTCTCTAGTTCACGTCTTCATATGGGCCTCCTTCTCTCCAAAATAGGTAAATAAATGAATAACTAACTAAACAACTGGACTGAAACCAGAGCCTGGCACAGCTGTGGAATGATGCTTGTTTGGCTAGAACTCTCTATGAAACACCCTCAGCATCAGGATGGGTTTGGAGCAGAAGAGGCCTTGCTTCCAAATTCAACCACATCACTGCACATGTGGGTTCAAGAGTCTACAAAGTACAAGTTACTTTGAAAAGTAACTCATCTGTTTCCCCTGTATAAAGCATGTCCCTGGACTCCTTCAGAGATAAAGCAGAAGCCAGAGGGACCTTCCTGTGCACAGCCAGTGAGATGTAAAAGGCTCTGTCTACAGCCCTTTATTTAATTTACAAATCTGTGCCTGAAGAGGCAGGAGGCAAATCTGAGCCTCCAAAGGCAGGAGGAAGAGCAAGCCTGAGGCTTTCACAAGAAGTGGGAACAGAGCATCTCTTCAGATTTGGAGAACAGGCTTTCTGGGCAGGCAACAAGCCAAGCAGCAACTCCCCAAACTTAAGACACTGAGAAAATACACCTGAGGTTTGCTTCCTAACCAGGGAGAAAGTAGCTTGGTTTGTTTAATGAAAAGATTTGGGAAATCCCTTCCAGCTGAATGGCCACTGTAGTAGAGCGATTCCTTTGAGAGATCCCTACACCATCTCCTTTTTATACTGGATGGGGCAGCTCAGCGGACACCATTGCATGGCCAAAATGAGCGCTTCCCTCACAAAGCCAGGCTTACAGAAACCCTTAGCTCAAGCGTTGCAAGCGGCATCTCTCCAAAGCGCTAGGGGAATGCGAGTCTATACAGGTCGAAAGAAGCTTTAGAGCTTTAGGGGGAAAAAAAAAAAGTTCACAACTGAGCTTAATCACTAATCCAGCAGGTTTCTGGAAAAGCAAACTCCACCGCACACTGCCATTCAGTGCACACACCTCTGTGCAGAACTATGTGCCTGGCGAGGCTGGATCCGTCCCATGTGCTGGGCGCAAGCTGGCAGTGCCCTGGGATAACGCCGAGCATACCGAGCCCACACACGTGAAGACATACGGGGCACACTCATTCCTCGAATATCTGATAACTCCTGGGATCCTTCTAACTCTGTTTATTGCCTCCGGCAGCCTTTGTTTCTGATGTGAGAAGATAAACAATGGGAATTGTCTTAATCCTAAAGGCAAAGAATAAAAAGCACTGAGCGGGGGACGATCCTTTTATCATGATACATTTGCAACATCAAAAAAAGCTGACCCCCTTCCTTTCAAACGCACTGAAATGTATCTGCTTTTCCTCCCCTGTTGGCAGGAATGAGCCCTCCGCTCTCTGCTGCCGAGCCCCCCGCGCCCACCCTTGCTCTGCCAGCACGGACGGCTGCACACAGCCCTCCCCGACTAGTGCGGCGCATCACCCCTCCGCGTCGCCTCCCAAATCCTATCCCAGCTGCGTGTGGCGCCAGGGACCGAGGGGAGTCCCACCTCTGCGCATCCGTGCGGGGCAGCTTGCTGACCTCACTCATGAAATACCTACTTTCCCCCGTGCCCGTCCCAGGGCAGCCGAAGCTGCTCCTCTCCAGAGATCTGCCATCATCTCACAGAGCTTCCTCAGCAGGACTTTCTTCCTGCAGGAGAAACACTCCCACAGTTCCCAATATACTTTCACCAGAAGCGTGACAGTTAAAAAGACCACCTTGATAGCTGCTATGATCCACCCACCAGTTGCTGGAGACGTGTGGCACGCAAGTCGCTCCATCTGGCAAAGGAGGAGGGGAGAAGGACTAAGCACTAACGCATCCCAGGCAGCCACCTTTTCCCACAGGCAGGACACTCAGAGAGTGCCGCTGACCTGACGCTTTCCCCAGGCATTGGGGAGCATCCTCCAAAACCCACCCGCATCCCACAGCCTCCAGCGAGTCAAAATCTAAAGGCAGGAACCGTATCCGGATGCAGAGAGGACTCCTTGCACCGGTGATGTGTGCCCACCTGAGCACCTGTGTTGGGAAAAGTACAAGACACTCAGGATCTTTCATGCCGACACACCCGGGAACTCCCTATCCTGTGTAGTGTACCTGCCCCTGCCGACAGAAATCCATGAAGGTGAGATGGAGGCGGCCCATGCTCCGAGCCGGAGAACGGGTCTGCTGGGTGCGTGCACGGGAACTAATTAGTTCCCGTCAGCCGGCAACACGGGGAGCAGGGGAAGCACCAACTCCCACCAAAACAGATTTATTAGGAAGAACCGATGCCTTCGTTCAAAGTTAGGTGGGAAAGTGCTGTCATGCTCCATCCCCTCTGCCCCGGGGAGGGGGAAAGGAGAGGTGTCCTCTTCAGAAAGTAGTCCCACCGCCTTGGCAAACACGTAGGAATTTTCCAGAACGATTTCCGTCCCTGTTTACCTTACACATTATTTCAGTGTTTGTTCAGCGGGTTCCCGATGTCATCGGGCTCCTTTGCGGCGTGCAACAGCCCCTCCGTCCTCCTACCGGGAATGGGGGGCCGAGGCGTGGGCAGCCCTGCTCGCTGCAGATCCCCGGGCCCAGCACGTTTGGCCACCCCAGCTCTGCCAAATCCTCCCCTGGACCGCTGGCCCTCGCGTGGCATCTCGCCAACCCCCAGGCCCCGCTCCGACCCCGTGCCCCGACCTCCGCCCGTGATCTCGGCGTGATCCGGATTCATAACTTAAGGACAAAAAATGGGATGGGAGCTAGATAACCAGCCCAATTCCCATCAGCCGCGATAACACACCGCCACTGAGCGGCTGGGGAGAGTCGGCATCCCCTGCCGCCCACCTGCCTGCGGATGAGGGCTGCAACCCCACCGCCACGGCGGCGAGGGTCAGCGGGGACAGGGGACCGGCGCGATGGCGACGGGCTCCCGATGCCCCGCCGGGGACCGAGCAGCATCGCTGCGGGGGCTCGCACCCCGATGCTACCCAACCCCAAGGCACCTGCTCCGCGCCCCCCGGGCTACCAACAAGTGGCGGCGTGTCCGTGTTCCCCCTCTCGCCCCGCGGCTACTCACAGCCAGTTGCTGGCGTTGGCCGAGAAGGTGGCGAGGATGAGCAGCAAGGAGCGCAGAGAATACTCCGGGCTCATCCTGGAGGGCAGGCGGGGTGAGACTGCGCGGAACCGGCGGCGGCAGCGCCCCCGCCGCCCCGCGCCCGGGGCAGCCGCCGCCGCAGGTGGGCG
>VZTI01003955.1:131703-184079 GCA_013397865.1 Struthidea cinerea | reverse complement strand
TTTTATGTTTTTTTGGGGTAATTTCCTGGTGGCTGTGAAGAAGCAGAGCCCGGAGATGTCCTGGCACTGCCTGGAGTTTCCCTGTTGCTGGGAGCAGCCTTGGCATCGCCCAGGCTGCCTTCCTCAACAAGCACTCCTTTGACTGGGAGTGCTTTCCCAGATCCCAGTTTCTGAGGATTCACTGTAAGTGCCAAAGTGCATTTGAAAA
Organism: Struthidea cinerea; assembly: GCA_013397865.1. NCBI lineage: Eukaryota > Metazoa > Chordata > Aves > Passeriformes > Corcoracidae > Struthidea > Struthidea cinerea. Next base: position 183,871 of record VZTI01003955.1, on the reverse strand, counting down.
TTCACAGCTAAAGGAGCGGGGTCTGGGTGGGTTCTGTCTGGGGGTATCTTTCTGGAGGTTCTATCAGGAGAAGAGCATTTGGAATCCAGAACAGGGACAAATTTGCAAGTGCCCTTGGCATCTCAGCAAGGGCTGCCCCGTGGAGAGCCGCCAGCCACAGCGGCTGGTGGCAGGCTCTAGAATGTGCAGATGGAGGGTGATGCTTGACCAGATATCAAGGCTTAAATTTACCTCTGAAAAAGTCTGGAAAAGTCAACTCTTGGGAAATCCCAGGAGCTCCTAACAACATGGCTTACCCACCCTGAGGCTAAGAGATGTGGTGGGGATCCCTGTCTCTGCTCCATCCACCATGCCTCTGTCTATCCATATGGGCACAAGTGACTTAATTTAAAGCCAGAGCAACATAAGCTGGCTGCTTGGTGTGAAATCCAAGATCCCAGGCAGCCACAACTGTGCACCAAATCTCCCGACAATGTTGTTACTTAGGTCCATTACTAAAACCTCTTGCTACCATCTCTAAAATCTTGCCAAGCTGGTTTGGAGCTATTCAAAATTCCCTTTGTCTTTTCAACTCCATTTTCCTGTAGCTGGGGCACACTTACTCAAAGCATGGCAACTTGCGCTAGGCTGCACGTATGCCTGTCTAACTTTATTACACCTAATTTAAAATCTCTGCATTAGTTCCCTGTCAAAGTGAGGATTTAATTTCAAAGTGCTTTGACTTATATTCCAGCTCCTGACAAGCGGCAGCCCACCCTCACCTAGTCATTCATCTGGCTTTCACATCCTTGCTGATTACCCTGGGTGAAAGCAGGATGCTGGCTGCTTTGCTGGTGAATTGGAAGTTGTTGCTGTGAGCCCTGTCTGGGTAATTCAGTGCAACTGGAGCTGATTAATCTGGCTCATCATTTGAGACAAAGCTGAGGCCTTCTGGCTTCTAGTTGCTCAGGGTGTTGAGTGAATTTGTCAGGAAGGCAAGAACTAATTGAGAGGCTAAGGGGAATGAGAGGTTAGAGGGCTGTGACTGGCTGGCTGGAGCCACGTGGGTCCATGGGAATATCATACTTTTGGGCCTCTCATGTGTTATTCCCCTCCAAGGAGAAACACCAGAGAGTTCCACAGAAGCCAGAAGGGTGAGCATGGAACCTGCGGTCCTGTCTGGCATGGACGTCTGCAGCCCAAGGAACACTCCTGGCTGAAATGCTCCTGGTGCCAGGGCTGGCGGTGCTGCGGACAGGCTCAGGGCACCCTGCGGCTTTTTGGGGTAGCTGTGGTGGCAGGATGGTGCAGTGGGTGCTTGACATGAGCTGGAAGACCCCTTGAGACTTCTCTTGGCCTAGGTGAGGAGTTGTAGATCCTGCCCACCTGCTTCTGCAGCAGCTTCAAGCCCTGTCTCCATTGTAGCAGGTGGAACAGAGGGGACCATCCTGACTTACTCAGCAGGAGGACGTGAATGCCAGGCCATTGCAGCAGTCACAGCATGGGATCACGTCCACAGGATGCATTGGGACTAGAGTGTCCATGGAGTGATGAGTGGTACCCCCATGCCAGAGGGGAGGCAGATGCAGACACATCTGGAGTAAGTCACCCTGAAAAGAAGTGCAGTGTGAGCTGCCTGTGGAGATGATAAAAGTGCAGCAGGGCAGGAGGGGTGTTTATTTTACAGTCTCTGGGGTGGAGGAGGTGATAAGTGTAAACAGAGGATAGAATATGGAAATGGGCACTCACTGCAAGGTCCCTTGGTCTTTTCAAAGATGCCCATGAAACACTGCTCGGTGATTACCTGCAGCTTCCTGGAAGCTGGGTTCTTTTCGCCTCTGATTCAGAAGGTGCCAGGGTGCTTTAAAAACCTAAAGCCCAGCTGATTTGGAAGAGAGGAAGGTCCAGATCCAGGGTAATGTTTAAGGGACACACCAGGTCTCCTGGCCTGTGCATTGCTGCAGAGCCTCCTGGCCAGCAGGGCCCCTCCTGTGTACCCCTCTCAGGACAGCAGCTGGTGATGAAGGCCCCTTGTCTCCCCCAGTGTGGGTTGGAGCTCAGTGCCTGCTGGCCACCCCAGGCCGCAAGGCATCGCTCTTTGTTACTGCCTGTGTGTTCCTTCAATGAACATCAAACTCCCATTAGATAAGGAGACTTCCTTTGATGTGTAAATATTTCAGTGGATGGGAAGAGGAATGAAATGCACCCCAGGAGTTTTTCATAGGCTTGCCCAGGTGTGTCTTTATTCAAAGAGAAATTACCGTCACCATATCACAGGCAAGGTACAGGGCCGGCAGTGGTAGCAGGAAGGGGTTTTCAGCTCTGAGACCAATGTGAAAGCAACAAAGCATGCAAAGGCCCAGGCAAAGGCGTAGCCAGGCTCTGGACATAAGTGGTGTAAATACAAACTACACTGAAGAGTAAGTGCAGGTAGCACTCCTGCTCAATTTCTGGATCTGACCAGTGCTATCAGTCATGTAGGTTGTGAGAGATATTTTACAGGTTCTTTTCAGCTTTCTGATGCCCCATGGGCTTACCAAATGGGATTGAAAGTGGGGTACTCTATGATCTGGAGAATAGTCTCCACCATGTGATGGGGAGAAGAGCTGAAAGAAAAAGAGAAGGAGAACTCATGGGTGACTCTGAGTCTGTGGGAGTTGGCTCTGAATAGAAATAAATTCTATTTTGGATTTAATGGAAGATAAATATCAGACACTTTAGCAACAGTACATGTATTAATCCTGTTCTGGAGAAAGGAGAAGCTGTTCTGGGAGCCTCCATGCCAGAAAATACAGGGCAATTGCACTCCTTTACAGAAACCTGTGGTTTTTCTGATGAAATTTATTTCAAACTACCCAAACATTTCCAAGTGGCACTGATGACTGGTCAGAGCAGGGACTGTATGGGACTGCGGTTCACAAACAGAAGCAGCTTTGCGAACATGGAAATTGCTCTGACAAAAGAACTGTGTCCAGTCCATTACAATCAGGGTGCGAGCAGTTGCTGTAACCCATGCTCACCTGGGCAGCTCAACACATCACAGGACTGGAACATTGTCAAACCATGACAAACATCAAGACCAGCCTTTTTTTAGCTGCAGCAGGATGCCCGTAGCCCCATATGTATTTCACAGCCTGCTTGGGAAAGTGCATTTATTTGTCTGAGTCTTCAGAAGCAGGCGTTCAGTTCTAACAAATCTTCAGTGGCATCACCTGAAATCTGGCACTGAGGCTGGTAAGATTCACTCCTCCAATTTTATTGTCAAATAGGGCACTAAAAAAAATACCGAGTGGATTGGGATTTAGGGACTTTTCTTTTGGATGTTGTCTCTGAATACACCATCAAAGTTTCTCTGGGAAAAATGAGTGTCTATGGTGAACTTGTGGGTGCGGTCCATGAGGGAGGTTAAGAGCATTTCCAAATATTGTGAATGCCTTCAAACCATACCATTGCGGAAAGAGCCAACTTTTCCACTGCTCAGACAGATCCTTTTTCACAGGTCTGTGAATGAATTGTCCCCTGGCTTGTACTATCTTCAGAGGAGACTGTTATTGCAGTTCCAGATTCTGGCCAACTGACTGTCCCACTCACCTGGGTGCCATCCACACCAAGCAGTCTGTAGCACTGCTGAAACCAATCTTATTCCAGGCGCTGGACAAGTGGCCATACCCAGCAGTGCACGTGCAAACAGCCAGCACTGGAGTGACAGCTCATGACTGCAACCTTTGCCCTACTCATTCTGCCCAGGGATAAAATGAGATTGCAGGCTGGTTGGATACATAACACCCTGATCCACTCCTTTGCAGTGCTTATTATACCTCCAGGCATTTAGGAGCATTGAGACTTCATCCCCCACTGTGGGAGCTGGGAGAGCCACGCTCAGCTGAGCAGGATGGAAGGAGGGATGAGGCCACCAGGATTGCAAAGTGTCTTCCAGGCTGGTGATGGTCAGGAGAGGACTGGGCAGGGGTGAACACCTCAGACTATTCATGACTTCTGGTGGAGTTGTCTTCAGCTTACCTTCACATTCAGCAGATGTTACAGATGGTGGAATCCCAGACTAGTTTGGGTTGGAAAGGACATTAAAGACCATCTCATTCCACCCCGTGCCATGGGCAGGGACCTTCCAGTAGACCAGGTTGCTCCAAGCCCCATCCAACCTGGCCTTGAACATTTCCAGGGATGGTGCAGCCATAGCTTCTGTGGACAACCAGTTCCAGGGCCTCACCACCCTCTTAGTAAAGAATTTCTTCCTAATATCTAATCTAGTCTCTTCTCTTTTAGTTTAAAACTGTTCCCCCTTGTCATGTCACTATCTGCTTGTGTTAAAAGGTTGCACTTCCTCTTTTTTTATAAGCCCCTGTAAGTAGTGGAAGGCTGCAATGACGTTTCCCCAGAGAGATGAGACCTACAACCACCCCATGTGGTGTTACCATTGCCAAGGTGTTCAGCCTAAGTGATGTCCACATCTCTCTTTCTGTGTGTGACCATTTTCCAAGGAGGTCATGGGGCTGTGTCTTGCTCCGCCTCTCTCCTTACACCACTCAACCTGTTGGTGCTCTTGCTGGTGTGGTTTTGGCCCAGCTAACATGTACCTTGCAGACAGTGGCTAGGCAAAGAGCAAGGGAGGTCTTATCCCAAGGCGTAGGATAGATAAGGCCAGTTTGTTTTAGGCTTTGCTATATGTTCCCTGACAACTCCATACCATTTCACCCTCAGTGCCACCATTCTCTGGCCTGCTTTGTTTTATCATGCAGACATGGCCTTTTGGGGATACAAACCAGAGGTGTGAAGGAACAGAAGAAAATCAAGGAAAAGAGAGGTGCTGATTGGGATTATTGGGTGTACTGGTAGTGAATAAAATACTGATGGAGAAAATCTTCTAAATCTCTGGAAGCAAAAAAACCTGTACCTGGAAAGAACTTCCCATGACAAGGGCTGATAGAGACAAATGAGCTTGTCCGGGCCAGTGGAGAAGTCTGGGACCAAAGTCTTCTGCTGCTTCTCACCCAAGGTTTCTGCTTCTCTGTGTGTAAATTCATCCTCTTTCATTTGGCAAAGAGGATGCAGAGTTGCATTGGCCAAGCCCTTTGAAAGCCATGTGGAGTATCAATAAGGACAGAGTTTTTCCTATCTTCGGCTATCAGATAAATGACAAGACACTGGCCTTACAGCAGAAAATGTTCAGAAGACATTCCCTGCCCTGACTGGGGAATGTTTTAAATGGGGACAGCATTCTCCCTCCACACCCATCTTCAAGAGGTCCCAGTGTTTCTTTTGAACCATCTCTTCCATTGGCTCAGTCTGCATCCACCAAGTGGAGGAAATGGGAGCCTGAGATATGAGCAGCATCTTTGGGAGATCTGTTCCTTTCCTGAAGATGCATGTGGAGCAAAGTGTTGGCTGTACAACTTTTTCATGCTGGTGTCAGATGAAGGTGTGTGGATAGGGAATTTTCTCCTGGCTGGGAGGAAGAAGCAGCACTGGGCTTTGGGAGATACCCAAGGGACAGGTTGCTGCACTCATACCAAGTTTGAGCTTGCTGCTTTGCCGAAATGAAATTGATAATTGAACCTGATGCCTGAACCAAGTCCTTGTTTCTCCCGAAACACATCAGGAATGAAGTTCCTGCAGCAGCATTGGGCTGTCTGGGGCTCATCTATTTAATTTTCTCTTGTAGCAGGAAATCTTTTATTTGAAGTAATGCTCTTTTCAGAAATGACTAATTAAACAACAGAACAGGAAATGTAAGAGACAGTAAAATCCCCTCAGCTGTCTGGTGCATTTCTACGTAAATATGGTGGCAAAATGATGAAAACAAAACCTTTTGGAGACAAAGGCGAATGAGAGACCTGGTGAGGCAGCATTGGAAAATCTAGTTTGTTATAATAAAGTGAAACCACTGTGTTTATCCTGTGTCTTGGAGGATTTGGTGTAATTATTCTTAGGAAGGGAGGGAAGCCACATAGAAATCAGAATAGCCCAGATTTTTGCTAAAATATTTGTACAAATCAGGTTATTCAACTACAGAAAAGGACTTCTTTGGGGCTGTTGCTTCTGAAATTATCCTGCAAAACTGGAAGGACTGTAAATGTTTGGCTTTAATAGCTACATACAATGCAAACCTAATCAGTGAAGCTTGAAAAGTCCATGGCAGGAAAGAAAGGCAGAGTTTTATGGCTTTATGGAGGTGTGCAGAAGACCAGACACAAAAGCTGCCTAACGCCCATGTAGGAAGGCAGCCACTGCTCTCCCGTCTGACGAAAGTCACTCCCTGGTCAGAGACAACGGGGTGAATTTTCCACACCAACATGATCTGCTTGTTTGCCTGGTTTGGTTGTGAAGGCTGGGAGAAGGTGTAGCACAGACTCCCCTTGCAACCAGCCTCCCCCGGGGTGTTCAGGCAGCCTCATTACCCCAACTCCCACCCAGGCTGCGTGGCTATGGGGCAAGGACCTGGCAGAAACCATCCCAGCAATTCAGGAAGGAATTAGGGTTGTGCTGTCTAACTTTCAGTTTTTGCCTCCAGCAGAGGCTAAAAATGTTCCACATCACTTAGAGGTGTCAGGTTCTGTAGCCGTAGGCTGGGAACAGCCCTCAGAACCTCTCAGTTACACATTACCCTGAATATCTCAGCAAATTACTCGCAGCTAATTGAAATAAAGGAAACTCAGTGACTCAGTTTACCTGGCAGACTGTATATAGCAACGCAACCACTGCATTTTGCATTGATCATAAACTCAGGATTTATTATCCCACCTGGCAAATACTGACTTTTTTTTCCCTTGGTCTGTGCTTCCTTCTCATGTCAATATAGCAGTGTTCATCCCAACTAAAGTCAATAGTCTCTTATTAACATTTCAGCTGTAGAAGTGCAGAGCCTCCAAATCATCTTAGACATTCCCTAGAATCCCAAAACCCCTGGTCAGTGGTTTTCAACCTGCTTCGGTTTGCTGAGTCTGAAAAATTTTCCTGTGGCAATGCAGCCCCTTCTAAAGCAACTTAACTGTACTGATAACAGACTCCAGGTTGATGAGTTACTTTCTGTGGACCCTGCAGAAGGGATTTGTGGATCAGAAGTTCAAAAGTGCAGATGGAAGAGATACATGGGAGACAGGTAATCAGTCAGATGTGTGTCATTTCACATGTTGAATTTAGAGGGGTTCTTAAGTTCCTAAGGCAGGTGTGCTCCAGAAAAACTCCTAACAGAAATCACCAGGAATGGGACTGTTGAAGCGAACAATGGTTGTGGGTAGTTGTATATGTTTGACTTATGATGATGCATATATATCTCAATAAATCTCTGTCTGTATCTCAGTATATGTATGTATGTATGTATGTAATGATCTGTGAATCCAGCTTGAACTTTAGGAAAATGCCGCATGGGAAATTAGTCCTGCATTGGCAGTGCTGAATGCATCACCTGTCCCCTGCTAATGGGAATGCTCCTGGAGACAACATGGTTGCTGCAGCACAGGGAGCTTGGCCAGCTGAGTTCTGCAGCATGGGGATTTCTCCAGAGCAGAACAAAAAGATAGGCCATAAATACTGGAGAGCCAGGGAACAAAATGCAGAGGGGTTCAGGCACAGGGAATCTGGGGAGGAGATGGGATCAGAAAGGCACATGTTCACAGTTTCAGGTTAGTGAGAAAGAATGAAATTGCTGGAGGAAAGAGCAGGGAAGCTCCACATGTTTGGGGGACAAGCCATGGGCAGGTGGAAGTGAAGAGGAGATTAAAAGTGACAGATTGTGTTGTCCATGTACCTGTGTTTCTTTCACTCAGTGACCAGTGATGGATGGTGATGGATGGTGGAGCAACACCTTGTCTCCTTGATGAGGGGAGCTGCACCTCCAGAGTAACTCCTTGGGTGCTTCTGGGCAAATGCCAATGGAGGGGTGGCTGTTGAGGAGGAATTAGGCACTCTTTAGGCCTGCTAGACCCAATGTCCTCTCCCATCCAAGGGGTAGTAGCACTTGGAATTTGTGCCCTGGACACATGATGAGCATTGTGGGTTACCAAGATGGCAAAATGTCCAAGCCACAGGGTGGACCACTGAGTGCTGAAAGGCAGGAGCCCCGCCAGCATGGGGTTGGCAAGTCAGAACACACTAGCAGAGATGCTCTGGAGTCACAGCTGATGAGGAAAAGATGCCAGGAGCACAAAGGCACAGCACAGAAATCCAGCAGTGGAGATGGAGGATGTGAGCTTCCCATCACCCCTGGATGTCTGGGTAAGCAGTGCCTCAGAGGGATGTTATGGGTACAGGATCTCCCTAACACAGATATTTTCTGAGGCAGATGCTCAGCATCAAGGGAAATGTGCTGTGTCCTGACCCTCCGGGCAGTAAACAACCTAGAGACTTGAAGCGAAGAGGTGGCCACGTTCCTTCTCCAAGGTTTCTTCAGTGTCCTTTAACTTTGGACCCCAGTGGGTTTCTACCCCAAATGGGTCCCTATTCCTTCTCCTGGAGAGGGAGAAATAGCAGAATACACAGAAGGAAGGCCTTGGGGATGCTGAGTTCTCAGGTGGGAATGCCATGCTGAGATATGCAACATGCCACAGTGGTCTCTGAAACACCTGATAGCCTGGAGGACATTGTTAGCCTGCTGGACCCTTTAGAGATCCTCAGATGGATCCTTTGTTGTGATTTGAGGATGCATCATCCTGCAAAAGACAGATCCCCAGCACACTGTGGGAAGCTCATGCAGGGCAGCCCACCACAAAGGGTTTGATGCATCTTCCTTAAGTGTAATTACCTGAAAAATGGATGTGAACTGTAAGATAATCAGCCAGGGTCCCTTCTTAACCCATGGTGAAATGCTGGCCCCTTTATCTCCTCTCCCCTATGTGTTACTCTTGCAGAGGCTGTGGCAAGACTTGGCAAAGCTGTAGGGAAGCCTATGTAAGTTCTAAAGACTGTTGTTTTTTTTTTTTTTTTTAATGAGTGGGTGAGTAGAATTCGCCCCAGCAGCTGTTATGAGGAGGACTCAAAAACAAGATTTGTGAACCACTTGCTGATCTGAGGCATTTTCCCTGGTTGTCTCTGAAGGGGAGGTTAGAGCAGCAAGACCCAGGCCCACAGAGCTGCTGTCACTGATGCCAGAATTTGTAAAAATGCAGTTGTGGGTGACTCAGAAGTCTCAAAGGACTCCCAGTTGTAGATGTTGACATTGATATATGGGTCATCTCCCATCCTAGAACAAAGTTACAGGCTTCATACAACCCACAAATGTTGCATGACTCAGGAAATACCTTGGGGCGCATCTGGCATCAAGGGAAAACCATAGGAAAGATGTTTAACCATCTCTCTGGCTTTCTACCAAGCTGAGATGAACAGTACAGAGTGACCAGTGTGCATGGACCTAGGCCTGCTGAAATGAGTAGAAAAATGCTCAAAAGTTTTAATTTTTTTTCCTTTCACAAACTGCATTTTTTTGTAATTTCTTCATTTTTCAGATTACTGATTTCTGCCACTTGGGAAATTTCTATTTTTTAAGAAAATTGAGAAATATTTGAAGCACTGTTATCCAAGCAGTTCCTCTCCAGAGGTGCAGGAGATGATGGCAAGAGCCTTATGGTGATTGTGAACAGGGCCTGCAGCACTCACAGCATCCTTTTCAGTGGACCCTCTGATGCTAAGTGTTTGAGGGTGCTTCGTTTGGGGCCCCCAGTTTAGAAAGAAATTGAAACAAATTTTTGTGAGTTGAATTTTTAAGGATCTGACTATATTCTAGCATGTTCAGCAGATTCCCAGGGTGCCCCATCTTCTCTTATGGCTGTTATGGTCATGTGCTTTAGCACCATTTCAAGACCAAGAGTGGGTCTGTCCTCCCACCAAAGGAAACAACATACTTATTCCACACAGTTCAGCTCTCTTGGGCAAACCAGGGCAGTTTTCATTTCTTACTCTATGAGGATATATGGAAACATGAAGCTGTGAAAGAATTAGAGTTGCTTAAGAGAATCAGACAGCAAAACAAATACTAAATGTATAGGAAAGCAGGAACAGTGATGTCCCACAGCACACACAACTAACAGGGAGTCAGACCTGCTGTGTTTTTCAGGACTAAATACAATTGTCAGTCATAAATACAGCAAGGAAACAAGTTTTGATCCTGCCCCTGTTGTGATACTGTGGATAGGGGAACATGAAACCAGAACTGCTGAGTAAATCTATCCAAATTAACAGTGATAAAGAGTGCTACATCCTCGTTGTGGTGAGGAGGCATCTTGCTAGCTTTGCAGCCTGGAGAACAGGCACTCATCCCTCCATCTGCAGGCAGCACCTGCCAGAAGGGAATTCCACTTAATTGTCCCAGTCCTCCCAGAAAAAAGGCCTTCAGAGAGGCAGGAGAGCGCTACAAACTTGGGTACCTATGGCTGGTATCTGAAACATTGTCCTGCTTTGTCAAGCCATCCTCCAGCCCTTCCTAGTCCAGCTCTGGAGAGGTTTGGGGGACTGGGAACATCCTGCTCACTTTCATGGACCAGTGTCTCCCTACAGGAACACGTTGCCCTGCCATAGCTGATGGAGGATGGCACTCAACACAGAGCAGCAGCAGCACGTCCTCTTGGAGGTCCTCTCTGTGCATGTTGCCACCAGCACAGGACCGGAGTCACGGTGGCACGAATTCATGGTGACCATGCCACAGGGAGCACGTCTGGCTTGCCACGGTGGCCGGGGCCGTGCTGGCTGGGACACGCCACTAGAGGGGGACACAGCCACATGTAACGGGACTTCGCCACGGCCACGAGCGTGGACCTGTGGGGCAGACTCGGTGGCCCAGTGACTGGGTGGTCAGCATGCGCCATGACCAGCCACATCTTGTGGACCTCCATTGCCAGTGATGCTTCCAGCCAGCTCACACTCAACCACAGCAAGGAAACACGCACATCAAACTCTCTGACCCTTCTGATGGTGAAGCCAATGGCTGTGGTGTGGGATGTATGGACCTTGCTAGTTGCTCTTCCCACTCATCATTGGTCTGACTCTGGAGGTTGGTTGGCATTTTCCAGATCTGAAAATCCTGGAAACTCTGCATTGGGTCTGCTCAGTGTGTGGAGTGGGTATAAGGCATGGTGGGATGTGGGGAAGACCCAAAAATTGCTCAAATGAGAGGAAGAGTTTCTAGAGTTTTGTCTTTATCTTTCCCTTTACTGTGTCATCTCATTAAAAAGATGTTCCTAATTTGGGATAAACAGGCTGTATGCATGTCCATTTTCATGACCTGCAGCCTCCTGCTTTTTTTTGCTTACAGACCTTTTCCCGAGGGCTCTTAGCTGCAGTATCCTCTAATGGTACAGCTGGTTTGATCCTGGGTGTACTCCTCTGTTGAGGCCTGAAGGTGGGGCAGGGTCTCAGAGGAATGGAAAGAAGGATGGAACAGGATTCCTACTAAATTGTGATGGGATCAGTGCTTAATTCTTAAGCCGACTTTGAAAGCTACAACGTTGAGGATCAAATTCCTCAAAAAAGGGAATAAAAATGATAATGAATTATGCTGATGATCTTCTGTTTGTCTGGAAATGAGGGAACTTTTTGCATGTCTGCAAGGTCCATCTGCTGAGTGAAGGCAGAGGTGTGATCCCAGCTATAGACATGCAGTGGGGAGAAGAATGGGATGTTCAGAGAGGAATGCAGGCTACAACCATGGAATTTGATGCACAGGGTGTCTTGCAGATGCTTGTTCAGCACAGATGAAGGTCTGAGGATGGGGTGAGAAATGTTCCCTTTGGCTGCCTGTGAGTGTCAGTGCAGTATCGGTGGCTTTGGTGCCTTCCTGTCAAACACACACAGCACGGACAAGGCAGGTGTGGGTGGATGTGGGACTTGAAGAGCACATGTTTGTGTGTGTGTTTGGATGGGGTCCACTGACTCCATGGCATGTCTCTGGTGGAGGAATTTCATGTGGCATCTCTAGTCCTGTGCACCATTTATCTCATCCTCAGCAAACCACACAAAAGGCCTGATAAGGCTGACTGATATCAAGTTGAATGATTCTCTCGCATGTGAGGGGCAATGGTGGGGGATCCTGGCATCTGCAGGTGCATGCAAACATGCAGAAATGCAGCAAAGATGTCTAGGGAAGGCCAAAGTCTTTGGCATCAATATCTCCCCGGTAATGTTTTCCTCTGGCCAAACCCAAGGCTGTTGCAAGAAGCAGTGGTCTGTGAAGTTTGACTGAAAGATCATGATTTTGTCAAAAAGCATGGGAACACCTGTATATTCCTTAGAGTTTTTCAATCAGCCACACAAATTTTGTTTTGCATTTGAAAGGAAAAACAACTTAAAATTCAAACCAGAGTAAGCAAATTTAAATGGGTGGCTTCAATTCCCAGGAGAAAATAAGGAATGAAATTACCTTGCAATGTTTTAGTTAATTTGCTGAACCTTACAGTAATTTCTCCTACTCAAATGGTAAGTATTTTATTTAGTATATTTATTGCTAACTGAAACTGTCCATAGCAGTGAAATTACTTAGGATTTCTTTAGTAGAAATTATTATTAATTTCAGCAATTGATTGCACAATGAATACTCTTTTTATCGCTCCAGAGAAATGCAGGGCTGGGATTTCATGCCATTAATTTTTATGGGAGTTCAATGTCAGGACTCCTTGGGGAGCTTTGAAAATCACAGCCCTTAATTTTTAATTTTCAGTCCTTATAAACAATGCTATTTATTTGGGTGTGCCTGTGAACTGTGGGCCAGTCAAACATTGGTTCTTCATAGTCCCTGCCAAAGGCTGGATCCTTCTGAGTTTATTGTTTTAATCTGTAGTTACAGGGGAAGAGCTGAGCCCTGATGCACAACCCGATCCTGTGCTACCCTCCCCCAGTCCCTCACCCGCTTGTCTCTGATGCATTGATGCATTGGACCTATGTAAGACCTTAGAGATGTGACATGTAAGAGCCAAAAAGTGTTATTTAGAGGGGTTGGTGGGGTGAACTTTGCTCCTGCTGGGCTGAATCTGGGCATCTATAGCAACTGCAGGGGCTTGGAGGAGTCAAACTGGGTTTTGAAGGAGTCTGTGGCCATGGTGGGCCCTGGGAGATTTCAAGCTCAAAAGTATACGCTGCACTAGGATGAACCCCAGGACCTGGAAAAAAGTTAAGAAAATCAGTGTGGAATCATCTGTCTGGCTGTGCCAGAGAGGGGGTAGAAGGCAGGAGAAGTTTGGAAAAGCCCCTCCGCAGCGTTTGGTCCTGTGGGGATCACATGAGTTTAGCTTTGTTCTCTGTGACCAAGACTGGAGCTGGCACCCCATGCCTGAAAAGTACCTGAAGCTTTGGAAATGGCTGGCCATACTGTGATCTTCACCTTTCTCAAGAGAAATGACATTAAATCCCATGTTTTGCCTCAGGGCACAAGCATCCGCCCAGAGTCTTGACTGGCTCCCACTGCAATGACCTTATTGCCCTGACTCACATCTTCCTGGCCTGGCTTCTCCTCTCCCTCCCCTCTGCGGGCAGGGTGGTGGGGGCCCAGTGACTGCCAGTACCTCCCTCTGCAGTCTTGGGTGACAGGACCCATGACACAGCCTGGCACCACATTTGCTGTGCTGCTGTTCATCCTCTGAGGAGCACAACTTCCCCATGCTGTCACATGTGGCCAATTCAGCAGCTCTTGTCCTCTGCAGCAGCTCTGTGACTCTGGGCTAACCCAGAGGTGTTTGTACCCCACTGAGTAGTGGATGTGGGTTAAATTCAATTTAAAAGATTGGGAAGGTCACAAATAAACAATGCTAGGTAAAAACCAGCATCATCCCATGTCCATCAAAGGCAAAGATCAGGGATGTGAGCTGTCTCCTCTCCCTCACCTGTAGTCTGTGGTTCCCTGCTCCATTTGCTGTGCCTGGAGTACAATTCACAGTGCCACTGGTTTGGATGGAGAAGGGTTCAACAAAGTTCCTCATTCCACTCAGAGCCAGGCCTGGGTGATGGGTCAGGGGGAATTGGAGACTTGCAAGGAAGGGCTGGAATCTCCCAGGATCTGAAGCAGAGAGGCAGTGGGATGTGGGGACCCAGTCCTTGGGTTATCCTTCTGCCCTCCGGCAAGGGGCATGTTACTCTGGAATTTTGGATGATGATGAAGGACAACAACAATAGAGGACTCTGTGACTTTCTTGCAACAATGAGGAATTGAGTAAAGAGCTTGCAAATGAGTGGAGGCATTTGCCCTTGGAAAGGAAGCTCACAACTTGGAGGCAGAATCATCATTGGTCCTGGTGGCCCATCAGTCGATGGTGGTCCATTAGCTCATACCTGGCTCTGGTGTGCAACACTGAGGTCTGTGTGGCTGGGCTGATGAGGTCCAGGAGCCAGGGAAGGCTTTAAGGACAAACACTGAGCATCTCCCCTCACCACACACCCGTTCATGCACAGTGGTCTCATGTGGGAGACTTTTGGTGGCCTCTTACTGCCAGGTGAGCCCTTGTTTGTGCAGTTGCCCAGTGGATGAGATGTATTTATAGCTGTTGTTAAATCATAGTCGTGCAGCTGAGGGACTGGGCTGCTTCCAAGAACTGCTCACGAGGATGTGGAGGGGGATGGAGGCAGGTTACATATTTACACATTAGTTTAAAATGTGTATTCTTTCCCCCTGGGGGCCCAGAATAGCTCATAGGCAGCTGCTCCAGCCATCAGCTCAGCTCATATTTATTTGTGTTTTTCAAACATTTAGTCAGTATTTACACAATAGATGCAATATTAGTAATATCTGCAATAATTTATATGATACCAAATGGGATTTCTCACGGCCAGTGGACTGCCTGGGGACATGGCCCCTGATCCTTGTTAAAAACTCAAAAAAGTACAAATTAACAAGCTGTAAAATAATGTCTTCATAAAAGAAAAAGGGAAAAAAGGCCAGATCCTAGGAGGTGCTGAGTGACCGTGACAGCCCTGAAGGCTGCTGGGGATGGACGGTGCTCAACACCTGTGCAAATCAGGGCTCTGCTGTTCTGCAACGAGGAGGAAGGGTCCTATGTAGCTCTCCCGGCCTGGATGTTGGCATTTCTCTGTGCCATTTTGGGAGCTGGAGAAAACCTACCACTGGATGCTAGTGGCAACTGCTGGAATCCCTTCGTCCCCCAAGCAGTGGCTGGAGAGAACACACCATTGGGCTGGAAGCTTCTGGCTTCCCCATCTCCCTCTTCTGTAGGTGCTCACAGTGAGAGGAGTTGAGAGGAGGCAGACAAGCTTTGGGGAAGGGGCGGACCAGGGGGCACATCCCAGAAGCAGTGCTTGGGAGGGAAACCCAAGTGCATGTCCATCATCTCTGTGGCTGGACCCTGCTTCCACCCTGGCCGTCTGGGCACAGTGCTGCTACAGAGACCAGCAAAGTGACCACTGCACCTTGGGGACATGTTTTCCTGAGAGATGGACTACAATGAGAATGCGTGTGGGACACCTAAACATAGACCAGTGTTTTCCCATCCTTGTCCTAAAAAGCCAAGAAAGAGAAGCATTGCATTCCCACTGCCAGGGTGCCCTTTCATCAAACATCCTTCCTCCCATTCACCAAGCATCCTTTCTTGCACCTCCAGCAGCTGCCTGGCACCATGAGCCGAAGGGCTCTGTGTAGGCAACTCTTGCAAACTCCCATGTCTTCCTGCAGCCTTGCAGAACCCTGGTGGGTCTCTTGCTTCACTAGAGCCCTACAAGGTCCCTAACCTGTGCTGACTGCAGATCAGCATGAGAATACAGGGGGAATAAGGGCATCTTCTGTTCTTTGGTGCTGCCCCAGAGCCTTCCCTCAACACCTTGCACCCATTGACATCAGACCAAAGGTGACTTTCCTCTGCTGAAATTCTCCTGGCATTGGCTTCACCTCCCCCTAAGCCAGCCTCAGCACCCTGGGAACAGATTTGCCCCAGTGCTTTTGTGCAGCCCCCGCAGTGATCACACGCCACTGCTCATGGGCTGACAGGGGGCTCTGGGGAGGGTTAGAGAAATAAAACTTTGGCATCCACTCTGCTTTCTTTTCCCTTTGTATGTCCCCTCCCACCCTTTCCCAATTCCAGGGAAGGTCGCCATTTCATCTGTGTTATCCACAACCATCCTGGCCATAACAGCCCAACCCACGGATGTTACCCCATACTGCTCTGAGGGGTTGTCCTTCTCCTCCTCCATCTCCTGCTCCTGGCTTTTGGCCGGGGTTATGAACCCCTCAGCAGTGTCAGGGACATGGGTCAGGTTGGCAGTGGCCTGAGATGATGGCATGTGAAGATGGTGAAGAAAGTTTGGGGATGCAGGGTGGGGTCTTTCAGCATGATGTAACTGCAGGGCACATGATTCAGGGGGGCTGGGAGCGTGAGGAGGTGTGTGTTGTATTTCAAGCAGCTCCACACTGTCTCTGCCTCTGCAGCCACTTGCCATATTCAAACCAGATGCAATATCCGCTTGTCAGCAGCGTAGCGTGCATGGGGGGATTTCATTCATATGTTTTGGACCTATCCCAAGCTAAATAAATGATGGAAAGGCGCAATTAACCCAATTTCAAATCTAATCCACTCTGAGTGCCTCTCAGTCCTGGGCCCTGCCTGTTCCACATGGTGGTGACTTGCCTCCAGATATGTGTGAGGAGATGTTGACGCTTGGCCAACAAAGTAGAGTTGGTGACGAAGGACTGGTGCTGGTGTTGCTGCTGTGGTAGGGTGAGCCTGAAGAGAAGGTCACACACTTGTGAGGCAGCATCCTTGCACCAGTGTGTGGATGGGGAGGTATGACACAAGGCTGAGATCATGAGTGGAAAGGGACCAGGTCACACACCCCACCATCTCCATGGCCACGGCAATGGCTGTGGAGCACAAGAGTAGGGATGGTATCATGTGGACTCCCCAGCCCTGTTCACCAGGTATGTTTCCATGGCCAGTGCAGAGGAGGCCTGTTTCCATTCTGCTTTGTTCAGGGCTGGCTCCAGAGCCATCAGATGTCTCCGAGACTAAGGTGTCCCTCTGAACACCTTCCTCCTGGTCACACCAGTTCCTCTTTTCATTTTTCTTGTTGAGAGCCATTTGGGTCTTCTTTCTCTGCCAAAACGCTGCACGAGGATCCTTCCAAAAATGTCTTTTGGCAGATCTGTAGTCATTGCTTTCTCTTCAGTGTGCTGAGGGAACAGGCTCTTGTGCACCTCTTCATGTGCAGGAGAGAGGAAAGGACGTTGTGTAGCTTGTCCATGAGCCTACTGACAAGGGATATCTTCTAAAAGCAAACTCCCCTCCCAGTTTTCCAGCTTTCTATCTTTTTGTTTAGGATTTTCTGAGAGGGCCTTGAGCTCTTAGTCTGAGTCCATCTGACTCTCATGAATAATCCTGGGGGATGCTCAGGGCTCTCTCAGGGGAGCATCGTTGTGAAGAGATGTTGCATGAAGAAGCTGGCTGTGGTTCTGGATGTGGGAAGCCCAGTGGAAAAATCCCTGGGGGGCACCACTAACTTTCACCCAGCCTCAGAGGTTCTTTCTCCATCTGGGGTGGACTTCAGCCCCTGGGGAGATGCTGTCTCTGCTCAGACCCCAGGAAAGTTGTCTGGATTTGGGATTGGCAGGTGGCGAGAGGGGTTTGGCTTCTGTTGGGTTGGGCTTGCTGTCTCAGAAATAGCTCAAATCTTTCAGCACAGATCTTCCAAGCTGCTGCCAGCTCAGGGAACCTCCTGTCCTGGTGCATGCCTGACAGAGATCCTCCAGCCCCCTGGGTCATGGGAGTTGCCCTTCTTATCCAGCCCTGCTCATGACCAGAAACTACATTATGGTGGACATGAGATAGGAGGGATAATAGGGAAGCACATCACTGGGAAATGGACCCAGGAAGATCACTGATCCATCACCCATCCTGATTCCATCTTCACCTACTGCTTTCCTCCTGCAGGGCCAGGTGTGCACCCATCCCACCTGCCTTGCCTACACCTGCAATGACAAATCTCCATTTTTTCCCACAGTCCATCTTCAGCTGGCTCCATTCCACATGTCCATGTTCTCCTACCTCCCTTGTTCAGCACAGGTTGCTCTTGCTCTTACTCCACCACTCAGACTGCCATTGCCCTTCCTTGCACTCTGCCCAACTGCAAGGGGCAATCCTGCTCTGCAGGCATGAGCTCTGCTCTCCTATCCCAGCTTCTGGAATTCCAAAAGCTCCAAGGAAGACTAGGACAGACCCTTCAGCTGCTGTCAGCCTTGCTTTCTGCTAGGGCCTGCTGGTCAGCTCAGCAAGCCATTTGGGCTGGATTTATCTTTCTGGGTCTCTTTATAGCTCATTTCATCTGTCTGGATGCCTGGCAGATGAACATGCATCATGGCCCAACTGTGTCAGCCAGCAACCTTCACGGAATCTCCACCAGGGACTGGGTTATGAACTGTAGCCACGTAGCATCTTCTCACCCAGGCCCTTAACACTTAGAGCTGCTCTCCAAGACCCTCTGTGGGTCCTGAAACCCCTGAGGTGAAGTCTCCACAGGAGTTTGTTCAGGAACATGTTGCCCAAACCTTCTCCTGGATCTGATATCCACCGTGAGGACCACTGCCAGGGCACATTGCTGGGCTGACTGTGGATAGTTATGACAGAGTCACAGAGTGCTGCAGGGGGTTTATCCAGACCAGGCCCACTGGTGTGGGTCATAACTGGTATTTCATCCAGACTGGACAAGTCTTTCTGATTTTCCTTCTGCTGATGCTGTGGGCCATAGGAGCAGGAGGATAGATGGAGGCAGACAGACAGACAGACAAACATGCCAGAGGAGAGTGGGGATGGAAAACAGTCCACACCTGGGAGTAGAAAGAGAATTTGAATCTTTTCAGAAAGTATTATCTCTGATATCAAAAGGCTGCTCTGCACGACAGTGTGATCTCTCCTGATGTGGCTCCTTCTGGCATCTCCAGATATATGAATAGAAACCTGATTTCTAAATGTGTGAAGGGACTATTCCACCCTCACAAAAAGAAAAAAAATATCCTATTGTGGCCTTTGCAGCTATGTACACTTTGGATAAAAATCATACTTGTCCCCATCTGTGTTGCCCTATTTAAAGATGCATGTGCACTTCTGCCTGGCCACACCTAGCACGCAAGGAGTGCCAAAGTATTTAAATGCCAAAGTGGAGAAAATCACCAGCTCTCAGTAACCAGGTGAGCCCAGAGGAGGACTATCCTTGCTGCTCCATTCACATCCCAGCAGACAAGCCTGTGGATACAGTATCTAGCTAGCACTGTGTTCCTTGTCCCCCCATTCTCCTTCCTCCTCATCTTCTCGCCTGACCTCTGCTAGTCTGGTCCTGTAGCCTGCCTTCACAAGCTTGCATGAAGAATGCCAAATGAGGTACATCCCAAGTAAGACAGAATTCAGGATTCCTTGTGGACTTGCCTCCCTGCCACTTGCACTTCATTACCCCTGTTCCCAGCCCTGTAGAGCAGCTCTTCAGGCTGTGCCCGGTGCCCACATGTGCCAGAACCCATAGGCAACTTAGCCAGGGGACAGAGTATTACCCATCATTTCTTCCCGGCCTCCAAATCCACGTAGAGCTCTGCAAAGCTCTGCAGAGGGAATGCCATGGCATGGCAGCACACAGAGATCTGGGGGTCTGCTCGCTCAGGTGAGTGGTGCTCTGGCAAGAACCACAGCACATCTCTCTGCCAAGGCCTATATGGAGAGGGAGCCAAAGGCAGCAGGGAGTTTGCAGTAAGTAAAGTGGCTCCAGCATGCAATTGCAATGTGTTTGTGGGTCAGGACCTGGCAAGTCTGGCTGTAGAAATTAGATGAAAGCAAAGAAACACTCTACATGCTCCGTAGATGCCATCTGCCAGGGGCATTCTGTAAAAAAGTCTCTGTGGATTTGATGCAGGGGAGTAATTCAGTCTTCCTTTGGTAATCCCCTGATTCCAGGAACTGGGTCTTGAAGGGAACAGCAAGTCTTCCAAAATGAGCGCTGAGGGTTGGCCAGACTGCAGTGTCCTTGAATGCCTGGTTTCTTCCTGCACTGTTGGGCATTGCTTGGTCCATCCCAGCTGGGGGTTCTGGGTATGGCTGTGGCTGTTGGGTCCCTTCATGCACACAGGGCAGTAGTTGATGTAGGTGCTTCCTTTTGTGTGTGAGCTGGTGGGAAGGTACTGGGTAGGATTTCCATGCTAGGAAATGTGTTGGGCACTGCAGGGTCTGTCTGCCAATCTGTGACAACTGCATATGTACATGAGGATGGGATGGCTTCCGCTGTGGTGAGACTTGAAGTCCTTTGCCAGTGCCGGACCTCAGAAATGCTCTTCTGCCATCACAATCAGAGAACATCTCCAGTGGAGACCATCCCAGCAGCCGGACAGGGATGTGGGGCTGTCTCGCTGTCAAACTCCATCTAGTGGCATGTATGAATCTGAGCATGGCCGGACCACCTCCATTCCGGCTGCTCCACAGCCTGGACACTTGGAACAGCCCGCTGGACACAGGAACTGAAACACCAGCAGATTGCTCCCTGTTCCTCTTTCCTGTCCTGAGGCTGTCTTGCTGTGCGCTGAACAGCTTTGGAAGAGCATTTTGTAGCAGTGGTCTGCTTATGAGCAAGGTAAACAGCTGATGCAGCAGGGGTATTTGCAGGGAAGGCTTTGCTTCATCATCCAGTCAGGAGAGCCAACGAAAAAGCAAGTTGGGATTTGGCCATTTCTATGGAACAGTCCAGCTGGCAAGTTGCGAGCATTTGTCCCTTCCAGAGGTTACACATGTGTGCTGGACACTGTGGGAATGGGATTTTATAACAGTAATTAGTTTATTCCTGAGGTAAGCAGTATAAATAGGAGAAAAATTTGTTTCCTGTTCCAATGCAAATAACCAACTGGCAGCCAGTTGGATAAGGGCCATTGAATATCAAAAGCCGAACAGGGGACTGTGTCAGCTCTATATCCCCTTCTGGCTTATTTGCATGCTGGTTGGTAGTGGAATGTTTCTCTTTAGGTTACTAAATTTACTAGCTTACTGTATTTTTTTAGCTTGGGGCTGGTTATTTGAGTGGCCACTGGCCAACTGGCTGCCTACTGTTTATTTGAATGGCTGGTAGCCAGCACTTGTCACTGGTCCTCTGAGCATCCCAAACCCAATCACGGTTATTGACCCAGGAGAATGGGCTTCTCTGCTTGGCTGACCCCGAGACAGCAGTGGAGCTCTGCGTCACGTCCCGACAGGCTTCTTCTTCTCCAGCCATGGGACTCTTGCTTCTTTGGCTCTTGGAACCACCGTGTGTTTTCTTTCTGCCTTTCTTGCTAGATTTTAGTTTTCCCCACAGTGGCATAAGCCACAGCTCGAAAGAGCTCCTGCTGCTCTCTGCTGGGTGATGCTTTCTAGTAACACTCTGGCCTGTCTCTGCACCTGGGCTGTGAGGTCCTTCTCTTGCTCCAATAAACATTGCATCTGTGTTTTCCCCAAACTTTCTTCATGCCCAGTCCCAGACTTGTACAGGATATTCACCTTCTGCCCACTGTGCCCGTTTGGCTTTGAGTGCCGTCTCTCTTATCATGATGTCCAGATGGGACAAAACTTCACTCCCCCAGAGGAGGAGGAACAGCTGATTGTTGTCCCCTCAACATCCAACCAGACCAGAGGTCCCTTGTCTGGTTATTGGTGCTGGATTAGTAGAATGATACTCCACTCCCTCCTAATCATACCTGCAACAAAGACTTTATTTTCCATCCTCTACTAGAACCCTATGGCCTTTTCTGTGTGATTTTTCTGGCCATCTTACAAGCCACTGCATTTTCCTCCTCCCACTGGTGTTCTCACATGAGAGGATGCAGCAAGATATGGAGAGCCTCGACAATTCCTCAGGCCCTCAGAATCTTCCTTCTTGTCTGCTGACCTACTTCCACCTACTATCTGGACAGCTTTCTTAATCAGCTTTGCAGGGACAAGCAACATTTTGTAGTGGGGTCAAACCAGCCTACCTTCATCTTCCTCCATCATTACAGTCGTGTTTTTGGGGTCTCAATCTTCTCCATTCCTCTATCTCCCTGCTAAATGTGTCTTGTTAGAAGTCATTTAATGGTAGCAACTGGGTGAACATCCCTGGTTTTTCATCTCATTCATGTGGGATCATCCTGCAGGACCAGCCCCCTTCTTCATGCAGACCCTTGGCCTGTGAGGTTAGTGCCATAGGTCATGTCCTTCCTGTGGCTAGTGACAAAGACATTTCATGGGAGCTTTCCCCCGGCCTGTGGCCAGGTCCATAAATCCCTCCTGTTTGCCTGGAGAAACTCCACCCATCACACAAAGGTCACTCAGTGTTTCCCACAATGAAAGACTCGCCATTGAATGCTTTGCAACCCTGCCAACTCTCATAGCTGAGGCTGGAGTTATCCCTGGGCTGGTGTTTGGGGTTTGTTTTCCTAGAGAAAGTGGGATATTGGGTAAAAATAATCTCTCAAAATAAGGCCAGGAGAAATGTACTGTGTGACCCAGGTTAGGAACAGGCTTGGTGCCTGTGACTGTGGAAAATTTGAAGAAGGAACATTCTGGTGTTGGGAAGATCTTCTGCACCCTCCTCTTGAATATTTTTCATGCCTGGTATCTGTCTTGTCTTGGAGATGGATATAGTGTGTGAGACGTGACCTCAGCCCCCAGTCTGGAGAGTGCTCCCTCAGGGACCTGCCAGGGGACAGGGCCACTGCGGTTCAGTGCTGTGGTTCCTCATTGCCCAGGGGCATGGAGGTTGATTGAGGACACTGCACAGACACCAACACTCCTTATTTACCAGGCTGAGTACCCTGGGATCCTGTGAGGACTTAATACCAATCCTTTTGCATGGGGACTTTCTTAAAATATTCTTCAAACACCTGTGGAACAGGTGTGTCTTCCTGAATGTAGCCTCCCTTTTCCTGCCTTGAAACTGCATTGCAAATGGCAGATGCTTCCATGAGGGCTGATGGCACCAAAGATTCACAGGATGATCCTTGTGTCCCCAGAGTCCCTACAGACACAGCACGGAATTGCTGTAGTGACACCAGATGCCCAAACCCAGACTCACGAGGGTATTTGGACATGCTGCAACATCTAAGCCCCTTATGAGGCTGAGCCCACACCTCCAGCTGCTCTGGAGTGATGTGTTCATGCTAAAATACTTCAGGAGAGGCTGTTTCAGTCAGAGTTAGAGGGGTCTTTCCTTGCAAAAATGGTAAATCCCAGACCTTTCGGGGCTATAGTGTGAAGAGGGAGTAACTGTTGGGTCAAGCCCCATTCATGGCTCCGGCCAGTGTGGCTGCAGATCCCTGTCAGCACAGCCCATAGTATTGCACTTAGCTGTCTTGTTTCTACACACACCTCTGGTGCTGTGTGGCTCCACGTGGATTTCAGCTCCAGCATCTCCCAACATGTGCTGGGATTCGGCAGGGCTCTGGCTGCCAAGGAGGGGATCAGGGCAGGGCCCCTGTGCTTGTCCCTTCCCCACCATCACCATGCAACTCCCGTAACAGATGAGTCCCCTGTTCCTGCCCTCCCAACCCTCTCCTCAGACACAGGCTGGCATAGCTCCCTTTTTCTGAGCTCAGTCTGGCTGGGTGCTGCTGGAGAGTCCCCAAGGGACTGGGAGGAGATTTTGTAACTGCCCATCTGGGGTGGGAGGTGGAAACCCAGCCATGAGGTGCCTGCAGGGGCTGACAGCATGTCTGCCATTGTAGGCTGAGCGGCAGGAAGAGCCCAAGGACTAGTTTGACTTCCCTAGGACACTCAGTCCATGCCAGGTCAGAGTAAGGATGGCTGGGGCATGCTTACACCTCATGGAGGACCTGCTATCAGGAGACAGGAGATGGTCATGGTCCCTGGGCTGATGCACAGCTGTCTCTGCTGAGGATGGGTTTTGGAGTCCCTTGTTTCCAGTGCCAGAGGTGGTCTGGGCTCAGCATGGGCTGGTGGCTTCTCTTTGTGTCTGGTTGCTGCCACTAGCATGAACTCAATGAGACAACTCCTCGCTATCCTCCCACTGAGGAGAGCCTCCACTGGGCTGCCCTCTGAATGGGGACCTGCCATCCCAGTGGCTGCAGGACATGAGATTTCATCTCCTGGCCCTTAATTCCTCCATCTGCTCTGCCAAATCCAGCCCCCATCCCGCCTGCTGCTGGCTGGCTCTCCAGCGCATTCACAGCCTGCCACACAAACCCGCTTGGGATTGTTTTGAATTTAAAATCCTATTAGTCTTAAATTAATTGCCTTTTCTTGTGGAGCAGTGGGTTGGAACTGGCGGGCCTGGCTTGTAATTATTAACTGGGGAAAGGCTTGCCCGGAGAAAAGCTGCTTCTCTCCTGCTGGGTTTTGCTCTATAGGCACGGCCCTTCAGTCCTGCTTTCTTCTTTGGCTTTTATTAACCAGCTCATCCCCTTTCGCTGATCACCCTTTTATCTGGGAAGGGATGGAGAAGCTTTGAACCTTGGAATTAAATTCTCCTCAGAGCCATGACGAAGGGGCAAGTTTTGGTTCATTTCACTCTTGGGGAAAGTGGGAAAAGCCCTAATGGGAACTGAAATGTGTTGGCAGGAATGTCAAAGGGTTAATGCAGGGGGAACCACTGCAGCACCTGGGGAGATGATCCCACCTGTAATGCAGCCAGGGCTGGTATGCACCAGACTTGGCATCCCTGCTTGCTTCGTGGGAGAGAGCTTCCCCAGGAGGAGGATCCTCTGCCTTTTTCTGGCATAAGGAACCTTGGATCAGGCACAAGCCAGGGGGAGCCTCAAGCTGTTACTGCAAACAGCTCAGGCACAAATGGCAAGCAAAAATTACAGGGTTTTTTTAAGATTAAATTAGATTCAGGAAATTTCTGACACTATGGCCTGGCATCCATGCACCCATTGAATCCAGATAAAGAGGGTTTGCAGATCTGGGTCGGGGCTATGTGAAGGTGTGGGTCTCCAGACTTCCTGTGCTATGCTGGTGGGATGGTGGCCAGCCCCAGGACACAGGTCAGGATGATGGAGGCACCTCTGCTGTGTTCCTGCTTGTGGTCTCAGATGTGTGAGGAGCAGAGGCTGGTCCTGAAGTGCCCAAGGGGGACAGGGACTGTGCTGGCTTCAGTAGGATGCTGGGTATGGAACAGCCTGTGCCAGGGGAGGACACCTGGAGTGGTGCTGGTCACATTAGCCAGCTGCTCTGGCTTTTTTCCCTCTTGGGTGGAACTGAGGGCTGGCTGCTTCAGATCCCATCCTGGTGGTACTGCCTGCATGGAACTGGCTCCTGCCAGTCCCTCTCTGCCCAGAAACACTGGTGATGGCCAGTGCTGCTCTGCTGGTAATGGGGCTCCATGGATCCTCTTGTGCTGGAGCAATCTCAGATTATTCCCACCTCTGGTCCAGGAGAAAGCAGGGACTCCAGAGGGATTTTGCCATTTCTCCAAGGATGCCGGGGATATCTCAGGAAACTTCCTCAAACTTTAAGCCTCAGTGACCTGCTGGATCAGCATCAGTCAGCAGGGACCACAGCAACCCCAACTGCCCTCAGGCCTATTGCCTGGCAGACAGCACGGTGGGGGGAGAGCAGTCCACTGAACATGGTGGTCCAGGCTTTTCCACGATTTTTTGATTCCCAATGAAAAATCTCTCTTCAAGTCTGTGCATGACTGAAATTCATCTTGGCTTGTGGGAGCTCAAGTGAGCCCAGCCAGGGAGGAAGGGCGGGGAGGCTGGGCAGTGAGCAGCCGCTCAGTTTGCCCAGCCTGCTTGCCAGATTAGGCAGAAACAGCTCTCACGACGACGGCTCATGGGCAGGGTGAAACAGGAACTCCAGCTTCACAGACAAAGTTATTTTGGTAGCTGTGCGCAAAGCCCCCACTGGAAAATGTGACACGCTTCTTATCCCCTTGAATTTGCTCACAAAACACTAATTAAGGCATGTAATGAAGACAGCAGCATCCATTAATAAAGAATCATTATGGGGATGGATTAGTGAGCTTATCAGAAACAGGTGGAAGTGAGCTGGGAGTCTACTCTGGGCAGCATGTGTGAGCCGAGGCTTTCCTAGCCCTCCAGGACAGCATGCTGAGAGCCTCTGTGGGATCCACTAGATGGATGGGGTGGGTTGGGGGGTGTGCACTTAGGAAGCTCCCCTGCCTCACAGTTTGTTTCAGGAGCAAGCTCCTCAGCCTTCCCCAAACTATTCCGCTTCCTGGGATGCTGCCAGTGGCCTTGGGTCCCTCCCTGTGAGAAGTCGCATCCTTCTGGTGCAGCAGATAGGAGTTGCTGGGGAGAGCAAGACCCCCTGAGGAAGGAAGGATGTAGGGAATTCTGGAGCATGGGAAATATTCACTCCTTGGAGCAATAATAACTTCTCAGGGCAGGGGAGCATGGTGTCTGTTGTGCCCTTGTTAGACCCTGACACCTGCCCAATTTCTGACTTGCTATTAATACAGAGCTGACTCATGGTCTCTACAGCCCCTCTGCTCAGGATTTAGGCTGTGAAGACACTCAACCTGGTTATTTGAAGGTATATTTCATCTATTTCTGGTCAGCTTGGCTAAGGCAGGTGATGCATACAAGAAGCTGGGCTCTCCCTGGCCTCGCGACCCTTGTTCAGGAGGTATTTCATTTCATTTCATTTCATTTCATTTCATTTCATTTCATTTCATTTCATACAGTGATCCTGTACTGCTGTCTGTGTGATTGGGAGCCACCTGCCCTCCTGTGAACTGGGGACATGGCAGCCCTTCTTCCAGCCACAGACACTGGTAGGAGCCCCTCCCACCTCTCTCTGCCAACAGCTCCCATTGTGTTTGCACAGGCCACCAGCAAGCTCCAGCTGGGGCCTCCCATGCTCCCTCTGACTGTCTTCTTTCAGCTCTCAGGTCCCAGTCCACCCACATAACTCTCCCCCTATCCCCAGTTTTCTGATCAGGTGCACCCACCCACCCCAGTATCAGACATCCTTCCACATTCTCTTTCCTTACAAATTTCCCATTTCCCACAGGGTTCAGAACCACCTGGAGTGATTCTAGCTGCATGCTCTGATCTCCTGTCCCATGGATAGCTACACATGGGCTGGAGGTCAAGGAAGCCTTCAGGAAAAGGGCAAGAAGTCTGCACTTATGGACATGTTGGGGAAAGCCCAACATGTCCACAAGTGAGCTTTGGGAAATCCCAAAGCCCTGTCTTTCCACAGACAGGCAAAAAGTAACTTCTGCTTTCACAAGTGTCTTCCCCGTCCTGCTGCTCACAGCGTCCTTCAGCGTGGATGCTGGAGCTTCCTAAGCACTGCCCAGGCTGCAGGGGCACACGAGGGGGTTGGGGCTGTGGTCCCTGTGGTTGTCTTGTGAAGGAAGCAAAGCAGCAGGTGTTCTTTTTTCGCTCAGGGCATGATGCCCTGTGAAGAGCAGAGGAAGGTGTGAGCCAGCAGTTTGGCCTCATGGAAACGGAAACCGGAGAGGGGAGATTTATCCACGGGCATTATGTGTGGTCTCTATAGAAAGCTGGTAGTGCAGAGAGGTCATGCGTTTAATAGGAGGGATGTTTGGCTGGTAGCTCAGGAATATTTTGTATATTCTGGTGGTTTTTTTGTATACCTGTTAGCACAGCAGAGGAACTCGGTCTGAGCAGCCTTGCTGCAGACCTGGAGCTGGGTCCCAGAAGAGCATGACTTACTCCCATGCAAGCCACCTGAGATGGAGAATGTTCTGGCTTCCTCTGGAGCACCTGGGACAGCATTTGGATGGAAATTCAGTCCAGAGTCCAGCCTGCGAGAACTCAAGGAACATTCGGACATTGCTGTCAGGCATATGGTGGGATTCTTGGGGTTGTCCTGCGCAGGGCCAGGAGTTGGACTCAATGATTCTTACGTGCCCCTTCCAAGTCAGGATATTCTATCATTCTATGATTGAAGGATCTCATAGTGGCATGTAGAGGGATAGGACTATGCACCCAATGGTAGGACCAGACCCTGCCTGGCTTTCCAGGGTGAGAGGATGTTTTATTGTCAGTATTGAGCCCCCTGCTCTGGTGTCTGGGCTACAGCTGAATGGGTTACACCTGGACGGATACTTGGCCCTCAAGTGCCAAAAGAGTCAGCAACTTCACATGTTTTTACTTATCACAGATGGGTCCCTAAAAAGCTAAGCCTAACTCTCCAGCATGTCTGTGTTTTGGTAATGTTGCCAGGCATTGGAGAAGGCAGAACTGTGACAGGTCTCGCTGAGGTGTTGCTGTTGGGATAATGCAACGTGCTGGCAGTCTGAAGACCTCTGTACCATGGAAAGAGCTAAGGGAACCCAAAGAGAAGTGGGGTGTTTAATGCCAGAAACTCCTTTCTTTTGGGAAGGACTTCTCCAGGAAGCAACCCCCAACATCCACCCTACAAGGACCTGCTGAAGCCATGGAGGGCTGGGGCAGAAGCGCAATGTGTGAAGATATTACTTGTATTGCATTTACTTCCATGTCTCCAAAAGAATGGCAAAATATTCTTTTGTTTTGGTGGATGTTTACCCCTGCCGGGAAAGCTGCGGCTGGTTGGCAGAACGTTCCCAGGAACTGATTTCATGGCAGATCTCATAGCAGTGGCTATGTCCCAGCTCAGCCTCTCCAGCTATGCATTCCCGCTGGCCATGCCGTGGCTGGAATCTTCAAAGAAGTTTCTACTCCCACTGCATTCCTGTGCCTGCACTCATCTGTGAATCGGCTCCTGCAGACCAGCGCAGGGCTGGGCAGGAGGTGCTGGCAGGAAAGGAGGAAATGCCTGCAGTTTTTTTACTCCAGACCATCTGCGCATCTTCAGTCCAACGCGCTCTGAAAAGTTTTCCCTGGATGAGAATGGTGATCTCCACTCAGTCCGGCTCATGGCATCCTTTTGGCTCCTCACTGTGTGAACTGTGATTTGCAGGGGGAAATGATCCTCTCCACCAGTATGGCTATTTCCACAGTATTTCCAAGACCCTTGTTTTTTTGGAACTGGAGTGAGCTGCAGAGCTTATTGCTGGAGTGCAGAGCTTGGCCACCATCTCTGTTGCCCTGGGTGCCCAGCAGTAAATCTCCATGCACTTCTCCATCCACCTCAGCAGAGATGTCTGTCACAGGCAGATTCTCAGTGGAGCTCCTGCCTGAGCTTCGTACTACCAGTTTCTGAGCTCCTCCTTGCAAAATTTTCAAGGTTGAAGTTTCCTAGGCAGGGAAGACAAGGAGAGGGTCAGAAGAGCAGCAGCCCTTGTGATTTACTGACTTGCTTTTGTCTCTCCTGGTGGATTTTCTTTTCTCCCTTTTGCTTGTTGTTCCTCTCTTCTCCTGACTGCTTGTGGTCTGTGGTTCCCCCCAGTGTAACCTGAGTAGATTATGTGTTTATCTGTGATTACACTACACGTTTTGGCTGCCTCCTTGGTTTCTGAGGTTATTTGTGGAGCCTGAGCCCTGGCCAGCCCCAGGCTCTTCGGGGTTCCTCCCCCCCCCCGCACAACAACAGTCTGGTATGGCATGAAAGAGTTTCAGTGCCTCATGTTGTCCTGTCCTGGACATGTGTGGGAAGTGTCCTGTGGTTGCCAGACTGGTGGGGAAGAGCCCAGATTCCCCCTGCCTTGTAATACATCCTCTGCTGCACACTGCCGCTTCTTCCTCCTTGCAAACCCCCCTCTTCCTCCAGCAGGCTCTGTCGTTCTCTGCTCAGCCACTCTCTTCCAAAAGATCCTTCCTGCTCAGTGCAAAAAAGACTATTGTCCTCCTCCCACCCTCCACCCTTGATGTCCCTGCCAGAGGGGCTGGCCAGCCCACCCCGGCAGGCAGCTGCCTGACAGCTCTCAGCTGTGGGCTGCCCGGCTGCGGGCCCCTGCCACCGGCTTGCTGCTGCCTGCACCCTACTCACCCCACTGCCTGCACCCCACTGCCTGTGCTCACATGCAGGGGCTGGGGGCTGCTGCTCCTGCCTGGGGGTACTGGCATCTGGGCAGGGAGTGGTGGGAGCATTCCAAAGGCAATGACACATGTTTTGGTAACATTGCCAGGTACTGGAGAAGGAAGAACTGTGACAGGTCTCACTGAGGTGTTGCTGTTGGGATAATGCAACGTGCTGGCAGTCTGAAGACCTCTGTACCATGGAAAGAGCTAAGGGAACCCAAAGAGAAGTGGGGTGTTTAGTCTTTGCACCTTCTTTGCACCTTGTAGCTGTGTTCTCCTCCTGGCTGTGACTGTCTCTGGTTCCCAGGTCCTGTTGCCCTTGAAGACCCCCTTTATTTTTCCTCCACGAGGAGAGGACAGAAAAGGCTGTGCTGCACATCTTGAACTGTTTTTTTCCTAAAGACACCAAAGGAGCTGCAGCCCAGCAGTTTATTGGACTCTGCACAACCTCAGTTCCTCAGAGGTGAAGCCAAGCTGTAACCTGTCAAGAATAAAAATCATGGAGTATCCTGTACTGGAAGGCATCCACAAGGATCAATCAGTCCAGCTCCTGGCCCTGCACAGCACATCCCAACAATCCCACCCTGTGCCTGAGAGCATTGTCCAAATGCTCCTGGAGCTCTGGCAGCCTTGGGCCATGACCATTCCCTGGGGAGTCTGTTCAGTGCCTGACCACCATCTGGGGCAAGAAGTGCATGAACCAGGTCTCTGGCTGAGGTCATCATGGTCTGAAAGATCAGCCAGCAATCTTCCCTCTGCTTCTGCTCTCCTGATAAATGCTTCCCCTCAGTATCCCACCCTCCAACCCATGCCCCATGTTGTACCCCTGGTGGGTATTTATTTGCTTTGCAGCCTTTTAAGGACTTGTGGACTTCCCAGTTGGTGAGAAGTTTCGTCCTATGATTTGTGCTTATGGGGGCCAGGCTGGTCCCACTGCTCACTGAAACCATCCCATCCCTGTTCACCAAAGGCATGGCTGGGCAATGCACTGACCAGCACTGTGCTTGCTCAAAATCACAGGCCTTTTTTATTTGGAAAAGTCTAGTTTTTCTTTTTTAGGAGGATAAAATGAAGATGCCCTGTGTTGCTGTGATCTAAATGAGCAGAGAGAATGCAACCATAGAAAGTTTGAGGGTGACACCAAATTGAGGGAAGTGGTAAATACACTGGAGGTCAGAGCTGCTGTTCAGAGGAACACTGACATGCTCAGGAGGCTGGCAGAAAATTCATGAGGTTTGGGGCAAACGCAGATCCTGGGACGGAGTATCCTCATGCGACAGGAAGCTGGGAAGAACAAAGAGGATCCTGTCCCCCATTTTGGCTCTTCTACAGAACAAAGGGGTCTTTAAACTGAGGTGGGTCCAGCTGAGGGCCACAGAGATGGTTGGTGGCTGGAGGATGTGATGTCTGAGCGGAAGTGGAAGGACGCAGGTTTGCTGCATGTGGAGAAGAGGAGCTCGGTGGGGATTTAACTGCCTGTGCCACTACGAAAGACGCCTGTACAGAAGAAAAAAAGTCAGCTCAGGTGCACAGAGAAACATGGGAACATGTTGCACTGAGAGAAACTCTGATGGGACATAAGGGAAAATTTCTTCATCCTGGAAGTGTCAAGCACTGGAAAGAGACCCTATGAGGCTGTGACCAAAAACCCTCTCCATCCTTGGAGAGTTTCAGCACTCTAGACAAAGCCTAGTTCTGAGCAATCAGGTCTAAATTCAAGTTTAGCCATGTGTTGAGAAGGGGCTTGGACGAGAGACCTCCAGAGGGCCCATCTAACCTACATTTTTATATTCACTTCTATAATTAATCATGTAAAATAATTTGCAAATTGCTTCTTCCTGGGTATCTTTACTTGTACACATGCTGCTTTGCAAATCACAAACTGCATCTAGAGGCATAACTTGCAGTTTGCCTAGAACATCTGTAATTACTCAGGTGTGCATTAACTGAGAGACAGGAGGAGAGGGAAAGTGGGCTGGAGCTAAGGTATTAGATAGGAGTGTGTCCTATAGCTTAATTCAGCTCCTGAGTTTGTGCCCTGGGGGATTCTGGAGAAGTTTCTAGGTAATGATAGTTTTTACTTTACAGTTATTCTAAGTACATTTCCATCACTTCACAAAAAGAGATCTGGATTTTTTTTTTTTTTTTCCCACAGTAGGGATTGGAAGAAGTACTGTGGGAGCATCAGGAGGCAAAGATCTTCCTAGTCTTTCCAATACTGAAAGAAGGTTGTGCCTATGCAGTACTCTGCTCGTATGGGTGAGATTTCCCTGCAGCTGTGAACATGCACAGGGGGATGGGGAGCGGACCTATGCCATGTCTTCATATAAAATGGAGATCTTACAGATTCCATAACCTTCCTGTGACAAACACAGCAATGATGAATCTGGCCTGTTAACTGCCTTTGAGTTTACATCATGACAGACTGCTCAAGTCATATTTGGCTTTTCAGGTGCATCAGCCATACTTCCACCCCTGCAAATGTTGCTTTGTCATATGGGAAAGTCTGTCTGTCTGACGATCCTGCCCTCCATTGTGAACACTGAAAAGTGTTAGCAGAGAAATATTCCAGCTTTCTGCAGCACTCTGTGAGAGCTCTGTTTCCCACAGAAACTATGACAAACAGTGCTACAGTTTTGTAAGCAAAACTTTCTCTATCTTGCACCTGCAGCTGTTGTGCAGTATTGTTATGATATTGTCTGGGAAAATATTCTGAAAGGTTTCAGCCAACTGGTACGGGGGGCGGATGGTCGGTGACCAGTGACCTTATGCCATGCTGGCGACCCAAGTTACATAAACTGATTTATAATTAAATAAATGAGTTGTTATTGCTCCTGAACTTGTGTGTCCTTCCTCACCGCTTGTGCCGCTCACAGCGACATTCCATAATTACTATTTTTTGCCTTCAGTCTCCAGCCAAACCCACCACCAAATGTGGCCAAGGTGCTGGGAGAAGTAAGGTGAGATGCCACTGCTGTCACCTAGGTGGCAGGATGGATATTGGACTGTTTATCTCAGCCTTAGAGGAAATGTGGAGACAATGTTTTGGAAGGACCAGAGTGAAATCCCTTGAAATCTGCCATGTCTTCTCCATTTCCTTCAATGTCTGCGTGCTCTTGGCTCTCACATACCTAGACAAAAGGAAGGACTGGGTTGGGGGTTCTTCTCCAGCCTTAGGTGCAAATGACACGTGTGTCACTCCCTGTCGTAACGTCTGTATGATCACACTTGCAAATGCTTCCAAATCCTATTAGAGCCACTCACCTTTCGGCACTGTCCCCTCTGGGACATGGGGACAAGGGTCCAGGGTGCGGGACCACACAGTGGAGCCTGAGCAGAGATGGAAGAGGTTTACAACAAACAGCTCTAGGCTGGGATAAAGAAAGCGATGTTTTCAGCCTGTTAAAGGGATGACTATTTGCACAGTTCTGTCTACCTGTTCCTTGCTCTCCTCTTGTTAAAAATTTCCTTGGTGCTTCCATGTAACCCGCTCATGGGATGAGTGCAAACAGCACTGGGGGTGAAATCCCTAGGCGAAGATGAGATTGCTTCTTGTGAGCTATTTGGAGCATTTTCCTTTGCCCCTGCAGGGCTCCTGGCCTCTTGGAGCTGACCTGAGAATGGAGATGGACATTGAGTGGCTCTGTGGCCATTCCTAGACAGTGGGAGAACTCCCATCCTCAACCAAATTTGAGCAGAGATTGGGATCTGAGCAGAGCGAGGCTGCTCACTTGCACGGGGTGAGTACTCTGTGTCCGTCACAGGTAGTGGTGCATTCATTATTAAATGCTGCCAGGCAAGGAACATGGGAAACAGGGAGGAGGAGGAGGCAGTGTAAGGCTGGTTTGATACCATCTTCCTAAAGACCTGGCAGCAGCTGGTACCTGCATCTCTACAGGGGTGGAGGAGCTACCACTGGAGTGGAGAAGGATGGAGGAGGATATGGAGACAGCAGCAACTTCCCAGCCCCAAGGGGCTGCATTACCCACTGTGCTTGCCTGGCTGACCCGTGTCTCTGGAGCTTGAGGGGGTGCCAGGGTGTCCAAAGTTGTCTCCAAGCAGCCTGTAAGTGATGTTCAGTGTTGCAAACGCAAGGCGTCAGGTCCTCAGAGTTGCAGAGACGGGAGGCTCTGAGTTGTCCATTTGGGATTCCTGTCTTCAATCTCTGTCTTCTCACAAAATATGGGTGTGTTTTTTATGAAACCTGTGATTCCAGGTTGCTACAGGGCTCCAGAGGCTGGGTTTTTCAGAGCACCTACTGTACTTTAGGTGCAACAGGCACCCAGGATAAATTTGTCTGTGTTAAACCACTCCCTGTGGTTGCTGTCAAACCTGTCCCGGGGCTGTAAAAAGCAATCACTGTATTGAAACCATCTTAAGTTTTTCCCAGTGAAAGCTGCTGGGCTAATTCAATTAAAGACCTAGTGCAGATGGATTTAGGAGCTGGGGTGGAGAATGAAAGAAAGCAGAGAAACAGAGAGAGATCCCTGTGGAGGCAGGGAGTGGTGCTCCCTGGGCACTAAGTCCATCACCTAATTGCTCTCTGCTTTGAATCAAAGGGACAAAGGCTGCCCCTTGCCTTCTGCCCCCAGCACAGCCTTTTCCAGGGTGGAGGTTTGGGGGTGCCCCCTCTGTGTGTGCAAGGAGAGAGCTGCTTAACTCCCCTTTGGTCTCAAAGGATTTCCCCTAATCCTGACCTCTCCCTGTGCTGCTCAGATGCTGCTGTGGAGAGCAGGGCGTTAGTGCCAGCGCTAATCCCACCCCACTGCTCTCCCCTCCTCAGGGGGCACTCACCCCCTTCTCCGTCCCTGTGTTTGCGATTGAAAGGCTTGCAAAAGCCTTTGGAGTTCAGTTCAGGAGCCACATTCCTCAGGACACAGACCACTCCCTGGGAGCCAGATTGCAGAGGTGAGGATGGTGCTCCCCTAGAAACCCTGCTCAGACGCTGAGGTGACCAGGGTCTACAGCAAGCACCAGGGCTCGCTGGTAGTGGAGCTGGACCCTCTGTTTTCTTCTTGGAAAGCTCTGATGAAGTGTTTCCAGCTCCTTCTGTGGATTTTGTCCCAGGAGCAGCAGACAGAGCCCTTGCAGGATGGTTTCATCTGGCTAAGGATGCTCTGCCATCAGATTTATGTCTCATGCTGCTGAGGCTGCTATTTCCAGGCACAGCTTCTCGCACACAAAAGTGTTTTCTCCCCGGCAAAGCCTGGCAAAGAACATGCTTTGCTGAGGAGCAGGAAGCACAGACCAAAGTGACTGTCTGTCCACAGACTTTTCTGTCATTTTTCATGCGGTTAATTGCTGTCTATTAATGTGTGAAGCCCTGAGCAGAATTTGCCATGAGAGGACAAGCTGCCTGTGCTGTCGGGCAACTGCTTAGGCTGATCCAAGGATACCCAGAGGAAAAACTAGGGATATATGTCACCATGTATATGATGGCTGGAAAGGCTGGAGAAATGTAGCGTCAGGGCTGCAGGATGGTGGAAAATGGGATAAAGAGGATGTTTTCTCCATGGTTCCCTGGCAGTTCTTCCTGCCTACAATATCTCAGGCTGGAAAGCAGAGAGGCAAATCCATGGGCAAGCAGAGTCTTTAGCAGGGAAGCAACTACAAGCCTATGAATGGCCAGGTATGAGCTGGGCAGGGAATGGAGTAGCACTGTGGTCCTCATGGAGGTGACTGGTGGCAGAAAGGACACATGGCATGTTCCCAGGTTGGGATCAGAAGTGCAGTGCTACTGGTGTTAGTGACTGCAATGGGGAACACGGATGAAGTTACCCCATAAACCACGGCTACTCAGCTCCATCCTCCTGCCTGTGAGCTGCTGTTCTGGTCAGGCCCAAGACTGGACACAGGTGCTGCGTGAAGCATTTTTCATGCATATGCAGCGGTGTCATTCACCTGGCAGAACTGCATCTGCTGGTCTCTAACAGGCACAGCTGGGTGACAGACAGCACCTCTGCTCATCTCTGCTGCTGTAACATGGGTGGCCGTGGAAGAGGGAGGTACTCAGAGGTTTGGAAGCTGCCTTTTGGGCAGCAGGGGAGCCTGTGGACAGGGTGTATATGCCAGCCTGAATGCTCCCTAAGTCCTGCAGTGATGGCTGCAAACCCTAAGACTTTTTTCAGGAAGCCAGCATTAGTAGTGATGGGGAGAAAACACTTTAGTCTGCACTGCAGTGGAGACTGCAGTATCTTCTGCAAGGGGTGTGGAGAGATATTCACTGTCTGGATTCACTTGGCTTGAGCTGTTTGCTCACTGCAGTTCCCTTTGCCTTCATCAAAGGACAAGCTTCCACCATCAGCCCAGCCTGGAGGGCCTCATGGCATCCCAAGGCATCACCAGACCTACTAGGAAAAAACAGGCAGCAATGTGAGGATTCCTCTTGATCTGAGACACTCCTCCAGGGACAGGACAACTCAGGGACATTTCAGGTGTGCTGCAATCTCTCAGTGATGCTGCCGAGCTGAGTCACCCCTAAATGAATCCATGCGGTCAGTGTCAGGTTGTGGCTGGATATAAGTTAGGGAGTCACACTCAGCACATCTGGTGGCCAAGAGCTCTTTGTCTCTTCTCATCTGGGCCGTGGAAGGCTGTGAATATCAGGTTTCTGAGGTGCTCTGGGCTGTTCAGTTGGGAGACCCATGTGTGAAGCTGCGGGGTAGTTTTTCTGCTGCCAGTCTTGCTTCACTAAAAGACCTCAGATCGGGCTCTGAGGAGATGGGGGCATTTTGGACGTGGGCCATACCAGCACATTCAGCTGCAGATGGTTACAGGAACAGATAACTGGTCCTGCAGAAATTCCAGGAAGTCTGATCACTCTGGAACATAGATCCTATTCACATCGTCTGTAACCTGAGAGCAGCTCTTCGGAGCTGGGATTAGTAAAAGTATTTGGCTTCACCTGCCCTACTTCTAGGGAGCTGGTGGGCCAGTGCTAAACCCCTGTCCATAGGGAAGGAGAGGAAAGATTTTCTGCAGGCTAATGTTGGTCCTGGCATGGAAGAAACTCACTTTGCTCTGGTAATAGCCATGGAGAGGTGTGAGCAGGGGCTGCACCTGGATAATTCCCTGCCTGGATCACTGAGGGCTGTGAAATCCATAGGTGATGGGTCACATGCACACCTTGCACACCCAGACTTGTCTGCAGGGTCAGCCATGTGCATAGGTGTGCTCTTGCCTTACCACCCTGAAATACCGCAGGCAGCAGAGATGTGAAAAGCCGGGGGTTGCGTGGTGGGATGGGGTAAATGGTATATGAAC
Organism: Struthidea cinerea; assembly: GCA_013397865.1. Classification (NCBI taxonomy): domain Eukaryota; kingdom Metazoa; phylum Chordata; class Aves; order Passeriformes; family Corcoracidae; genus Struthidea; species Struthidea cinerea. The sequence continues at coordinate 146,811 of VZTI01003955.1, read as the reverse complement.
AGAGTGGCCTCTGGAGCAGGGGAAATGCTGAAATCTGCACCTGGAAATTGTCCTTTTCTTTGCTGAGGTGTATCCTGCTCCCCCAGGCTAGGTAGAGACCTGTTCCTGCCCTGGGGGATGGCACCTGGTCCCACAGCCAGTCCAAGGAGATGATGTGGCTTGTTTCTAAAGGGAGGGATTTTAGGCATCCCAGCAGTGATGCTGCCCGGGCAGGGAGATGCCCTATGCCCACCACTGGAAGAAGTGATCACAGATGTGTGGGAAACCCCCGCCTGTCTCTGGAGTTTGCAGCACTGCCTCCCAGGAAAACAGAGATGAGAAATTGCCTGGTGCCAAGGAGTTGAGTGGGAAAGTTTCAAAACAAGCTGATAAACTGTATGGAAAGTCACAAGAGCATACAGAATTCACAATGGCTGGAGCCAAATTAGGTGTTCAGTGGGCCCTGCTGTCTAAATTTCTGTCCCAGAAGGCAGGTAAATATGATACCAGGTTTTTGAAATAAAGACCTAGGAAACGGAAGGTCACTGAGCAAATTATCAATATTAAAATAGAAACTTGTATTAATAGACACGTGCATGTTCACCTGGAAGAAGGTTGTGATGACTACTTGCTGCAGAGGTGGTGCATCTCCAGGGCACCAAGCTGAAGGAAGAAATGTACGTAAATCAGGGAGAGTGACTTAGAAAAGTATCCTTGGTTTTCCAAAAGCGCCTCACAAGCTCCATCACTAAAAGGTCTTATTTTGTCACAGCCTGAGCAAGAATGTAATTTTGTAAGTTAGAACAGGTGAAGAAGCTGATTTGCCAAGGGGAGATGTCAGCAGGTGTAAATCCAGCTAAAGGAAGGGTCTTTCTACTGTGTGTAACTAAACAGTAGCACTCACTGCCATGCAGGGTTGGTGAAAGCCAGGTGCATTAAGGGCTCTGAAAAGCAAGCAGATAAAGCCATGGGGGACAAATTCATCCTACATCCACAGTCTGTCAGCTGGGAGGTATCCAAAACACAGCTGGGACATGCATTTCAGTTTCTGTGATTTGTGCTGACGCATGTCATGTCCTGCTGGTTGTGAGGAGGACGTGCGATGAGTGACCTCAATTTTTCTTTGTGCCCCATAACTCCACCAGTTGTATTCTGAGGTTACTTGGGCTTTTCTTGGCATTTGTTTCTCAAAGATCCATTTTGCTTATGGCTGATCTTAAGGCTGGATGCAGAGGCATCCCTGTGCTGCTGGAGTGCTCCTGAATGCTGCTGGGGCTGGGGCAGACTGTGGGGCAGGGCAGGGCATGCACATGAGGAAGTGAAGGGAACCGGCTGGTGTGATACTCAGGGAGCCTCTGGAAGAGTTCAGGAATGACAGTCCAGTGGCTCAGGTCCTGAAGAGCTGGGGATCCCATGGGGGTGAGGAAGAATTCCCGGAAGATGGATGCCCCTTAAGCACTGGCCGTGCTGCTGCCCCGGCAGTTTCTTCCCTAGCAAACCCTGATGGACAGTACTGGCCTCTGTGAAACCTGAGGCCACACCAGGTTGATAACAGTATTGGGGAGATGGCTGTAAGGTCAGAATACCAGCCCCAGACCCTGCCATACCAGGAGGGCTTCCAGACACTCAAAACCAGCCGTCAGAGACACGCTCAGCTGAACGGCAGGCCCTGGCGAAGACATGCATTCAGGCCAGGCCAGGGGGCCACGTATTGGGGGAGGGACAAGCCTTTAGATCAGTTGCCAGACAAAAGTGGGCAGGCTTGAGTGCTTTGCCCCAGCAGACAAGCCTGTAGTGCAGTTGGCCTGGGGGCAGCAGCTGCATTAATCCTGACCCTGTTCTTTATCTAAGGCTCTGTCTGGAAAAAAAAAAAAAAAGTGTGTGCCTTGTATACCCTCCTGAGCTACTTGTTCCCTGCTCTGTGCAAGGTGGAGACTGTGGCACAGAGCTCTGATGCATTGGTCTGTCCTGCTGCCAGGAACTTGCTGTAGGATTGTGGTGGTACATCCCCTGCCCCAAGCTCAGATCTATGGCCAAACCCAGGACAGGGCTTTGAAAGCGGGATAGTCAGCCTTGAGCCCAGAGAAGCAGTGATCCACCAGGTCCTCAAGTCACTTGTTCCCATATTTTATTGCTTTCCCTGCTGCAAAGCATGTGTATCTGCTGCATCTGTTCTCTGCAGAACCGAAACCCACTTCTCTCAAACACTTCCTTGCAGGTGTGCAGCTGGGCCACACCTTGAGCATCTCTCTGATAACCTAAAGCTGCTGCTGCCTCTTGCTTGGAGGCAGCTTTTCTAGACCTTGACTTGTACTTGTGCCCTCTCCTTTGTTTCCTCCATGTTACCAACAAATTCTTCGAAGTGCCAGCAATGGACCTGTGCCCACATGGCAGTGATGGACTTGCTCCTGCCATGCTCAGGGATAGGCTGCTTCCCCTCTATTCACTGTCCCTCTGCTAAAGCCCCTAACACTGTTTGCCAGCTAAGCTCTCTTTTGTCCTGGAAGCTTAGGCTCAGCTCAAGTTGTTTCCACAATTGCCTAAGGCCCTTTCAGTGCTGCTGCTTTCCAAGAGAAAAGACCCAGTCTTGTACACGTGACCCCGAGTCGTGCTTCCTTGAGTTATTTGGCCACGTTCAATGCACAGCCCTTGTAAGCCCAGCTTTTCATCGAGTCCAGAGCAGTGGGGAATGTACCCGCTGGTGACACGGTTTGTAACTCACTCACCTTTTGATACTGCACAGGACCCTTCATATAACATACCCTTACCATCTGGCCTGGCAAGCTCAGGAGGGATGAATTTGGGTTTGAATAACCAGGCTGATAACAATACGCAACAAACAGTGCAGTAAAGGGGATGTATTCCAGGCCTGCAGAAAATCCACTGTTGTTGTGTGTGGTGTGGATTGTTCAGTGTCAGAAAGGATGGAGGAGAACTAGGCTGGGAGAAAGGTACTGAGTATGATCAGAAATGTGGACCAGCAGCATGAGGCTATGCTGGTCCAAGAGCTGGCCAGCATCAGGAGCCTGCTACCTTGGAGAATTGAGTATTTTGTTACTTCAGACCTCTATGTTTCTTCATCACCCCAAAGCAGTCACTAGAATGGAGTTACTCACAAGCACTCTGGGTCTGAGCCCCTGTCCATTTCACATGAGCAATTTGCACCAGTGATTAATTATGTTACCTGGTCACAGATGTGGAGAGTGTCATGTACACATGCTGATACTGAGCTAAGGACTGAATTAGCGGCTCAATGAGCTCTGGGTTTTGGCAGATTGGGAGCTGCTGCTTGTCCATCTGATTTGGGGAAGCCTCTGCCTCCAGGCAGGCTGTTCCCATGAGAGCTGCCCGTGTCAAGAAGGCAAAGATTTTTATATATCACCCACTCCACCCAAGTGTGAGGAACACTTGTTTGGTGGCCTCAGTGTTCTCAGTTTGGACACCACCTCAGCCAGACTACAGAAAAGACAAATCTCTGTGACTGCTGGAAAGCAGGATCTTTGGTTTTAAGAGGATCTTTGGTTCAAAGCAGGCAGAGTCAGCTAGGGGGAAGCTGATCTGTCTCTGTCCCCAAAGGTTATCACTCTGGATGGACTCTATGGACAGTGGCAATCTGCACCAAGCCTTGGCTAACTTTTCCAGTCCCACTGTGCAGCACCATTTCACTTTGGGATAACCTGGAATGCTGCCAAGGAACTGAAGGTCAGGGACCAGGGTCTCATCAATTTGGCACTCTGTCACTGTTTCATGAGAGCTTTCCCCTGCTACCAGAGCCATCTCTGACTACAAACTCCTTGGAACTAGGCAGGGAGCTGCCATCCTCTCTCCACACAGCCAGTCTCAGGCTGGGATGATAATGAGTTTTCAGCTGCTTGATGGAGGCTTGGAGCAGAGATGGAACAGAAGGAAGCACAGACCTAGGAGCCAGGGGAATGGGTGATTGCAAGGCTGAACATCTTGGTTTGGAGGGATAAGATCCAGCTTTGTTCAGAGTTCTTCATTCTAGCAGCACCAGCCAGTGACTGGGGCAGCCTATTTCCTTTAAGATCTTGAAAGCTTCAGGAGGAATCTCCTGGAGCAGGCTGGCAAGTGGGCACCTGGGATCTTGCACTTTGATTTGGACAGTTTCAAAGTGCCTGTACTTAAGGGATTATGTCTTATTGCTGCAAGAAGCAATTCACCAGAGGATGAGGACCAGGTCTGTATCCTGGACCCTCTCCATTATACTCTTTCTTGCTCTTCATTTGGGTGTTAAGAGCTAATGGGCTGAATTAATGACTCCTCCAACCCTGGCACCAAAGGAAAGTTCCAGGTTTCCCAATCCTCTTTGCCAGGTGCTAGAAATCACCCTGTTTTCCTTCCTTCCTTCCTGGTCTCTTCATGGCCCTGGGCTCAGTGCCATGAAGCTCTGCACCTTCCTGCTACCAAGGAGCTGCAAAGCATCCACATCTAAGCAAAATCCTCAGCACAGCTGGGACAGATGCTGGTCCGGTATCCCAAATTGCCTTTGGGTGAAAATGAATGAACTCTCCTTGCAAATGCTGGGCAGGTACTGCCCAGACAATTGACCGCAAATATTCAATTACACTTTGAAATGCATTTGTGCCAACCTGCTCTCTTAAGAATGCACTTTCCTAGGCAAACACATGGAAAACCACAGTATGAGCTCAACTGCTCCCTGAAATGAATTTCTGAGTCATTTAAGTAACCACTAGTGGTGGGAACTGGGGATCTGGCACCCAAGACAAAATCGTCAAAAGGCAGAGTTCCCTTCTTGGAATGGATAAGTGGGTCAAACAGCTCATCCTACCTGGTCTTCAACCCTTGCTCAGCATCCTCTTGTCCCATAGGATGGCAAAGGTCACACACAAACCATTTCTTTGGAGTCTCTGTCCTTTTTTGATGTGTTTCTGCTTCTGTGCTGGCCCGAACAGGCGGCCATGTGTACTGATGATGAGACAAGGAGCACAGGGCCAGATGTAGGCAGGATCCATTCAAGTGGCTGCCTCTAGCTGGAGGCTGATCTATGAGATATGGACATACTTCTTGCTTGTCAGTCCCCCCAGCCTGGTGCCTTTCCATGCCCTGGCACCCTGGGTCAGCCTGGGTCACCCAGTGCTCAAAACCTTCCCAGGGTGGCTGCCTGAGGGACCTACTCCAGGTCATGGCTGATGGGGCATTTCCCTCGATGGAAAGAGTCAGAGCCCAGCTCTGCCTTTGCCTTGCAGAGCCAGCTCTGCCAGTGGGGGGAGTGTGACCTTGTGACTCCCACAAATCCCAAATTAATTAATCCCAGGGACACTGGGGCAGCATGAACAACCTGTTTGATTTCTCTGCAGTTTTTTCCTGGGGCTCAAAGGGATTAGTGCAGGCGGGAACAGGGAAATATAACAAGGGGCTCAGCTTTCAGCTCCTGCTCCCAGCCAGCAGACTTCTGTTCTTACCAGAGGTATTAACAGCAGTAATCCACACTGTCTCTGAGCATTATCTGTGTGCGGCATCCTCTTCCTCTCCCCCTTGCCCTCTCATGTATGCTTCCATGCTCAGCTCACTAGTGTGTGTTCATGTCCTGCCTGATGAACTTGCACCATCCTTGTTCCTCCTTGACACATGCCCCTCTGCGCACATCCCATCCCCCTGTATCCTATGGCATATGCAATGCCGCACACAGAGCCTACCCAAATTACTATGGGGCCATGCACTTCTTGCATATCTGCCCCTATAGCCCAACACACTTTATGTACAACTCATTGATGCACTCTCACACGTACATGAATACCCCTCTGGGCTTGAGCATATCTGCATCCATTCCCCATGCATGCACATCTCACTCATATAAACTCACATGGGCTCACAGTTTGCCCGTCACAGTCTCATCACCCTCCTCACATGCTCTGCACCAAATTCTGTCTCAGCTCTGCATGACCAGCCTGCTCATGCTGTAGTCTGTGGGCTCACGCCATTTCTCTTAGGCCATTCTTCCATGACTCCTTGTGGAGAGTGTTGGGCATGCTGGTCCCCAGGGACAACGACACCATGAGACTGGTGCTCCAGAGTCAACATATGATGTCCAAACCCTTTATTAAAAGGAGTTTTGTCACAGCTTGAGCAGGTACCAAATGCAAGGACCCATTTGGGCTTGGGATCATCTCAGTGCGAAGAAGCCTTTGATGGAAATGGGTGAGCTGCAACCATCTGCTCCCTCCAACAGATCTACGAGTGCTGTTGCAGTTTGTCACAACTTTTAGAACCCTTGGGGTAGCTGGGAGCAGAGGGCATCCCTGTGAACCAGCAGGCTTGGGCATCTCTGGGAACACTTTGGGTCACTTGACTGAGTTACTAGCTCTGGTGCCTGGCCATGGCTTCTGAAGTCCCAGATAACAGAGAGTTGAGGATGGATGGATTGAGTGTCTCCTGAGCACCATTCATGCTTTGTCATCCAGACAGGAAGATGTGAAGACCCAGAGGGGCCTGAGCACAGTCACCCTTAGGAAAAGGGAAGCAGAAAAGTATGGAGTAGACAAAAGTGATGGAATATTGTTAAAACATGAATCACAGGGGTGTGAGAGGTGTCCCCTGAATGGGCAGGGAGGAATGACCTGCTGCTAACTCAGAATAGATCCATAGAAGATCTCACTATTGTGCCTGTTGCTATTAACCAACAGCATCTGTCATGTGCAAACACAATATCCTCTTCTCCAGGAGAGGATGGGAGAAACCAGTGAGAGATAATTGGAACCCTCCTAAGAATGATCAAGTTCCTTACAATGTGGTTTTCCATGTGTTTGCCTAGGAAAGTGCATTCTTAAGAGAGCAGGTTGGCACAAATGCATTTCAAAGTGTAATTGAATATTTGCGGTCAATTGTCTGGGCAGTACCTGCCCAGCATTTGCAAGGAGAGTTCATTCATTTTCACCCAAAGGCAATTTGGGATACCGGACCAGCATCTGTCCCAGCTGTGCTGAGGATTTTGCTTAGATGTGGATGCTTTGCAGCTCCTTGGTAGCAGGAAGGTGCAGAGCTTCATGGCACTGAGCCCAGGGCCATGAAGAGACCAGGAAGGAAGGAAGGAAAACAGGGTGATTTCTAGCACCTGGCAAAGAGGATTGGGAAACCTGGAACTTTCCTTTGGTGCCAGGGTTGGAGGAGTCATTAATTCAGCCCATTAGCTCTTAACACCCAAATGAAGAGCAAGAAAGAGTATAATGGAGAGGGTCCAGGATACAGACCTGGTCCTTATCTCCTAGTGAACACACACTGTCTATCTAGAGATCTTGGGTGCTGGGCTGGAGTCGATGCCTGGACTGAAAGCATTGCACTGTCCACTTTAGTGCTGGTCATGAACATGATGTTGTGGTCCTTGTGCTGCAAACACATGAAATAACTAAAATTGCCCCCAGGAAGCTCCTGAGCTGACCTTAAAGAATTTTTTTTTTCAGTGGATGAGTGGAAAGCTCAGCTGCTTTCCTTTGGGCATTTCCAGAGGAGGGAGTTGGAGGGAAGGCTTGTTGTGACCAAGCAGGTATGTCATTGTTGAGCCCAGGGTGGGGAGTGACTGGGAGGTGATGGACACAGTGCAGAATGGAGAGAGTAAAAACTGCATCCTGAGAAGCGAATGGATGCATGTGGGGCCTACCCAGTGAGCTTGAGACTGATGTGAAGCTGCTGCAGAGGTGACACCACCAACTTCCTAAAGGAGAAAGTCCCCCAACTAGAAAGTTTTATTTTAATGCTTTTCTTTTCAGGAAAAAAAAGAGTAATTTTTCTTGTCTCCAATAGTCTGTGGAATTTACAGGATAAGGTGGAAAGTTTCAAACTCAGCTTTTCGGGTTGCATTTCAAAGCCTTTCTTTTGAAACTGGAAACAGGAAGTTTTCTCTCAGTTTGCTGCTGAGGGCAGTGAGATGACTCATGTCCTGGAGTCTGGCTTTTTTGCCTTTTCCCTATTTTATTTCCCCTTTGTTTTCTCCAACTGCAGGAAAGTTATCAAGTAGGAATAGGAGCATTAAAACCATGACACCATGTCACCTGGTGACTTGTCCAGCACTGATGAAATTTTGAGACATTTCAACTGGAAAAGAACCAAGAAAGAGGAGGGAGGAATGAAACCGGTGATTTATTAGAAATAAACTTCTCAGAGGCCAGCATTTGCATTTTCATTCATCTTGAACTAAAATAACTTTTCTGATTTGCTTCACATCAAAATTTGCTTCTTCACAGGGAACATTTTCTAATAGAAATGATCTCACTTTAATATTTTGGCAGGATTTTCCTGTGCTTTTTTTCTCCTTGGAATTGCACTAATGCAGGACAGTAAAAGATGATGGACTGGTGAGTTGTGTGGGTGCTGAAAGAGCTGAAACTGCTGCTCTGTAGCTGCAAAACTCACTTGGACATGGAACCAGTGGAGACTCCTCCAAGGTTTTGCCAGGTCAGGGCTATGAGAAAGTCGGGAGCACCTGGTGCTGCTTGCACTGCCTGATGCAAAACTTTCCCAAGGAGCTCCGTGGCGAGGCATTTTAAAACAGAACCCATTTCCCTAGCCAAGAGGGAGCCTAGGAGCAATGGTTCATGGAAAACGAGTGTACCCATCACCCCCCAGCCAGCGGAGATTGGAACAGCTGCAGTTTTCCTAGGAATTTTCATGGGTACTTAGTGCAGCAGGGCTGCAAGAAAGGGTTAAAGTGTTTTCAGTTATGCAGTGCACAACAAACAAAGGGGATGTGGTAATCCCTCCTGCCACAGAGTGAAAAGTTCACTTGATATGCTACTTTACACTGATTCTCACAGACTCTGGGATTAAACTGGACACACTCTGACGTCCAGGTTTTCTAGCAAAGGGCTCCAGCCCAGCCTGCCACATTCACTTCATATTTGGGAACATATTCTCTGAAAATCCTGCTGACAGATGAAGAGCAGGAAGACAGCCAGTTTCCCATGGAACAATAACTCCATGCAAACCACATCTCCTGGTGCCCAACCTGGCCTTGCTGGGGTGGCGGCTGGGGATGTCGGCGGGAGCAGCATCTCTGGGTCCCTGCCAGGAGCAGTCTGCCAGGACTGTCCTTCTGGTCCATGTCACAGAGTTTTGCTTTTATGCCCTGTCTCCCCGCCAGGCTTTGGGGCTGTGCCGCACGAATGGCTTACCTGCCAGTTACTGAGCTTTGGCTGAGCTCAGGGGCAGAGGATGTAGGAGTCCAGCATTGGGATGGAAGGGGCAAGGCAAGATGCCTTGTGCCATGGTTAGGCTGGGATGCTGAGTGAACTGTTCTCCCTGGATGCCCCTGGCCTTGCTTATTTTCATGCTTCTATGTCTTAAAAGGTTCTTGCAGAGTGGTCTCACGTATAGGGACAACTAACAGAACTCCTCTGGTTGCAAATCTCTGTCACTGCTGCCTGGTCCACAATTCAACAATTCAACAGCCAGTGGCACATGAGTACAATCAGGACATTTGTTTCTCTGGGATGTTTGAGCTATTTGGCAAAAATTGACAATCTGACTGTTGGGGAGAGCAGACTTCTTTCAGCTACACACAGACGCTGGCCCTTCAGGTGTTCTGGGTTTCACTCTTCATCTGCATGGCAGGATCAACCCAGCTTTCCCTCTGCTGGGAGATGCTGCAGTGGTGTTTTCGAATTCATTGCTTTTTCTTTCTTTCAGATGAAACACTGAAAATTTTCTCTGAAAGCAAATGTTTTAATGAAAGGAACTCATTCAGGTGAAAATCTGATTGCGTCTTGAAAACCTCCTTGGTGCATGATTTCTGACCAGAGGAGTAATTTTTCTATATCAGCTATTCAAGGAACAAGGTACATGACTTCCCCCTTGTTCAGTCCTTCAGCTATTTCCCTACTTTGGGGCACCAGCATTAGCTCCTCTGCCAGATTCTGTCCCAGTGGGTGCGAGAGTAGGAGAGAAGCATGGTACACATGCTGAGGGGATGCCATACAAGGTCCCAACATAAGCCTGCCCACTCTGCTGTTCCCAGCTGCTCCTTGGAGCAAATACTTTGGGTTTGAAAACAAGAGGAACAAAGAGAAAGGTTTCATGGAGACATGTTTACCAAAGGCTGCAGCCTGAAGGGTTGTTGTGACCAGAACTGGTGGGAGGCTCTTCTTTGGCCCCAAACTGTGCTGTGGTCATGCAGAGGATGAGCCAGGGCAGCCATGTTTGCAAAATAAAAATAAATAAATTTAAAAAAAAGTCACCTTTCCCCTTCAGAAATGTCCAGAAGGATTTTGCTCCAACATCTCTGGGGCTGAGATGGAGCTCAAGTCACAGCAGTGGTCCCAATGTAACCCAGTGCCCTTTTACATTCACCTCTGGGTGGCAGGGGGAAGAGCATGTCCTGTTCTGACCCTCCACCTCTGAATGGAGAGATCTTTAAACTGATCTCTCCTCTCTTGCTAGACCATTGCAGTGTACAGCAGCTGGGGATGACTCCTGGGGGTATCCAGAATGTCACTCTCTCTGAACCAGGAAAGGACCTTGTCCTGGATGAGACACCAGAGTGCTGTGGGTATGTTAAGTCCAGAAGGGTGGGACTGGATGGGGAGAAGCTCTCAACCTGCAAGAACCACAGACCTGGGATCTCCTGGGCCATGCACAAGACAGGCCCCATGATCTGCTGCTGGTATATGCACCCTCACTTCCCACCCCCTCACCCCATGGCTTGGGTGGTGCTGCAACCCAGCCTATCCAAAACAACAGGACCTTGATCCAGCAGAGCTGAGGGAAAGCAGGGCTTGGGCCCGATCCTGCTCTGTGCTCTGTGTTCCTGACCCACACTAGTGAAAAACTGAGTTGAGAGGCCTGGAGGCTTACAGACCTTGCCCCAGAACAAATGTGACAGGGGCACAGCCACACATGGGATGCTCCCAGGATTGATGGGGTGGGAGCAGTGGGTGGCAGCTAGGGCTTCAGACAGCCAGGGCCCCCCCAGCTGCCTCCCTACTGCTGTTCCCTGTCTGGGGGAGGAGGAAGTGTTTGCTAACCTCCAGCTCTCTGTCCTGTCCAGGCCAGGGTGACTCTAGTTAGGGGGTTAATGGAACAGTGAATTATAAAATGCATCCTTCCCCTGCCCCTTACTCCTCCTCTCCTGCTCTCTGTCCATCCCTTGTGCCCTCCATCCCTTGCCTCTTCCCAGTGTGGCCCACCACACTCTACCTTCTCTCATGAAACCTCTTCCCCCACCCTCACAGTCTCCTTGCTCCCCACCCCTCATCATCACCACAGGGATGTGACATGAGGGAAGAAAGAGAGAAATAGGTTGAACTGGTGGGGAAGAAAAAATGACAGAGACCTGCAGCTCCTGTCTCTTCAGAAGCTGCAGGGGAACATCTGGCTACCAGGAATACTGAGAGATTTGGAAGGAATTGCCCACTAAGGGCATTTCCTCCCAGCTGAAAAACCTCCTGGAAGGACAACACCCCATCCTAAAGATGGCCTGTGGAGACTCTCTCCACCAAGGCATTCCCAGCCCCGTGTCAGATGAGCTACGTGTGGGTACACACACGGCACTGTGAGAGCCGGCTGAGGGTTCTGAGCCCTTGGGTCATCATCCTGCAGCAGCACTGCACCAGCCGGGCTTTCGGAGAGCGCCCTTCAGTGCCGGGAGAGGCAGCTGCAGCCGGGTGTCAGGGGACGGGCTGGAGGGAGGAAGGGGAGCTGCGCAGCTCCCAGCTGGGGAAGGAGGCTTTAGGTTTTGGCTGGACCTCAACAGCAGTTCTGCTGGCAGCACTGGTCTGGGAAATGCAGTGTGCCTCCTCCTCCAGCCAGATCCAGCCTGATCCAGGCCCCCCGCGCAGCTACTTTTGCTACTGTGCTGCCAACCCCACACCAAGCGGCTGCAGCAGTGGGCTGATGCCACACACACAGACGGGTCCCAGGGACCCATCTCCCTTCCCCTCCAAGTGGGAGGGGATGCTGAGCATGGACACTGTTCTTGCATCCTCACCCGGGGGGTCTGGAATGCTTTTGAGGTCATGGTGGGGAGGTAGCTGGGCTGAGGGGCTTGTGGCTGTCCTCCTCAGGACCTGAACAGGGCAGCAATGTGGGAACAGCACATGGGATGGGTTTCTACCATGTCCCCTGTTGCACTGCTGGGAAGCACTCAGGTGCTTCAGGTGAAAGAGTGGGAACAGACCTGGCGAGGAAGCACATCTCCAGCTCTGAGTCTCAGTGTTTACTTGACAGAGCCCCACAATCTCCATGGCTGAGTGGCCTCATAATGCTCCAATGTTGCTGCTGCGAGTGCTGGGGGATGTGGTAACAGCTGCTGGACAATGCTGGGCAGCTGTGCACTTTCACGCTGGGTAATACACCAGAACCACACTGCAAAGGGCTGCTGGCCTGCCTGTTCCTATGGAAATTCCTTTCAAAAGAGAAAGGCAGACAAACACCCACCCAGTGATGCTGGGTCCTGGCAGGAACCGGATGCTCTTGCAAGCCTGGGGCTGGCTGGGCTGGTTGCAGCAGCTGCTGTGACCCCAGCGTGAGGCTGTGGGGAGCACAGCCAGCCAAGGGGGTGATTCCTATGGTGCTTGAGCTCCCTAGAAGGCTCTATCCCCACAATCTTAGTCAGTGATGAAAGTAGTTAAATAAGGAAATGAGCTATTGAAGGAGGGGGGTCAGATCACAGCCCTCTCCCAGGACTAGGGATTGGAGCACTGTGGCAATAGGAGGGATAATGTCTGGCCATCTACAGTTGTGCAGGCAGTCACAGGATACCAGAGAGAGCAAGCAAAGATTTGGAAGCAGGATCTGTCTCTTTTCCCAGTGCATGGCACTTTCCATCCCTGGAGGTGAAAGGATGCTCTGCGCCAGGGTGGTTATCCAGCACCTTGCAGGTAGAGCTGTGCTGGGGTAGTGCATTTCTGCCACAGCGGCTTCACCCTGCATCTGCAGTCCAGGCAGAAAGATCCCTGCAAAGAGTCTTGGGGTGGTTTGCAGCTGGCTCCATGAATGCAGGAAGGACCAGGTGGGATGAGAGGGGAGGCAGGGAGCAGGGCTCTGTCTGTCCATATTTTCTGCAGGGACCAGACCGTGGGAAACCCACTGAATTTTCGTAACAGGATGGTGGTTAAGTGTGGCAACCATGGGTCGGCCTCAGTGAGCAGATCTGTGGAGCAGGAGAGGCAGATGGGCCCTTGGGGAAGAGCTGTCCTGCTGCCCCAGAAATTGCGGAGGTTTAGTTAAGTCCATGACACGTTTCAGTGCAAATCTCCCTGGGCCCAGGCAGTGGCTACAGGGTGCTCAGAGCTTGGTACAGAGGACAGGGATGTTCATATGTCTCCCTTCCCCTCCCCTCCCCTGGACATTGCAAACCAGCATGGGACAAGGCTGATGGCACCAGCCTCAACAACCACAGTGCTCAGACTGCCTGGTTTGTCTTCCCAGGGTGAGGGCAGGTGATAAACATCTGATGTGCCCAATGTGAGCTTAAGCAGCAGTGCCTTGAGCCAGCAAGTAGCTGCTGGAATTGGAGACCCTCCCATGCCACCCTGGGGACAGGGCACTGTCTCAGGGACACTGTGGCCTATCATAGTAGGACTTTCCTGGCCCAAGTGGGGACTGCAGCTGTGTGGGACGGGTGGCAAAGCTGCTGAGGCCTTACTGGAATGGGAGTGTGGAGGCACCTGCTTGGGCTGAAGCTAAACACAAGTGATGTAAGGCCATGTGTTAATGCCTGGGCTGTCAAACAGCTTCAGGTGGGCCTTTGCCTTATTGAACCCATTTCTCTGGGCAGAGAGGGCTGGAGGTGATGTGAGTAAAGCCATCTCCTGGTCACATTTAATTAGGTTTTTGTGTTGGTTGGAACTCTGACTGCTTCTGAGGCGATGCTGCTCCATCAGTCTCCATCATGACATACATGGTATGCTCAGCAGACAGGGACTGCTCTCCTGTTTCATCACAATCAAATTCTGGAACAACCTTGTCCTGGATATGGAAGGTGGTGAGCAAGTCTCTCACTAAATTAGTTTTAGCAAGAGGGAGATCAATTGCTTCCAAGAAGATTGATATCTGCTAAAAGCTGAAGTGCTATTAACTGTTGACGAGGCTTCAGCAGCTTCAAAGTGTCCGAGCATACGTTTGGGTTCTGCATTGGAATAACTCTCATACGGTTCCTGGTAAGCCCTCAGACATCTGGGCAGACAACCATGTGCACAGGTGACAATGATGCATGATCTACAGATGCCCAAATCAGAGGCTCCCTGATGGACTCCGCAAATTATTTTGAGACATGATGTCCTGTTGTCTCTTGAGAACCTTGTAGGTATGCTGACAAGGTCATACATCTGCCATGAGCTTAATTGTGCCAAGATTATTGAAAATACCCCAAGTCAATTGCACAAACTTGGGCAGACCTCACCTACAAGCTCATCCATTTAATCTTGAGTTTAGTTCTTTTGCCCTTGAAAGAGACTGGTTGTGACAGAGCCTGGCAGCAATCACTTTTTATCACACAAATGTCTTCCCATCTTGTACTGCAACTGCCCATGAAGCATTTGAGGGGTGCACAGAGACACCTTTATGTGCAAGGCTTTCTGCTGGAAGAGATTGGGCTGCAGAAGAAGATGGCTCAGCTCCTGTTGCCATGTGTTGTATCACGGGGATGTATTCTTACCTGCAACCACATTACTCTGGGCAGGTTTAAATCTTGTCTTTGCTTAATCCAATCATATCCATCTTTGGAAGAAAATTGTCCTGAGACTCCAGAACTAACTAAGAAATATTTCTGATGGACAAGGTTCTTTGAGTTCCTTTTGCAAGCTCAAGAGACTTCCATTCCAACAAATACTAAGTCAGGCAAAAATGCCAAGAAGTCTGCACAGATGAATAAAGAGATCCTGACCAAACTAAAACAAGAAAAAGAAGCATACAGAGGGCAGAAGTAAGGTTGGATAACTGGAACAAATACAGAAACATTGTCAAAGCATCCAGGATTGAAGTTAGAAAAGCCAAAGCCCAAGTGAAATTGAATCTGGCTGGGAATTCAAAAACAACAGGATGGACTTTTGTAAGTATGTAGGCAACAGAAGGAAGAGCATATAATGTGGTCAACATTGTTCAACATTGGGGAACCTGCTTGCAAAGGACATGTGTCTTGGGGATGGTTTTTTATCCCAT
>VZTI01003955.1:98820-131344 GCA_013397865.1 Struthidea cinerea | reverse complement strand
CTCCCGCTGCGCAGCCCGACCCCGGTATCAGCCAACCTCGGTGAGCTACCCAGGGGAGCGATTCCCCGCCCAGCCCCTCTGTTCTATGCCGCTGCTGCTTCAGGGCTTCTTGCTAAATTTTAACCCGACATTCTGCCACCCCATGGCTTCTGGCATGGCCCCGGAGTTTTCTGCTACACTTTGTTTGTCATCCTGGGTGTGCCCGCCTCTGCTGTTCCAGCCTGCTGCTTCCGAGGTTTCCTGCTGCAATCCATTCAGTGTCCCGAGGGGTACTGAGACTGGCTACTTCCCGCGAGTTTGCAAAGGAAAGCCCCNCCCGCTGCGCAGCCCGACCCCGGTATCAGCCAACCTCGGTGAGCTACCCAGGGGAGCGATTCCCCGCCCAGCCCCTCTGTTCTATGCCGCTGCTGCTTCAGGGCTTCTTGCTAAATTTTAACCCGACATTCTGCCACCCCATGGCTTCTGGCATGGCCCCGGAGTTTTCTGCTACACTTTGTTTGTCATCCTGGGTGTGCCCGCCTCTGCTGTTCCAGCCTGCTGCTTCCGAGGTTTCCTGCTGCAATCCATTCAGTGTCCCGAGGGGTACTGAGACTGGCTACTTCCCGCGAGTTTGCAAAGGAAAGCCCCTTTCCTCTTTCCCTTGCCGGCTGTGCCCGCCATTGTCCACGTGCAGACAGAGGCGCCCGAGCTGGCGCCACAGCGCCCCCTGCAGCCGCGGGGGAATCACCGCAGCCGCCCTGCCCGGCCGGGAGCCACCAGCGCCCCTGCGGGCTGTGAGCGGAACTGCAGCGAGGGGAAAGTGCCTGCGGCCGAGAGAGGCTGGCACTGGGTCTCTGGAGCTGTTTCTTGTTGCTGCTGTTGTTGTTGTTTGCCTTGTTATACATATATGTACTAGTAACGAACTGTTATGCCTGAAAAACCTGAAAGCCCCTAAATTTCAAAGTTACAATAATTCGGAGGGAAGGGGCTAATATTTTCCCTTCCAAGGGAGGTTCCTGCCTTCCTTGGCAGACACCTGTCTTTCAAAAGTTGAAATCTTGTTGGGAATGAGGAAAAGCTCCATCATGCAAAGAGTGCTTGCTTTCCATGAGACAATTTGGTGACAATTCAGGCGTTCACCACAGACTTCTGTAAGTCAACAGTAAGGAATATAGCCCTCCACAGGATGATACAGCTCATCCCAAGCCAGATACTTAAAAGAGGTCACCACTGTCTATAAAGGGAGCTGAGGGATGTACTTAGGTATGGACTTTTAACTTTCGGGTATGTGTGGCTGAGTGAAATGGAAGTGGTGTATTTACGGGCAAATACTCATAATTTCCAAGCCTGTGATAAATCCAGTTAATGCATGGTTACAAGTAGCTGATGGTTGCCAGCTGCTTCTCTCCAGCTAATTGCTGTCAGACTAGTGGTGTGAGTCCAAATGATCAGTGGCTTAGGGTGGATGGTGGGTGCATAGAGTGGAGCAGGCCCTCTAGAGTGAAGGGAAGAGTTAATTTTAGCTCTTTTGCATAACATATCCCTCACTAATTTTCAGCAGCCTGCTAAGACTTGATTTTAAACTGCTTTTCCAGAATGGGTATCATTTTCTGACAAACTGTGAAGAAGCAGGCAAGTGTGAGTGAGGGGAAGTGAGAAGTGGAGAAACACCAAATATTGTCTTCAAACACAGCACCAGAGGAATTGAGAACACCCCTCACGAAAGCAGTCTGGGGTGGGTTGGGTAGGAAGTGTCTGCCCTGATTGACCTACCCAACCTGTTCAAAGATCCAGTCCCAACCGTGTCCAAGACTGGGCTCTTAGAGTAGGCTCAGCTGAGCTAGGAACCTTGCTTGATGCTGTCCTGCGTGTTATCCACCCTCTTGTAAGGGTCATCACCTTCCCTGTCCTACCTGTGGGATGCTTTCATCCAGTTTGTAATAAGCCCTGATCTGGCTCTTCCTAGAGGAGTTTCTGGAAAGCCAGGGCTTGGTGAAAACTCTGCTGCTGGTGTGTCCCCATTAGTGTCTGTTTTTCTATCTCACCAGGGCACATGGGGGAGCAAGGAGGAAAGAGCTAACAGAAGTGTGGGATAAGGCCAGGCAGCCTGAGTCATACATGTAGGGTCCGGCAGGGACTGGTGAGCACCTGCTGCCTCCTGGCTTTTCAGCATGTGCTGGGCAAAGCCCATTTCCTCAAGCTGATCCCTTGGATCCTCCCCTCAGAGGCTCTGCTTTCAAGTTAGCCCTACTGTGACCTGAGATCCAAGTGGATTTTTGCCTTCATTGGTGTCCAAATCAGAGCCACACCAAGGCTGCTTAACACGGTGTCTCCTTAAGTGGGATGTTGAAGATATCCATATCCAGAACATGGTACTGTGTCTTCTGTCCAGGTGAGGCACCTGCATCAGGGCTGAGAGCAGGACCTGGAGAAGACACATGGGTCTCATGGGGATGGAAAAACATTCTCAGAGTCCTGTGCTGTGGCATCAGAAGGGCTGCTTGATGGCATGAGCCTGTGGGTGGCAGGCCAGCTCCTCCCCCCGACGGCGGACCTCCTATCCCAGAGACAGGAATGAGAGCAGGCAGCAAGGGAGGAAGTGGGAAGGGAGAGGACAGGAGCCCTGAAAGGGAGCGGGAAGGAAGGGGGCAGGAGCCTTGCGAGGGAGATTCGGCAGGTTTTGGAAAGCACTGCGTTTGCACAATTCAAGTGGCCTGAAAGGAGCAGTAAAAGAAGGGGGCAGGGCTGGGCAGCAGCTGCCAGGCAGTGAATGTCCCCGGCTCCTTTTCCCTTGGTCTGCTTTGTCACCTGCCCACAATTAGCCACGATTTATCACCCCAGGAGTCTGCAATAAGTCAATCGGCTGCCTGAGACTGCCTAGCCCCTCTGTTTCCAGAGAGCAAGTCTCCTCTTTCCCATGGGTAGGTGATTAGGAGGCCATCTACCCTTTTGTGTGGGCTGAGGGTGGAGGAGGCTGCTACTTCCCTGCCATCCTGGGCTCTCAGGCCAGGCGAGACCAGCTGTCCTCACTGCCCTGATTGTCCTGCTGGGCAGTTGCACTGCTTGTCGCTGCCCTGCTGGGCAGCAAACCCTGGTTGGCAGTGAGGCCTTTGTACAGTCTTGGGGTAGAAGCAGACACTTTGGGGATGTATGGTTCATCGTACCTTGCAGGAGAAGGTCCAGTCAGGCTCTGTGTCAGGCAGGGTGCAAAGCTCCCTCTGCTCCTCTCTCCACCATTTTACCCAACTTGTTTCATGCTCTTGTACTCAAGACAAGGGTCTTGGACAAATATCTGTCTTCCCCTCATACAGAGAGAGATCATCTGGCTGAGCCTCATGATGAAGCCATGACTCGTGAAGACAGCTAGGCTCAATGAGGATGCTGGCGCAAAATGAGGCTGTGATGAGATGCCCTCTAAGTCCAGCCTTGTGTGTCACTGAGACTCAGTTTCCACATCTTGTTGATGTTCCCTGCTATAGAAAAGCACCAGCTGAGCATAAAGACTGAGGAAGCAGGTCCTGACAGGACCAGTCTAGGGTAACTGCACTGGCAAAGGCTGCCCTGTCCATCCAGCAGGGCTCCAGGAGCCAGGCTTTTTGCATACCTCTGTTTGTACATCTCTATTGCAGGCCTTGTCCTGTACTGTGTGTGCCCTTTGGACGCCTTGTCCAAGGTATGTATGATGAAGGTAGGATGGTTTGCTCAGGCAGTAGAGAGCATGGGGAGGGAGGCTTAGACTTGCTGCTCTGCTCTCCACCCCTCCCCATCCCCCTGCCCAGACTTTTACGTAGTGCTGCTGAGAACAGCAGAACTTTACACCTTGCACAGCTGCAGACTCCTGCCTGTTGCAGCTTGGATGAGAGGGTAAAGGTTGCCCAGGCTGCTACAGACCCTCCAGCCCTTGTAATATGCTCTGCCAGCCTCTGAGGGCGATCAGGCTGGGGGAAAGCCCTGCCTGTCTGTATCTCCCCTCTCCACACAGAAACCCTGCCCATGGGGATGCTTCTTATGGGCCCTGAAGGGACTAGGCTGGGTTTTTCAGGGCTCTACATACCACATGAGTCTTCCTGTTCAGGCTCCTGAGGCAGGAGCTGAGTCATCTCAGCAGGAATGGGATGAGCAGCAGATGTCTCTCTGTACTTCATGTCAGTCATCTGGCATGTGTCATCTGGCATGGCCCGTCTCTGTGCCTCACCCCCAAAGAGGTGATGGGCACATCCAAGGACACACAGGGTGTTGTCTGGTCCAACTCAGGGCATGGATGAGCAGAGCGCTCCAAAATTCCACGCTTTCTCTGCCATACCTCTAGCCCAGCCCTCCTCCTCCCCAAAGCCTGCTCCTCTGCAGCCACTAAATTACCTCTTGCCTGCAGGAAGGAGCAGCCTTGAGCTGCCTCTGTTATCACCACAAACACCATGGCAGCAGGAGAGGATGGGTGGTAACCCTGACAATGCCAGTAAGCAACTTGTGCTGTGCAGTGTGACCAGCAGCCAACTCATCCCACCAGGTAGACCTTGGGGCAGTGACTCACAGGGGTGTCACAGCCAGCGTGGTCCAAGCTGGTGTGTGGGAATTGCCCATGGTGCTTGGAGAAGCATTGCTGATGGATGGGATGAGTGCTCTTCTGCTGATTATATTTATGGCTGCCTCCAGGGAAAAGGTGCAAAGCTCTGGTTTTTCTGGCTTGTTGTTTCCCTGCCTCTTCCCTGCTGTCATATTGCAGACACAGTCTGTGGTTAGTGTCCTGACCAAGAACTTGGAGCACCTCCTTCCTGCTTCTTCCTCCATGAACTGGTCATGAGGTGAGTGACCTTCTGTTTTCATGAAGCTGTGTGTATCCCATCCCATCCCATCCCATCCCATCCCATCCCATCCCATCCCATCCCATCCCATCTGTCTGCCCATAGCTGTGGTTGCTACTGGTGGCTATTAGCTGTGACAGTGACATTTAGTAAATCCTATAATGGGGAGGCCTGAATGGGAAGCAGAGAAGACCCTGAGGTACTCTCTTGAGCCACTATTGCCTCTGGAAAGGCAAATTGCGATAGTGGTAGGAAAGGACACCTGGAAGAAGGTGCAAACACCAGCCTAGCATGACTGGTAGTGTCCTGTCTGCCAAGCTTTCCGTCCCCAGTGCAAGCATGAGCTTCTGCCCTTGGCTGGTGGCCCCTGGAGCACCCTGAGGGTGTGGGGCTGCCTTCCCACTGCGTGTCGTTCAGGTGGATGAGCTCCAAATCCTACCCGCCCTGGCCCCTGAGTTCCTGCACCAACACTTCTCCATTCCAGGGCTTCTCTCATTCAAACGTTCAACCTGGTGCCTGAAGGTGAGCACCTGCTGGTCGGGGGGGGTCCCAACCTGGAGCTGGGCAAGATGCAGCAGAACAAGATGAATGGCTCACCCCTGAAAATTCCCAACCCATTTCCTGGCCATGTCCTAGTTCAGAGACCTCTTCCTGTGTCAGAGACAGGTGGTTTCCTATTAATCCACAGAGAGCTGGGCTGTCCCTGCCAGGGTTCTGTGGCAGCAGTTGGAGGCCACCTTCCCTTGTCCCATGGAGGGAGGTGGTTAGTGAAGCCTGTACTGGGAGGTCCTGGGTGGTTTTTCAGCATGTGCTTCTGACACAGGGCACAGAGGAGAGAAGTTGCCATATTGTTTCCAATGCCATTTGATCCAAACAGCTCAGGCAGGGACAAAGCCTGCTAGAGCTGCTGCTACACAGCCCCACTGGGTCTCTGGTTACCAGCATTACCTGCCTTGAAACAATCCCAGTGCGGTGAAATGCATTGGCCAGGGTGTGAAACCAGGCAAGTGTGAGTGGTTCCCTCTCCCTTCCCCAAAATAACGCCCCCAAAGGGGAAACAACATCACGGCAAAGTAAGTCATTCCAGCCCAGCCTGCTGGCTAGATGCACGTCCTTGCTGGTGCTTGACCCTGGACAAGGCACCCAGGACCTGAGCTCCCTGTTGGGCAGGCTGAGCCAGCGTATGCAGGCAGTCATCCTTCCCCATCGCTGTGGACATTGGTATTTGATTTATTGCCTCTTCAGGAGGAACTCTTAGACTTCCCTTTGGAGCTGGAGGCAGATCTGAGCAGCTGTGTTTGGCATGGCAGGGTCTAGCGGTTAGAGCCAGAGACGAGACGGCAGGACTCCTGAGCTCATTACTGTAATGAAGCTCGGGGAATTGGTTGTTGCTTATGGAGCTTTCCATTTAAGGAGGCCAGACTAGATGATGGTCCCTTCTGGCCTTAAAACATATGAAGCTACAAATAACTCAGCCAATAATTAGAAATTTGAGTCTCATTCCTGTGAATATTACAGGCTTGCTGGACTAGAAGCTACAAAGGCTGCACCGAGCTTTCCTTGTGTTTTAAGAGAAGTCATTTCCTGGTGGTGGGTCCCCTGAGCAAATCCCAAGACTGATGTCATTGGTGTTGGTATGTAAGCACGTGCAGGTAAACGACATCATTGTGAACTTGTGTCATGTCCAGCATCATCTAGATGTGGCAAATAAGGATAATAAAGAGGGAAAGGTCAGATTTCTCATGATCGTGTCTCCTCTGGAGTTTGGACTGACTTTGGCATCCCTATCCCATCCCACAGAGCATGGGCAGAGCCTCCAAAAAAGCAAAAGTGAAAAGAAAACTTGGTAAGAAAACTTGGAGAATGCAAGTCAAACATGCATCTTCACCTGCTGGTCAGGGCATATATCTGGGGGTGTTTTGTATCCCTAACATGTCCTGGCCTTGCTCTTGGCTCTGTTTCCCATCCTCTTCATTTTGTTACTGCTTTTTACTTGGACAAGTTTTACTGATTTCAGGTCAAGTCTATGTGCAGGGTAACCCTGATGCTGGGCATATTTGGCGGCATGGGTGAGGAAGTCAAGAGGAAGGTGGAGGACTCCTGTTTTTCTCAGCAACAGGCTTGTGGCCACCTGAGCCTAAGTGGAACTGTGGGGAGAGGTTTCATGGCAAACTTTGGGAATTTATCACCAAATATGATTGTTATCCCAGTTTTTTGTACAGCCCCACTCAGTGTTGCCTGTATCGTCTCTCTTTTTCTCCTCACCTTCGCCGTATGTTGCTTGGTTTCACATATTTCAGACTTGCTTCTTTGTTTTTTTTAACCCCTATCCTTGCACATATCAATATTTCTTCTTTCCCTATCTGGCTGCAGCAACAGTTCCAGCGCTGCCAGGAGGACACTGCATCCCTAGCGCTACATCCCAGACCTACCACTGCTTCCTCTGCCTTACAGAATGGGCTGAGCTGGTGGAGGCAAGCTCAGAGTCAGGATATAAATCTGTACTCAGCAGAGCTTGGCTGATCATAACCAATATCTTTTAAAAATATAGGGAAAGGCTGCAGTGAATCAGAAGACCGAGTTGCTCTCTTCTTCCACCAGCATGTACATATCCAGCCTCCAAAAGGGAAACAGCCATTGAAAAGCATATCCCTTGGGGCCAGGGTAACAAGTCCCTGGCAGAGAAAAATGCACAAAGGGAGGAAAAGGGGGTGGCCATGTTACCAAGGGGGTTCACTCCACAACAAACAAAAAGGTGTGATGAAACGCTGGGTTGCACACATGTAAACAGCAACCAGTGGTATTTCCTTGAGCAGGACCTGAATGCTGGGGCTGAGAACTCAACAACTCAGCATTGCACAATGGATGGGTTGGAGTCTAGTCTGTTCTTGTTTTCCCAGTTAAGTGCCATTTTTGAAATGTTTTATCCTTTGTATTGTTTAATCTCTGCCATAAACTATGTGGGACATGTCATGAATTAGTGCTGCAGCAGACGCCTTGGGTTGGGAGGTTTTAATTTCTTGAATAAAACTCCTTCCCCTTATAATTTTGTAGCTTTAGCACACACATCCCTCTCGTGGATCTAGACAGCAAGGGTAAAAACAGGGGTCACAACAACCACTGAGAATCTTTCATTCATATCTAAAAAGACCTGCAAAAGACCTTCCTATTCATGTCGAGAAGTATTCCTGAGAAATCCTTTCTGCATTGTTTTTTGCTGACATCTGTACTGCCCTAGGTATGATTAATTCTCCTGCTTACAATAAAATGCTTCTCCTTTGCCTCTGAAGCAGTCTGCAATTTCACAATTAGTTGGTAACACACACCATGCATTCACCTTAAGCAGCAATGTGAATCCGGGCAGCTTTGCTCCTGACAGCACAAGGGAGATTTGCCCTCGAGGGAAAACAGCTTGGCACTTGTAGCTTTCTGATGAAGGATGTTCCTGACAGAGTTCAGAGGTGTTGGAGAAAGTGGTTTAGGTTTCTCAAAGGGCTGGTTGTTCTTGGAAGGCTCTTCCTAGGATCTGTGAGGCTTGGGGTGGGCTTGGAAGGAGGGTGCGTTTGGGAAATCACTGTGGGCCCTGGATCCGACTGATCCAAGTGCAGCCCCCACCTGCCACTGTTTCAGAACATACCTCTCATTCCTGCTGCCTCAATTACTGCAGCAGATCCCTTCCCTGCCAGAGCCCCAAGGACACAAACTGACACCTGCTGATCAGGCTTGGGCTCCTCTGGATCCCTGGGGCACTGTGGGAGCAAAGGGACCTCTGCCAACACTTCCACCCCCACTAAGGGCTGCCCCACAGTCCCCCCAGGGATCTGGGGATCCTTCCAAAATGAGAGCCAGGCATGGATACTTTTGTAAGAGGAGAGAAGGTGTTGGGGGGCTTGGGAATGCTGGGGTTCTACAGGGTGTTTGCTAGCATGTGCAGGATTAACTGATGATAGTGGGGAGCAATGCTGGTGCCAGGGTTAGGACAGGCTGGGCTGAGAGCAGGGTCCCTGGAAGCCTCTTGTAACTCCCTGTGTCCAGGACAGGTCTGTGGTTCTCGTGCTGGGGTCACTCTGCCTTGAAGCTGGAAAGCCCCCCTATAAATCCTGCTGCAGGGAGCTCTCAGTCCTCACACATGATGATAAAAGCTGCTTGTTTGGAGCGGGGCTGACAGATATTGCCCTATTCCCTCCAGCAGCTCCTCGGGGTGATCCATGTGCGGGGGGAGTTAGGCAGGGTTAGTACCTGGAGGCTGCAGCATGGGTCTGGGCTGGGTGGGGGCAGCCTGGCTGGTAATTTATCGCTTTTGTTAGTGGCAGAGAGCAGGACCCGATTATCCAGCACGTGTGCAGCCGGGGTAAACTATGAGCACTGACTGACCAGCAGAGAGTGTAAAGCTCTCCTTATGGAGCCCAGCGCTCTTGTTAAACTTTAAGGCTCAACTTCTTGTCAGCCGGTGCAGCTGAGTGTGCAGCCTGCTTGCAGGAGAGGCGCGGAGGGACAGAGCAGCAGCTGTGTCCCACCACAGAGCCCCTGGGATGGTGCCACCCCTGGTGTCTGGGCCTCCCCTGGGAGAGATTGTCAGAGGGATACATAAATGAGTACCCCCATCCCATGTGGTGACTGAATGGGGGTCCCAAATCTACCTTTAGTCCAGAAGAATTTGGGAAAGCACCAGTGAACAGAAAACCGAAGCTTTCTGAGAGAGCTTAGGCTCAATGATCCTTGTGGATCCCTTCCAACTCAGCTTATTCTGTGATTCTGTTTTTCCAGTCATATTGGGGGCTCTCTCTAAGGTGGATCTCCCTCTGTGCCATTGTAACCTGCCTTTATCACCAGTAAAGCCCACAGTGGCTGCCTGCAAGGGTGCGTGTCTTGGCTGCGTATTTCCTGCCCAAGTTTGTCTGGTCAATTCCTAAACACCAGCTCTCCAAAGGAGTGGTTTTGTTCTCTAGATAAGGCACGCAAGTTCCTATTCTAGAAGCACGGAGAAGCTCATACAGACGGACAATGCAATGGGGTTCTGGTAGGGTGGTATGGGACCACTGGTGGGATGTGGAGAAAGAAACCTGGAAGCAGAAAGAGCTGGAACACAAAAAATTGAAGACAGAGAATAAACCTGCAGTGTGGTCTGGCAACAGGATAGGAGACAATGGTATGTGCATGGATGCAGATGGAAAACTCATGGCCCACTGTGCTGAAAAATCTCAGGAGGAACCAGTGTGGTGGCTTCTGGATACCTCATTGCCAGGGTGAGACTGGAAAGGAAGGACCGAGGAGGACTCAGCCTGGAGGGGTAGATGAAGGGCCTTCTGGAGACAACCTGCAAAGGGAACAAAACAGCCTTGGCTGCCATCCCACCCTGGTCTGTTATTGCAGGAGCAGTTGGTCTGAGAGCTGCTGCTCCACTCCATTTTCTTGGGCTGTTTTCCCCCAAAACCTGGATGTTTGCATTCACATCTCAGTCCTTGTTTAGGCTGGGAGACTGTATGATGACAAGGGAAGTAAAACACTGACACTGCTGAGCAGAAGGGGATGAAATCTAAGGTACTCATAAGGAACCGGACTCTTCCAGACTCCTTTATCTGAGGTTTTCTGTGAACTGCAGTGGCGTAATTAATATTTTGACTGAAGGGAGCCTTGAAAGACAGATTTTCCCTCCTTGTCACAAAGCTGTGAAGACACAACATGCAGTATCCTCTTGTTCCTCTTTAAATCCCTGAGGCAGCTTGACTTATCCAGGTGGCCCCATTTCTACCGTCCTGACATTTCTAGTTGGAAAATTGATCAAAATGCTCTCTTCATGAATTTGCAAGTTCCTGCCACTCTTTTTCCAAGTATCAGAAAGGAGGGGGAAGCGTAAGCGTATGGCATAAATCCCTTGCGAGTCCCCTACCTGTGCCACTTTTAATTAAATGCTGTTAAATTATCCTCTGCTTCAGCAACTTGGTGGCAGAAGCTGGTGTCTGGAGCAGCAGAGAAGATCCTCAGGCAGGGCTCAAGGGAAACACTTTTTTTTTGTAGCGTAGACCTCAGTTTAATATCCGGAGTTTTCTAAGTTCTTGTGTTGTCAGGAAATAAAAGCAAGAGGAAAAAATAAAGGTGAAAGGACAGCTTTTCTGCATAGCTGGTGTAGAGTGAGCAGTCAGGAATGTCTCTCACTGTGCCTGTGGTCTCTGGTGTGGAGCTTTGCAATGCTGCTTGCTCTGCTGTCCCACCCCAGATTTGCAAACCCATTGGAAATGGCTGGAAAATGGGTTGCAGCAGCACCCTGAAGGCAGGGGTGGGTGGTTGTGGTCTCACTTCTTGTCTTTGCCCCCCTGGAGAGCTCCAGCATGGCCACCATGGCCCGAAACACATGCTGCCCTGGCCATCAGAACCCCGTATCAGTGTAAGTGGCCCCGTATCATAGCGTATTGAGCCCACCATCCAGCTGGCTCCTTGTCCTCCCTGTGCCCATCTCTGCAACCACCCCAGGGCAGCTGCTTCCTCCCAGGACTATTTGGGGTGTTGCCGTGGGAGGCTTAGCAAATTCCCCGGGGCTGTGGCTCTCCAGGAAGCCAGATACCAAATCCTCTTCTCTTCCCAGACCCTCCCAGAGCCAGAGCCTTGCCTCAGCATCTGTTTATAACTCCTGAAGCTGGCCAGGCTGTTTGGTTTGGGATAAAGCACAGTCTGGCAGGACTCCTCCCTGCCACCACAGTGGCACACAGCCGCTTATCTTCCATGACAGACCCTTTCCAAGAGCCCTGGGAGCTGGGCTGCCCGCACTGGCCCCAGAAGGCGTGTGCCTGGGATGGGTGTGGGAGGAAGACAGCAACACCAGCTGGGTTTAATCATCCAGGATGTGCCGGGGAGCTGGGTGGGATGGCTGTGGTGGCAGGTGCTGGTGCTGGAAGCAGGGAGATAGCCTGGGAATGGATGTGATGTGGGAATGCATGTGGGGAGAGGTGTGGAGGAGAGCAGATTCTGGCCTTGCTGGGCATGGTGGCCACAGGGAAGTCTGGGTATCAGATTCCAAGCAGAAGGAAATTCCTTTGGAACCAGCTGAGTTTGGGGAGGGGCACTAGGCCTGTACCCCAGCACTCCAAGATGGCCCAGGAGGGTCCCAAACATTTTGTGGGTGACTGGTCAAGCAAGGCACTGGCCTGGCTGCTCACCCACCAGCTTGAGGACCTTGAGCTGGGGTGCTGGGGCCATGAGGGGAGCATATGCACATGGGGGCATGGGCTCTCTGCCCCTTCCCCTGTTCTGCTCCATGGAGAGCTCTTCCAAGCATGACAGCAGCACCACCAGGGGTGCTCCTCCAACAGGGAATGCTGATGTCCAGGGCACAGTGTCAGCAGGATGGACACAGGATCCCACCAGCACAGGGCTTGAACTTCATGCCTGGCCTCTGTTCTGGCCAGCTGACCTTTGAACCAGGCTGGGGCTGGTCTCCTCCCTGGGAAAGCATACGGTGCTTTCCATGTGGGGATGGACAAACTAGGACAAGCCGAAGGGCACAGCTCTGCCCATTGGTGTCACTGACACAAGTAGCCTCCTCTGCTCTCCAGATGTGGCTGTAGCAAGAGCGTGGTGGCCCTACTGCCTGCACAGAGGATGCTGTCAAAGCCATGCAGCCCTGGGTGGCTCCAGCCTCTATCTACCACGCTCTGTGCACTGTTGCTGCCCTCTCAGACCAGCAGCACCGGGCACAGCCCCCGAGCACAACGTCCCACAGGCAGCAGGCTATGAAATTCCCTCTTTTTCCAGGCTGGTAAAGGAACAGTGGCTGCCTCCTGACACACTATCAGCATGGGGTGATAAAGGCAGCTTCCTGACACTGGAGCACTTGCTTTCATCTCTCACATGAGTTTATAGACAATACTAGCATGAAATCTATTTTAACCCTAGACATTCTGCTGTAAAGCTCCAGCCCTCATCCAGGCATGACACTGGGCCAGTACCTGCGTGATGTAACGTGTTTATGGGGAAAGCAGAGCCCGAGGTCAGCTTGGACCTCCTGGAGGAGGGTGAGAATCAACAAGCATTCACTTGCAGGCAAGTCACAAAACCTGCCAACACCTTCGCTGACTCATCAAAATGGAAAAGTTTTTGAGGAGAGAGTTCAGTTTTCTGCATTTCTGATGGGAAGCAGCCAGAGGGCCAAAGGAGATGTGCCTGAACTCTTCCAGCCGCCCACCTTGCTGAAGGCTGCGTGCCAGAGCCTGGCTCCATCATGGGGAACTTGGAAATTTCTAGGTCTGGGTCCAAATCATGGTGAAACCAATACCGGCACATCCCAGTGCCCCAGGGGGGGATCTGCTGCCTCTGCAGAGCTCTTCTTGCTCCCACACAGCTGTTGGTAGGCAGCTGAGATGGCTCCCAGAGGGTAGAAGGTGAAGTCCCCGTTTCTCCTGAGCTGAACAATGTTCATGCAGTATCACTGGGGTGGATTCAGCCCTGCTCCTGGCAATTCTCTTCTCTACCAGGCCTTGCAGCCTGTCTTGCTCTCCAAAGTCATTGCCTTACTTGATCCATGGGATTCTGTGCTTCCACAGAGCCCCCAGATTACACCCTGCTGGAGTCCACTTCACGTTGGAAGCACTCTGGATGAGCTCCTCTCCTTGGATAATGTTTCTTTGCATACCTGGGAGACTTCTTTCTGACAGAGCATGTCTGAGACCTCCAAAAGCTCCTGGGCTTGTTTTACAAACCTAAGATCTGAGTTTGCTGATACACCAAGGCTGGGGGCTCTGCTTTTTGGACACTGAGGTTCCTGGAAGACTTGGCTGAAGACATGCTTCTAGGACCAGATAGGAGATATTTGTCTTTCTAAATCTGCCACCATCTGCACTCACACTGTTCCCACTGGCTGAGTCATTTATGTCTTATTTGTAATTATTTCACCATTTTTGCAGACTGGGGGCAAAACTTTTCTGTTCATGCCAAACACAGCACATAAGGGGCCAGTGACACGTCCCCGCTCACTGCACAGCTGCTCTCAGCTGGAGGGAACAGCTGGGCTGTAAACCCCAATGCAAACCAGGGCAAGGGATGCTTGGACAGCCAAGGCTTCGGGGGGAGAATGAGGTATGGAAGGTGAAGGGGAGGTTTGCTGGGACTGGTCTCTGTGGCCCTAAAAACCTTGAGCTGAAGATTACTGGTGTGAGACTGGAGCTTGTTATGGAACAGGTCATACAGACAAGGGACTGGAAAAAATGTGATGACTGGGAAACTGTGCAGGAGGGTGAGAGGGAAAAAAACACAGAGAAAATCCCATTCTGGCAAGGTGGGCAGAGGGGAAACTGAGGCCTGCTGGTGACAGAGGCAAAGCCTTCCTACAAACACCATAAAGAAGAGCTTTCATTGCATCCTGTACATGAAATCTCCTGGCAGGGCAAGCTGAGCCCTGCATTTGTCATTCCTTTAAAATTATATTCTTTGTCCTTCTTTCCATGGTCTTCTTTTTCTTTCTCCAACACTGAAACGCGAAGGCAGAAAGACATAGCTGAAATCTTGCTGCTTTGTAGGGATTGGGGAGCAGAGTGTGAGAGGACAAGGGTGGTGACCCTCTGGACTGTCTCTTCTCCAAAGTTTGGTAGCAAAAAAGGGGCAGAAAATGAAACAACCCCCAACATATGAGCCTCTTTTTGCCCCACAAAACAGTGCTTTAAAATCAGCCAGTCTGTGGAGGGAGTGTCCACAAGCTGCACCCCTTCTCTAGAGACCTCCAACTGTTTGGTAACCACAATCTATCGCCTCCACTGGTGACTCATCTGCACAAATGTCAGTCTCTCCCATGGAGGTGTTCATACAGCTCCTTGCATGACAAAGTGTTGGTCTGGATGGCCTCCAGATGCAGCCATCCATTACATGTCAAAAAATAATCCTGCTGCTGAATAACCTCCACCACAAACCCAGAGGAAGATTGATGCCTACTTGCAAATAAAGGCAGTGATAGCATGGCCCATGTTGAAGACCCAGCAAGAGCAACCAGGTTGTGCCAGGGTTGCAGCAAGAAGGTCACAGCAGAAAGACCACAGCCAAAGAACACAGGGAGCTGACTGGCATGGGAACTGATACAATGCTGGGAGAGGTCTGAAAAGGGTCATAAGGTATTTCTGCAGGATAACTCCTTCCTTCTTTTCCCTGACAGGCATTTCCCAAATCCAGCTCACTGAGAGGCTCAAAGTGGCCACAGCCCCAAATCTGACAGAGCCCAAGGAGTGTGTGGACAACACTCTCATGCACAGGGTGGGATTGTTGGGGTGTCCTGTGCAGGGCCAGGAGCTGGACTCAATGAACCTTGTGGGTCCCTTCCAACTCAGCATATTTCATCATTCTGTGATCCTCCAAGCAGCTCAAGTGGTGGAAAAATGGATCAGAGCCTCAGACATATGGGACATCTCCAGTTGTGTCAAGCAAATCATGCCAAGCAGGCTGGGAGCAAGGTCCTGTGGGGTCAGTAAGCAGGGGCATCAGGTTTGAAGCAGACAGAAGAGGCCAAATCCTCATGGGGAAGGGGGTCTGAGTTCATATGGGAGAGTTGGGAAGATGAGACCACAACTGTAGAAAATTCAAGGAGCTCAGGTTGGCGTGTTTGCGGAGAGAAAAAAAGAAATTCCTGAACAGTCAAGAGTAACTGAAGCCCTGTCCTGAGCCACCTGCAGATGGGCACTTGGAGATGAAAAAACAGCTGTGAAGTTCAGTGGCTTTGTCCCCAGACTCAGTTGACTGCAGGGACAGGATTCACTGAGCATGGGTGCTGGGACACTGCCCTGTGACAAATCTGAACAACAAATTGCGGTACTTTCTGCCTTGGGCCACAAGCTGCTGGGCTGGACTGTGCTGTGCATCAGTTCCATTGGACCAGGAGGTGGAAAGCACCTCGGGAGCACTGTGAAAAGCTCATGGGGCTTTTTCACAGAGCTCACGTACCAAAGGTCAGTACTCCATTTTGGGCCTTGACCAAAAGGTTCAGATGACACTCAGATGCTCTTTCTCTTACATCTTTGCTCAGACATGAATCAAGTGTAAAAGGTTGGAGAAATAAGCCTGATGGGGTTCTGGGGCTGTTATTTCAGTAGCTTCAGAAAACACATGGCCAGCAGTACTGTGCAAAGATGGGACCGTGTGCTGACCAGACGTCTCCTGTCAAGCCAGGCTTTCTCCAGGTTAAATCACAAGGTGGTTTTAGGACATAAATTGGAAGAGTTAGAGAAATAAAATGCAGAATATTAAGCTAAGGATGATAAAATCCAAAAAATTAGGACTCTAGGCCTGTCTCTTCTTGCCTTCTCTGCCCTTTAGCACTCAGTTACCTTGTAATAATCCCTCTCTCTGCCCCTAAGAAGTCTTGCTCTGCTGTCACCTCTGAGGCCAGGCCATCAGTCTATTCCCTGCTTCTCTCAGCATATTCACAGCCTTTCCTCAGCCATAGTCTCCTTTCCTGCAGATATTTTGGTCCCAATCATGTTTTTCTCCACCCTTCAACTCTGTCTTACTCCCTTAGGATCAGTGTCCCATCTTCTCCCAGGGAAGGACAGATCTGCTCTTGTCTTTCCCTTTTTCAAGTAACATGAGGGCAAAGAAGCACAACAGATCCCCTCCATCACAGATGAGCACCTACAGGTTGGTGCTCTGGAGATGATTAAAGCTGGGACAGGAGGAGGGAGCTTTCAAGACCTGCTGCCTTTGGTGTGGACAGTGATCCAAAGAGATCTAAGTGCAGTGGGACATGCTGCCTGCACCAGCTGGAATGGGTGCCAGAGCCTCCAGCAGGCTGGGGGCAGGTGGGGCTCTCCTGAGTATGGAAGGGCATCTCGGATACCTCAGAGCCAGTACAGGACCCTGCAAGGAGCAGGAAAGTGACCCCAGCAGCCAGTATCATCCCAATGTCTCTGTGAGCTTGTAGGGGTGCTGGAGGGCAGTGGAGGGGAGCTCTTCCCATGAAACCTCTGAGCACCCCCAGCATGGAGGGCACTGTGCATATGTACAGGGGGGCTGGCTGAAGAAGACAGCCATGGTCACCATGACTCTTTTCGTGGCTTCCTGCATCCCCAGCCTCCAGTATTTGTACATCAGGGCAGTAATTCAAACCCAAACATTTCTGCCCTTCCCAGATTTCTGCAGCCCATTCAGCACCTTCCACCACTCCTGCACTACATGTGCGTTCATCAGCTTTCACCTTATTACTCACCACCCAGCTGAAGGAGATCTGGACATCAAGCCCTTAGAGGGCCGTTATGAACTTCCTACTTCATAAACCTTTCTGAGTCATTCTGTGCCTGCCCGACATGGCCAGAGTGTCACCTTATTTCAGAGCTGTGCTGGAAGCATCCATACCTGGGCAGGGGTCCTGGTCCTCACCAGCAGATGCAGACACTACTGCTTGTGGTTTTTTTAAGGAAGGGCTCTTTCTAATTTTCACTTTTTATTTTGAAACTGTTCACAGCTGTTCCTGTATTTTAAAACATTTGTAGACCTGTGCTTAAAATACCTGCAGGAACTCTCAGGAGCAGCCAGTGCAGCGCAG
Organism: Struthidea cinerea; assembly: GCA_013397865.1. NCBI lineage: Eukaryota > Metazoa > Chordata > Aves > Passeriformes > Corcoracidae > Struthidea > Struthidea cinerea. Next base: position 114,049 of record VZTI01003955.1, on the reverse strand, counting down.
AAGAGGTTCAGGTTTGTGAGCCCTTAACTCACCATGAACAACATTACTTGTTCTTTTAAGTTCAATGCTGGAATGCTTCAAGGTGTTTTAAGTAAGGCCAAGGCCAGGGCATGGGAATGCTGGTCTTTACCAGCCTTTGCCTTTAATTGCCTCCATGCCTGCACTCCCCTGCCCCCGCAAAGCGGAGAGATGGGAGCTGTGCAGATGGCCAAGGTGAAGGGGAGGAACTGAGCTCCAGCCCTGGGAAAAGCAGGACAAAGTGTAGAGGGCTTTGCAAACACTTGGCATGTGATAAGATGTGGCACTGATGCACGGAAGCAGTCCCTGGTTATCCTCACAGGCAAACCCAGCAGAGAAGAGCTGGAAGAGGGGTTTACAGAGCCTGGAGAGGACCAGGCGTTGTTTGGCTGAGATGCTGAGCTCCTACCAGTGGCACTCTACTCTCAGAAGCTGCTGCCTCCCTGGGCTGAGGTCATTAAAGATGTCAAAGAGCTGTTTTTAACAGGAGGGGTCGTTCGGCTCAATGCCTGGCTCTGCTCCAAAGGGAATAAAATCACAAACTCCCAGTGTGCTCCACGTGCAGCTGCAGTGTCAGGCACCGGGGGCTGGGGGTACGACAGTGCTGGCAGAGGTGTTCTGGGGGGACAGAACAGTCCCTGAATTTTTGCAGTCCCCCAGGGTCCCCACAGACCCAAGGTCATGCTGCAAGGTGGAAGGTGGCTGGAGCCAGGTTTAGAGCAGCTTTGGCTGCAGCTCAGAGGGTCTGGAACCTGGGGAGTGCTGGGTGGTGCTCAAATGCAGCAGAGGGGCCCTGGGGAGGCTGAGGGAGATGGGGGTTACTGGGTGGCCTCTGGAGAAGGCTGGTCTGCAGACCCTGGGGAGATGGTAGAGAGCAGAGGGGAAGGCAGATGGGGGAGGACTATGGGAGGGGTAAGGGTAATTCCTCCTGCCCTGTGGATCCCAGTGGGAGGACATCAGAATGCTGGTGGTGATCCTTGGTGGCCAAAGCCACCCAAGCTTTTGACCATGGACTCTGTGGGGTGACCTGTCTGTGCTGGCAGTTTTGCAGGATGGACTTGGTGTGATGAACACAAATCCTGGATGAGGAGACAGAAACCAGCTGGGGAGGGAAGAAGGATGCAGGGGAAAAGAAGCAGGGGCCCTGGCAGGATGGGGCAGCCCTGGGACACCCCAAACTGCTTCTTGCAGAGTGGCTGGTGTGTGGAGGGGAGAGGGTACAGTGGAGGGGACAGGGACAGGCCGGGGGGCAGGGGGGAATGCTGCCCTGCACCTGCAATAACAAGCTCTGGGCACAGGGCCTGACAGCAGGATGGAGGCTGAGCTGGAGTTACAGCCCCTATGGGAGCCCCTGGTGGCTTGGTGCCCGGGAAACACCTCGGAGTCAGCCCCCTCTCCACCCAGGAGCACCAGGGCATGGAGAGGGTCCACCAGCCCCACACCTGCCTGGCTGGGAGCTTGTGTCCCCTGCTCGGCTGCCCCTGTGCACCCACTCTGTTGCACAGCCCCCAGAATCCCCTCTCCCATGAGGAACATCTGCTTCCAAAATTCCTCCGTTTCCCCCTGTGCTTCAGGGACCTTATGTGTGATTTTGACCCTGGACACCTCTATGCCCTATGTATCCCTCCCCAGATCTGTCTGTCACATGTAATGAACTCTGTCCACAGCTTTTCCCTGCCTGCCCCAAACCTTTTTCTGCTAGCCACCCCCAGCATGAGTTTTGTCCCCCAGTCCAGCCTCCTTGCAGGGCTTAATCCCTCCTGCTGCCCTCCCTGCCCCAAATCCTGACCCTGTTTGCTCCTACTCTAGCTCGGCAGACATTGCTCCCATCATGGCCATGTTGAAACCAACTCATCCCACACCTTTCTCCCAATTACTCCCTCTCTTCCATCTGCCTCTGTGCTCCCTGGTTTATCCACCACCAAATGTGACCTTCTGAGAGCATGGGGGTTCATGTTACTTCAGAAATTCCCCCATAAGTGTATGTTCCAGGCAAGCTCCAGGGACTGTGTGCTAGGTATCATCTGCACCAATTCCCTAAAAGTGTTTACACTCGCACACCCCAACAGTCTGGCTATTGCTTCTCCTGCAACTAACTTGTTAGATGCAGGTTAGATGAAAAGAGGAGGAAGTTAATGGGATTTAGAAGTTAGATCTCACCAATGGGACTTGGGAGCCTAGTCCAGAATATTTACTTTAAGTAAGGATGGTCACAAAGTGCAGATTGTCCCAAGCAGCAGGGGCTCTCCAGGTCATAAAACCAAGAAGGTCCAAGTCAGGAGCCACCTGTGCTGCGTAGAAGTGGGGAGATGGAGCACAGCAAAGCTTTTGCTTTCCCCTAGATGAGGACAAGCAAGAGGAGCAGGGGAATGTGAGAACTGATTTGTGCAGCAAGTCAATGCCAAAAATGAGATGTGTCCCTTCCCTCCCTGTGGCAGCTTGTCTTTGCCATAGGAGATGCTGGAGATATGATAATGCTGGGGAGGGTCAATCTGCTCAGGCCAGGGGTACCCCACATGTGGAATTAACAGGGGGTGTTACTCAGTGTCCCCCCAGCATCCCTTCTTTTCTTTTCTTCCTCTCTTTGTCTTTGGGCTCCTGCTCTGTGGCTTGAGGCCACGTCACAGCCCCTTGAATTGCTGACACACAGACTGGGCCTGCTGCCACTTCTGCTCCTGACCCAGCCTCGTGGGCAGGAGACCTCACTCAGAAAGGCTGAACATAGTTTGTCTGCCCAGTAACCTGGCAACTGCACTAATGCATGTGTGCACATAAAACATCCTCCTGAACCAGAGCCAGCACCCACCAAGGGCCGTATCCCCTTACATCGGAGACATGCTACACTCTCTGCGTTGCTGCTTCACCATGGGCCATGCTGAAGGGCAAAACCTGCCCTGTGTTTCTGTCTTCTTCCAGACATATCTTCTCCTCACCCATCTGTATACTGCACCCCATATTGCAGTGGGATGCTCAGAGGTGAAGGAGACTCTGAACTTGGAGGGGAAGGGGCTCAGCTTGGCCTTGTTACCACTGAGAGGCACATTCACTACTGGGAATGCCCTAAATCCACCAACCTGAAAAATGCATCTCGGTGTTAAAACCAGGTTACATCTTAGTGTTAACCCAGGGCTGGCTCACCCCCACCTGCCTGGCCATCAGGAGAAGAGGAGACTGCCCCATGCCAGAGAGCAGCTCCTGAAGTGCTGTGGGGTACATGCATGTGGGGTAAGATGTGTTCCTAATGACCAGGTCCGTGTGCTCAGGGCTGAGCTCTGCTGGGCTCAAAGCCTCCTAAACTTGTGTTCAGCCTCTCAGATTTATAGAAAAATGTTGTTCCAGTGGTAGACAGTGAATCTGAGGATTCTAAGGCTGAATTGACTTTTCTGTAAGGGTGTAAATCTGGCATGTCAGATGAAATCTGCAGTGCCGGAGAGAATGTTCGTGCTCCCCAACCAGCACCTCTGTGAGCTGGGTGGCATTTGGAGGAAGGCTTGGGGGCTGCACTAGGGCAAGTCCCTTGAGGAGGAGACAGGAGGAGTCATCTTGCTGTTTGAATTTGTGTCTTGCTGCTCCAGAGGTTTCCTAAGACTGGAGGGCACAGGGAGGGAGGTGAAAAGAGAGAGGTGGTTGATTTATAGCTTACCATCTTCTCTGATCTTGATAGTCCTTTTTCTTGGGAGTCTCTCTTATCCAGACATGGAGATGGGAGGAGGGGATCTGTTTCAGAGATTGCTGAACTCTGGGTGTTTGCCGTTTCCTGGAGATCTTTTGATGTTCCCTTTGCTTTAAAACATTTTCAATGTTAAGTTTCTCAGCCTCCTGCTGCACCTCGACTCTCGACATCGGGACACGATCCATCACAACTTACCCAAACAATCTCCAGCAGGGCGAGACCTCCCCATCTCTGGGGCAGAGAGGCAATCTGTCCCTGCAGGACTCAGCGCGGCTTCTGGGGCAACTCAGCCCAAGACCACGGGCTGCTACGGGCTGTCCATTGCTTGTTCCCTTCCAGTGTGGTGAGGGATGGCAGGTGCCAGGGCAATGCTGAGGGAAGGCTGCACTGCAAACTAAGAATGTGGATTGAGGCCTGGCGTGAGCTTTGATTGAATGGAGCCCAGCACAATGGCATCAAACAGGATGAAAACCACCTCTCTGGGTAACAGGCTTGTGCCATTAACTGAGTCCTATGACTAATGCTGAATGTTTGATTTAGGACTCGCTGGAGGTAGAAGCACAAAAAAAACCCTTTCTGGCCAGACTGTGAAAGGTCTCCAGCTCAGATGATCTCTCTTGTCCAGCATGTGCACCTTGTCAGCCCTGGTAATGGGCATCAGGTCTGTAATTGAAAGCCCATCAAACAGTCCTTTTCCATAAATCTTTTCACAGCACTGTCAGTTAATAAAATTGATTTTGTTTAACTGGTGCCATTTTCCAGAAGAGACAGGCCAAAGAACAACATTGCCTGTAAAACAATCTGTTTTGTTCTGTGAAAGTAATTAGTTTTTCTTGGACTTAATGTGCTTGGGGGTTAATTATCCCAAAACTGCCCATGAACTCTCATGATGTGGGGATATTTTTGTGGAGCTGCTGAAGGTGCCAGTTCTTGCAGCAAGGCTCTTTATGACTCTTGATAATGTTCATTATTTTCCTTAAATTATCAGCTTAGTGGCATTGTGTGCTTGCATGAAACTCTGCTTTCACAGCCTGCCCCCCAAAATTTCTCTCCTTCGTGGTTCAAACCTACAGTCTGAGAGCACCTGGAACCACAGGCAAATAAGATTTACTCGTCTATTACTGGTTTAATCATGATTTTTATGCCAAAGTCATAATTTTACAGTGGGATGAGTTGTGACTTATCATGGCTGAGGCTGTCAGTGACAGTCTGTCCTTACAGCAGTCCCAGACAGCGTTTTTGCAGTGAAAGAGGCCACAGAGGGAGATGGTCCCAGGCTTTGTTAGTAGCAATATTCTTTCCAAGTGGATAAGTCTGTAAAGGTGAGATCACGTTGAAGATGCTGGAGGTTGAGCTTCAGCTTAAGAGGAACTTTTGGGTGGAAAAAAGTGAAAACTCCTGAACTTTCACCGCATGTTCGTGTAGAAAAAAACACATTCAACCAAAATATCTCATAAACCGGTTTTCATGTTTTGTTTTTTTTTTTTTTAAAGAAATGGCTATACATGGCCATTTTACTTGTAACCCAGCCAAGAATAATTAGTGGCAGGAAAGTTTGAGCATTTGTAAAAATAAAATTAAAATGAAAAAAAAAAAAATTGAAAGCATGTTAGAGTATTTTAGTGTGAACCCAAACAGAGAGGCCGGTATTCAGAGGGCAGAATAACCCTGATAGCACAACACGCTGCATTTCTGGCCATGTGTTGAAACTGAGATTTTTTTCCACGTTTGTTTTATTAATCACACTACAGAACTCAGCGCAGCACTTGCTGATTTTTGACTTGTTAACATTTTTCTGTCCCATTGCCATTTGGTATCCATTTGAGCTCTACACCTGCTTCTCACGTGATAAATTGGAACCTCATGCAGAGTAGTAGCAGAAAACCACCTCTTACCCTGTCCCAGCACATTTACCTTTTGCCTTCTTATTGGAGGGGGGCTTTTGATCCCAGGGCTGTGCTGACTGCAAGGGGTTTGGGCTGCAGTCCTGATTCACATGGGATGGGTTTTCTTCATGGAAGCGCTTTCCATGGACACCAGTGGATTCTGCCACAAGCAGATGCAAACAGTGGAGTGTCTCACCAGGGTGACTTGGGAAGGGAATCAACATCCCACTACACTTTTCCCAGCTCACCATAAAGATTTTTGCAATAAAGGGCCAGGCCAAAATTTCGTGGTGTCAAGTAGGGAACAGGGCAGAGAAGAGCTGCAGTGCCTGTGGGATAACCCAGGAACGTGGTCAGAAGAACAGGTGGTGGCCGGGGATGATAAACAGAAGTGTTTCTGCACAGAGCAATTTGCCACAGGATGTTGCTGAAGCTGAAGAGTGAAGTGAGATTCCAGCGTAGGATTGGACATTTGCATGGCTAACAAGAATATCCAGAATTATAATAGTTAATACTGACACCCTGCTCGGAAGAGATATCAGATCTGCAGCCCCAGGGCAAACGCCGACTGTAACAGATTAAGGAGAGGCCTCCAGTAGGGGATGGATTTGGGGGGGATTGGATTAGCTGACACCTGCCTGATGTGGGGACTCGCACCTTTCCTGAGTGCTGGACATTAACCCCTCCATCGGGCAGCCCATCTCCCACCTAAGACTGCTGATTCATCAGGACAGAAATATTCCCCAGAGATCCATCACTGCGGATGAAATCCTGATGGAAAAGTGCCCAGTTTCCTGCCAGCATACCCTTGGCAGCCCGCCTGACCAGCTGGTAGCAAGAGGAGAACATGGGAGCCTGGCTCCTGCGATGTTAAACTCTCCCAGCTCCTGTGCAGACGGATGAGTGAGGGATGGTGGGCTCCCAGCTGGGGGACCACGGTGTGGTGGTGTCTTCCAGCCTCCCAGCTTGAGTCCACCAGCTGGGGAAAAAGGGGAGAGAGGGCCAGACTGCTCTGCCTTTTGTAAAGATTGCTTTTGGGTTCTCATCTCAAACTGACCCACAAATAAATCTCAAGACAGTAAAAGGCAGTGGTAGGCTTCGTGTTCCTCTTCTGTCCTGCCTGACCCTGCTCATCCACTCCTCCATTCGTATCTAATGCCCTTCGCCCCTCCCCCACCCTTTTCTGATCTTTGCCCATTGCCTGGGTAACCAAATGTCTTCCAGGGTTGCAGAAGATCCCAGGGGGTTCCTTGCTGAACCTCCACCAGGCAGAGATGCTGTGTGTCCAGATTTGCTCTTTGACAGAGGAAGCTGAGACTGGTCTCTCAGAATCTGGCAGCCCCAAATCCAGGTCCCTGTCTTCTACACCAGCACTGGCATAAGAGCACGGGGACACCCTGTCCCAGTGCTCCATTGTGTTGATCTTCCTCCTGGGGTGTGGATAAACAGGACATGAACATGAGGATCTCCACAGGTGCGATGGTGTAAGTCCACTCTAGGCCTGACTCCTCAAGGTCTGTCTCTGCTGTTCACAGTTGTATGGAAATGGCATTTTTTTCCTTCTTCAAACACATACTTGCCTTTGTTAAAATAACCCCGAAACAGAAAATTCTGCCAGTTTCCTCCCTGAGAAGTTTGCCTGGCTGTGACAAAACTCCCACCAGCCCACGCCATCCCTCAGATAAGCTGTCTTTCAGAGGAGAGCTTCAACAGCAACTGAAAACACTGGGCATATTAAATTCCTGGGCATGGGAGATGTGGTGGGATGTGCCACTCCTGGAAGAGTACACAGTGCCATCTAGCCGTGCTGGTCCGAAGTACAGAGCTCATCGGGTAGCTTCACGACCCCAAACCCCACCTCCAGCAGCCTAGTCACCCCTTTTCCATCACCTCCAGAGCAGCTACTGGCAGACTAACATCGCCAGCACCAGGGGCAGGGGGGTGCTGATTTCAGACCTTTGGTTTTAGCTGATGGTGAGGCTTATACCTGAGCAACCCAGCTCAGCTGAAACAGTGACGTTTTGGTGAAAACTAGGGCTTGAACTAGTTGGTCCCATTTTTTCACTGTCTTCTCCAGGGTGGTGGCTTTGTCTGCTGGTGTCTCCCTTCTGTTTGGTGCTGGTGTGCTGGGTTTCCAGTCCCCTTCTGCTACTGTTCCCTTTTCTGCACTCGATGGATGTGAGAAGCACAGAGAGGTGCTTGTTGTAGTTTTAGCCATTTTCACAAGTAATTTCTTCTGCTCCTGGCCATTATTTCCCTTCTCCATCTGGTAGATCTCTGTGCCAGCCCTGACATCCAAATCTGGAGAAAGATCAGAGACGTTAGGGCAGCTGAAGAGCTTGGGGTGGCTTTAGACTTCATCTAGCAACATGCTGAGCTCCTCTATTCCAGCACAGACAAGCTCATTAACATCTACATCAGGTGTCAGGGGCTGTGTCCTCCACTCGGCTTCAGTCAGGGTCCCCTTTCATGCTGTGGCATTTCACTTGTGAGGAAACTGTGTGTCTTGCTGGTGCTGAGTGTTGGTCCTTGGTGCTCATGAAGGGCAAGTCCTGTCTTTTGGAAATTTCACAGCTGGAGTTAACAAGGCTTAGACTGTGCTGTTCTCCATCCATTTCTCCTTTCTTCCCCTCTACCATTTTTCCTTCTCTCTCCAGAGGATGGGATGGAGAGAGGAATGTGCACTTACCCTCTCATCTGGCATGGAGGGACATTTAAGACCTGATCTGGCTGGACTAGGACTTCACTAGGACTTCAGTCCTCTGTCAGGCCCTAGTACAGCTGTAGATGCCTGACAGCCATGTTCAATTAAATCTCGATTCCAGCTACCATCAGGAACATCCACAGGACACTTTGCCTTTCTGAAGTCCCCTTGGCCTCCCGCCTTTCCCTACTTAACCTGCAGTTGTGGCCCTTCCCAAATCCCGGTGCTGATGGCATGGCCCTGTATCACCATGTTGTGTCACCTACAGTAATTTGACTCCCACCTCACATTGCTTTTTTTTGTTCTGGTCCATTTCTTTCAGCTTCTTCTCCCTCCTACTGTTCCTTTGCTGGACTATGTGGAGCAAGTAGAGTGTTTGCATAAATCTGGGACGAGTTCTTCTAGAGTATTGTGTCTATTACCCTTGGGGTCATACTGCCAGTGTTTGAAATGCTCTAAGATGCCCTTCACTAGCTAAAATCCCATCTCCATGAACTGTACAACAGGAATGGAGAGGAAAGATTCTTAGAAAGACTGGATCCTTGGGTGTCCTCTAGTTATGTGTGAACACGAGATTTTATGATGCTCCTAACTTGGCAGAAGTCATGGTAACATTGAGATACAGGCACTCACATACACACAGACAAATTCTTTAAGCAAAGATCAAGCACCGTTTCTCCTTGCACCAACCCTTCTGGCCTAGATTTCCCTTCAGACAATCCAGCCCAAACTGGGGGTGGGATGCACTGGATCATCTGCAGACACCAGGTGTCTATGGGAGAGGCAATTGTGTAGACACCTTCTACAGTGTCAGTTAATGCCAAGAAACTGTCCTACCTGAACTGCTTGCCTCAGGATGATGTGATTTTTTTCCCTAGAAACCCCCCTTTCCCTCTAGTGGCTATAAAGGTAGGCAGAGGCTGGCTGGGGTGGAAAATTGCCCAGTGGTTAAAGTCTGGTGAAATGTAAGTAACTGAAAACAGTGTTTTATAAGAGGAAACACTGCCTTAACACCAGCGCTTGCTGTGAGACCCACCTGTGGCAGTGCAGGAATGGGGGAGGCAGAGCCAGGTCTCAGTTACATCCTGCCTCCAGGGCATTTCTGTGCCAGACTGGGTGTTCAGCTGCAGTTTTACAGTCATCTCCCAAATGCGCTGGTCATGACAATGTGATTTTGGAGAATGGAAAAGCAAGATGTGTCCTGGGCCACACTGAGATGTCCTCTGGGGACATCTGAGGGATCCTATGCCCCGAGAGTGCCTGGGTGAGTGCAGAATTCTGTTAGACAACTGCATCCCATTGCTTAGTGTGAGAAAATGGGAAAAAATTACCGGAGTGGGAGAAAATAGGAGAAATTGAGAAGAATGGGAGAAAATTAGCTTTGTCCAGAGATATTTTGCATTAACATTAAGGAGAAACATCAACAACAGCAGATATGACAAAACTGGAAAATTTTCTTCCAAAGATGAAATTTTCTGGAGGCTGTGAAAAGTGTTAAAACCCAAGAATGAAGCCGTGACTGCCTTTCTGGCTCTATATGGTGTAACATTGCCAACCTGGGTGATAGTATTGCAAGTGTCTCTAAAATTAGTATTTTTCTTAAAGCTTTGACTGCTGCAGCCAAATAAAAAGCACCTATTAAAGAATCATGATTATTAAGCCAGTCTCATGATTTCTGGAGCCTGATGTTTTAGATGGTTGAATTGTTTCCCCTCTTTGGCAATCCTGTAGGTGCCAGAATACAGCTGGGACCTCACACAAACCCCCAAGCACGAGCATATGTGAGTGTTGGGTGTGCTGAGGTGCTGCCAATGGACATTATTTCAGCCAGGAGTTGTTTCCCCAATAACCTGAGATGCTGGAGTTTTGTGAACACCTACAACTCTGCACTTTTGTTTCAAATAAAAATCCTTTTCTAATCCTCCCAGTTGCAGAGGAAAAGGGTTGACAGACTGTTTTGAAAGCAGTTTAAGCACCCCAAAAGCAAAGGCCTATAAACCAGCTTAACAAATGTAATATTTAAACAAGATTGCAAGTATTTTGAAGTCTAACCATGCTCTGTGTCTAACTTGACTATGGCTGCGGTGAAGGTGATGTGAGTGAAGGAAAATTTGCTCTGCGGCTTAACTCTGCTTCTGCATCTTGTTCATTAAAAAAATACCTTTGGGGCACCTTTCTAAAGGGCTTTACAGGATTGAGGGCCAAGTGCACTCTTGGAAGGGGCAGGGAAATTTTATTTTGGATACATAGTGAAATGCACAAGGTAAAAGGTGTGGATATAGAGGTTACCTGGTGTAATGCAAACTCTAAAGGAACAAAAGTGACCAAGCATTTGCCAAGATCTGGGGAAAGGTCTGGAGCACAAGTCTGATGAGGAGCAGCTGAGGGAGCTGGAGGGGCTCAGCCTGGAGAAAAGGAGGCTCAGGGGGGACCTTCTCGCTCTTCACAACTCCCTGAAGAAGAGTGCAGCCAGGGAGGGGGGATCAGGCTCTGCTCCCAGGGAACAAACAGGACAAGAGGAAATGGCCTCAAGTTGCACCAGGGGAGGTTTAGATCAGATATTAAAAAAAAATAAATTCTTCACTGAAAGGTGGTCAGGCACCACCACAGGCAGTGGTGGAGTCACCATCCCTGGAAGTGTTCAAAAAATGGGTGGTTGTGATGCTTAGGTACATGGTTTAAAGGTGAACATGGTGATGGTTCTGGGTTGATGGTTGGACTCAATGATCTTTGAGAGCTTTTCTAGCCGTAAGGACTCGATGATACTAAGCAGGTCCTCTGGCTTCTCTGAGGTTCTGCATTCACATCCTGCCCCTCCTGCTCTGTGTCTTCTTGGCCTGACACCATGGCAGGGGTGTTCACTGGCTCTGAAAGGCAGTGCAGGTTATAATAGGTGTATGGAAACACTTTGGGGTGGCTTACTGGAACTCCAGTGCTGCTTTTGGGAGGCTTTTGGCTCTAAGGCTCCAGTTGGACTTGCAGATGTTAGGGTCAAGAGGAGGTCAGGTTAAAAATACAGGATCCAAGCACACAGCCCAGACAGGCTCCATCTGACACTTGGGAGGACTTGGCTGCACATACACACGTGATACATGGTGGGTACACTTGAGGGCCACTGCAGCTGGTGGTGCCATGCTGTGAGCCTGACTGCTCAGTTTGGCCCCAAGGAGATCTCTTAACACTCCCAGACCAAGTATTTGCATCCATTGCCCCACCAGTACCCCCACAGACACTTTTACACAAAACCCCAGTGGAAACTCAGTGAGGAAGAGAGGGAGGTGAAGGGCTCAGTGATGTCATGATGATTTTTTGCCTTTTCTTTTATACCCCTTTTATATACCTTTTTTTATAGCTTTTTTATTCTTAATGTTTTTTAGCCTACATTATTTGATGTATTTTGTCAAGCTAGGAGACTAAACATCTTAGAAGCCTCATAATTAAGGATCAAAAAGCCCCAGACACCAAGGTCCTCTCCAGAACACATTCTGTAAAATAAGATAGAACCATCCAGGGGAAGGTTCCTCGGACAAGGGGGCTCACTTGAACATCTCACTGGGAAATCTTTGATAGATATGCTAATTGGCAAGACCTATAATGTTATACTCAATCTATTGTGGGTGTGCATTGCGGTGTGCATTTTGGTGCATTCCACCTGGATGTGGTGCACCTAAAAATCCTTAAAATAAATACAGAGGTAAAATCCCTTTTTCCCTTCTAACCATGTTTGATTCTTGATTTTAAGACCAAGAAACGGCATCATCAGCAGGAAGAACAGCAGTTCTGGGAGCTGCCATGTGGACAGCGCAGGAAGGTTTTTGATGCTGAGGTGATGAGGAGCTGAAGCAGGACATCTAGGACAGACAGACCTTGGGGAGAAGTTGGCATAACACCCTGCTGGGTACTTTGGACTGGAAAGACTGAGTGAAGAGTGGATGAGGACTGAGTTCAGTGTCCCCATCTTATACCTCTGCCCCTTTTTTAGGTCATGATCCTTGACATTTAGTATTTATTCAGAGCTCAGACTCTGAAGAGGGGCTTAAGCCAGTGGCAACTAATTCCAACAGAAGGTCCAGAGCTTGTAAAAATGCACATGACAAGAGGGACCCTCAGAGAAAGTGGGACTTCATCTGTGACTGTCTGCCTGCCCACATTCCAGTTTGGAGAGGATTGGAGTAGGGAGCTATAAAAGCCATTTGAAAGTGCAAGTTCCAGATCCTTCAGGAGACAAATGCATATTTATTTAAGGACTCAGACAAGGAAAAAGAGAAAAAAACCCCATGGAAGTCCGTGCACATCTCCGTGGCATCTCTGACTCTTGCATCAATTGTAGAGCCCTTCAATGCTTTCCAAAGCCAGATTTTCATTCCCCTGACTGACAGCAGTGCTGGTTTAACTGAAAATGCTCTTCAGCTACTCAGTGTATGCAGGCATCCAGCCTGGGAAAGTGCAGCTAAGACAGTGAATGTCTGTCAGAGGCCAGGACAGCTTTAACTACAGGCTTCCCTAACTCTGTGGCCTCTGGATTTTGCTTCTTCTTGCAAAATCGGGACATGAAAGTCCTTAAGTGTCTCCTGGCAGGATGATTGCTGTGAAGTGTCTTTGGGCTGCTGTGAAGGGCAAAAATCAATGTGACTCAGAGGCTGCAGGACCTTGCCCTGCAAATAATGCTGCTGGGAGCAGGAGAGGAAGGTTCAGACTGAGGCACTGGTGGATCCTGGAGTGATGCAGTTCAGTTCGGGAATGAGGAATTCAGAGGTTGGTGGTGGCAAAGATCAATGAATACATCATCAAACAGGAGCTGATCCATAAAACAAACTGCTACCACTTGGCAGAGAGGTTGTGCTGGGACCTCCCAAAGAGACAGTGAAGAATGGAGCAGACATCTGACCGGTGTGTGCCATCAATGACCAGTGCCTTGACCCTCTTGCTTTTGGCCTGGTGCTGGTGTATCAGAGAACCCTCTGATGGCCACAATGGAGCTGCATTGGTTTATACTGGTTAAGATCTACAGTTCCCAGCAGGAGTGAAAAGAGAAGTTGGTCTCGGCTCTAGCTGGCTGGAAAAAAACTTCTGAAAACTGTTTCAAATCAACTATGATCAATAAAATAAACAGAACAGGAGAATGAAAGAGAGGGGTGAGACATGGGAGAGAAGACCTTCTGCAGGCTCTTGTATAAGCCCAGCCACATGGGAATGAGGACTTGCAGGAGAAGGGTGCCTGATGGCTGAGGTATCCATCACAGACTGTTGTGATTCAGCTGTGGTGAAGTTTTGCACAAGTGCATGAAGGAGTTTGAAGGAGGCCCATGTAGTGCCACAGGCTTGCAGACTTTCTGAACCCTTTTCATGCCCAGTCCTGAAGGGTACAGAGGAAAGGGTTAACACCTCCCAGAACTCAGTTGTGTTGGGAATTAAATAGAAAATCTGAAAGCAGGTCAGTACCTCAGCTGCTTCTGAATTCTCATTAATTTGCATTCCCTTCTCATTTATTAATGGGCTGACTCACACTGTATTTGCTTTCCCTTTGCTGCAATTTGCAAAATTCCTTCTTATTCCCAGTAGCCCTCTTGGCAGTGTTATTTTTCTCTGTTTTTCCCTGGCCTTTATCAGTTCCTTGCAGGTCTTAGCTGAGTTTGCATATTCTTGTTCAGTTCCCCTGACTATTTCTTTTCAGCCTTTTTCTTTTTATCTTCAGCACTCTTAAAACATCCCTTGGGGCTATCTCAGTGTCTCTGGGAGCAGCTGGAATTATCCTGCCACCCATTGTGCCCATGAAGGGGATTTTAATAGTTCCCTTGGGCCTCCATTCCCTTTTTCCTTCCAGTTCCATGAGGGGACTCAGATGGCCTCCCAAAGGCTTGGAAGCTCCCAGGGTTTGGGAAACCTGAGTTTTTCAGATGGGAACCACAGTCCTGAGTAGCCAGTGGATCCTGTGGAGATGCTGCTCTGTTCTTCGCTGCTGTCTGCTCCCAAATGCTCTGTGAGTTGGTTATTGCAGTGGATAGGCTGGTTTTTTCTCCTGTGCTCCAGCCAACACTGGCCATCTGAAGGGTCTGTTGAAGGGGTTCAACAGCTTCCTCCCAAGGCAGCGAAGGGGCAAGCCCCAATCTCTGCTCTCTGGTGCCCAGTGACTGGTATGGTATGAATTTATGTCAGGGGAGATTTAGGCTGGATTTCAGGAAAAGGTTCTTCCCCCAGATGGTGGTCTGGCACTGCCCAGGCTCCCCAGGAAATGGGCACGGCCCCAAGGCTGCCGGAGCTCCAGGAGTGTTTGAACACTGCTCTCAGGCACAGGCTGGGATTGTTGGGGTGTCTGTGCAGGGCCAGGAGTTGGACTTGATGGTCCATATGGGTCCCTTCCAACTCAGGATATTCTGATTCTCTGATCTTGCTCTGCCTGTGAAGGATCCAAATCTTCCCCAACCCAAGAGTCAGGCAGCCTGTTACAGATGACCCAAGACTGTGGTTCTGGCACCATTGCATGTCCTTTTCTCCCCTCATTTACCTCAGAACCAGTCTCTGCAGTCACCCAGAGCGCACAATCTGGCTGTGTGAGCTCATTGGGAAGGCTCTGTTTGGCTGTACGAGCCCACGAGGGTCTATGGCAGGATGAGCCTTTGGGGGCTCTACAGGTTTGTTGTCCCCGAAGCTGGAGAGTGTGACATGCTTGGTGGGTGTTCCCCATTTGGTGAGGTGAGCGGGGTGTTTTTGTAGGTGCCAGCCTTGCCAGGGCTTCCTGGGTGCTCCCACTCATACTTCCCCAAATTCACCCACAAGAGGGAGGCAGTGGCTTGTGATGGCAGCTCCCAGTAGCATGGGGGTCACGGGGGGGTCGTGGGGGCCCAGACACAAATCCTAGGCTATGTGGGGACCTGTGGGCTGTGTGGGGGCCATGTGCACCCTGCACCACACACCTACATCACTGGAACCCAGGCACTGGGATGGGAT